>JAMWYP010000367.1:33798-403738 GCA_025563575.1 Acacia pycnantha | reverse complement strand
TGGAAAGATTTTTGCCGTGTCTTCCAAAATAAACCAAGTTCGTAATTAATTTGCGAAATTAGGGAACTGGGTCGTTTCCCAACGAATTTGCAGCGGGCTTGTTTAATAACAATAGTGAAACGGAATGATAAAATGGGGGTTTGGTTTAATGAATAGAACAAAACGAAATAACATAACCAAAATGCAATAAACGAGTCAAACGAGAATCAAATAAACGAGACAGATTAAAGATGATCAACCCAACGAATTGATTCCGAAACCTCCATCATTGAGCGAAAATACAACTAACCCACGTTTGGTTCGGATGAATCGAAATCTCTCGCATTCATCAGAGATTCCTCGCCTAGACGATCGCCTAGAATCTGTCCGGACAGGTGGCGTCTCAGCTGTGCAATCGCACAGCAACACGTAACCTAGTCAGAACTAAGTCCTTGGGATGAACCAAACCGAATATTAAATCTAATATTCGAACTATTTCCGAAATCGAATCCGATAAGATGAAAACGAGAATCGAGTAGTTACCGATTAGGCACGAGTTCTCTCGGATGAATCATGGAATCCTCATCGTTGGGTTAATCACAAGAGTTTAGCCGATCATGGCTGGGAAAATCGAAGAACGAACGAAGAACACGAAGAACGCGCGAAGAACATGAAGAACAGAGATGAGAGAAAATGAAAACTTGTATTTTGATCCACTCTAATGTTAAAAACGTGAATGAATATGTTTGTGGCAGCTGCCATACTTAAAAATAACCTAAAACGAAATGGGCTCTCATAGTTTTAGCCCAAAACAGAAATAAAATATAACTGGACTTAAATTACAAAATTCGGGTCCAAAATAAATCCAGAATTGTACATCCGACTTTGGCTCCAAAATTGACCTCCTTCTTGACCGAATTTGCTCTTGATGTCTTCATAACAATTGTAGCTCTCTGAATCATCTGAAATATGAGACAAAAATGAGGCAAATCCGATGTCTGGTTCAAGAGTTATGGTAGAAATAGTGAAGCAACACAAAACTGGAATTTTATTATTAAAAATAGCTAAAATGCAATAAAAGGCCCAAGGCCCAAATAAACATAAGAGCCATTATTTATTAGCTAAAGGGTCCTAAATTATTATTCAAGAGACAAAAATAAGTGTATAAAATATTCAATTATCAAATTCCCCACACTTATCTTTTTGCACTCTGAGCAAAATTCAAAGAGAAAGACCTAAGGGAAAACTCTTCTTTACTAATAATTGCTAACAATGCAAAAATTGAATCAAGGGACACAAAGCTTCAAAAGACCAATCATTCAAGACCAAAACCCCTTCATCTCAAATTACAATTCATGGTAGTGTCAATCAATGATGCTAATCACAAAAGATGATCTCTCAAATGATGCGCTCAATCAATCGAGTCTCTCAAGTGTTTAAGGTAAATAAGTGTATCGCTCAAATTCTACTCAAGAAATTTGTTCTACCATAAGCTTGCTCAACTTCTACGTCTCCACTACTCATAACACATACATGCACAAATCAAGAGAGCTTGTAATTAAAGGTTGTAACGGGGCTAGGGTGAAGGTAGGTAATAGTATGGAATAAGAGGCTAAGCACCAAAGAAATCAAAAGGAAGAGCAGCGATTAACACAATCATTCTCTATGTATGAGACTTTTATTCTACTCATATATACATTCCTTTCTATGTATTTTCTTTTCTTTTCTCTTCTTTTGTTGTTTTTTTTTTATCTTCTTGTTTTTTTTTTCTTTTTTTTTTTTTTTTTTTTTTTTTTTTTTTTTTTTTTTTTTTTTTTTTTTTTTTTTTACTTTTCTTTCTTTCCTTTCATTGTATACGTAATTACAATGTCAAAATCAAATATCCCCCCCCACACTTAAACTGTTGCACTCTGAGCAACCCCAGCATAAACACAAAACAAGTTGAAACCAATGCTCAATAAATCTTCAAGGTGCGGAATAAAATGGTTTTACGCTTAGGCTTGTAATGTGGCTTAGAAAAGAATGGGTCAAAAGGCACAAAGGGGCTAGCAAAGGAATCATAATGTAAGGGAAAGCTATTTGGCCAAAGTGAGGAGAATAAAAGAAAGAAAACAAGCTTCCATCATACTTATGCACGTAAGTGAAAAATGTAGTTTCAAAAAGAAAAGGAGCAAGTTCTAGAGAACACAAATCATGAGAGATGCACACATGAAAGAAAGAATGGCAAAAGATGAATTCCATTCATGCGAGCCCAAAACCTCACAAGGTCAATACCAACTTAGGTAATCAACAACATCAAATCAACTACCAAGACTTGTAATCGAAGAGTCAAGAGTTCCAGACTAAACAGAATGATCCATTAAAACCAAAATGTCCTAGTTCATAATATGTAGCAATCATTAGAAAGAAAGAATGTATTTATTTTCAAAAAGCAAAGTAGAAAAGGAAAACAAATAAAAGAGAGAGAGGGAGAAGAAAGAAGAATACTCCCCAGGGTTTATGGAGGATAAGTGGCATCAATGAGGAGAATCTCTGCTTCCTCAGGCGCTTGTGGGGATCCCTCATGAAATGGCTTGAGGCGATGCCCATTGACCTTAAAAGTCCGTCTGTGGGTGGATCACATAGCTCAACGGCACCAAATGGAAATATGTTAGTGATCACAAAGGGCCATCCCATCTAGATCGAAGCTTACCAGGGCATAAACTTGGACGGGAATTAAATAGAAGAACTTTCGGCCCACGAGAGAATTCTTTCCTCGGAATATGCTTATCATGGAATGCCTTAGTCTTTTCCTTATACAACCGTGAGCTTTCATAGGCATCCAATCTAAGCTCATCTAACTCTTGCAGCTGCGGCTTCCTCTCCATCCGGACTTAGCCAAATCCATGTTGCATTGCTTAATAGCCCAATAGGCTTGATGCTCCAACTCAACTGGAAGATGACATGCCTTACCAAAGACAATCCGATAGGGAGACATCCCAATCGGAGTCTTGTAGGCGGTGCGATATGCCCACAAAGCATCATCTAGTCGCTTACTCCAATCTTTCCGGGTAGAGTTGACAATAGGGTTTTGGGGCATCTCATGCCTACGGGAAATACTCCACGCCCTCGACGGTTATCACATGACTTGCAAAACAAATGGGCATCATGAAACGGGGAAGGCCAAAACAAACCACATTCTAACACCTTCCTAGCGAGTTCTTTGGGGTCCAAAGTGACCACCACGAAGTGCGAAGCATGAGCAAAATGCAATATAGATTGAAACTCACAATCGGGCACACATCTCCTAACTACTTGGTCACTACAAAATTTCCACGAGATAAGGGTCATCCCAAACATAATATTTAGACTCACTTTTCAATTTAAGGGTTTGGGCCCTAGTGGACTCTACGGGAAAAACACCGGCTACCAAGTAGTTAACTAAATCAGCATACCATGGGGTCTTAACTTGCACCTGTAGAAGGCGCTCATCGTGAAATCATCCCGAATAGAAGAGGGGTGAGAGGGAGAATGAGTGATACGACTCAAGTGGTCGGCTACCCGGTTTGTGCTCCACTTCTATCTCGAATCTCCACATCAAACTCTTGGAGCAACAACATCCACCGGATGAGTCGTGGCTTAGCATCCGCCTTTTCAAAAGAAACTTTAAAGCTGCATGGTCGAGAAAACAATGACTCTACTAGCTAGCGAGATATGACCTAAACTTATCAAAGGCAAATACAATAGCCAACAACTCCTTCTCGGTAGTGGTGTAATTAGGCCGAGCGAGAATCCAAAGTCTTTGAAGCATATGCAATGACATGGGAGGCTCTATCAACCCGCTGTGCTAAGATAGCACCAACCGCATAGTTGGAAGCATCGCACATTAACTCAAAAGGGAGGAGCCAATCAGGGGGCTGAATCACTGGGGCTGTAGTAAGGCAACGCTTCAAGTGATCGAAGCGCCTTGCACGCATCATCAAAGACAAAGTCGGTGTCCTTATGCGGGAGGTTGGACAAGGGTTGAGCGGTCTTCTTGAAATCTCGAATGAAACGTCGATAGAAACTGCATGACCAAGAAAAGAGCGAACTTCCCGCACATAAGCGGGGTAAGGCAAAGCGGTAATAACATCGATCTTAGCGGGGTCTACCTCAATCCCTTTCCTAGACACTATGTGTCCCAAGACTATGCGACTCAACCATAAAGTGACACTTCTCATAATTCGACACAAGATTAGATTCAATACACCTATGCAAGACTCTAGACAAATTAGCTAAGCATGCATCAAAATCGGACCCATATACGGTGAAATCATCCATGAAAACCTCCATGCGGTCCTCTAGGAACTCGGAAAATACTCACCATACAACGACGAAAGGTGCCAGGTGCATTGCAGAGGTCAAAAGGCATCCTTCGGTAAGCATATGTCCCAAAGGGGCATGTAAAGGTCGTCTTCTCCGATCCTCGGGAGCAATATGGAATCTGGAAGTATCCAGAGTAGCCATCCAGGAAGCGTAATGAGACTTACCGGCCAATCGCTCTAACATCCGATCAATGAAGGGTAGAGGGTAATGATCTTTGCGAGTGGCTTGGTTGAGTCTCCTATAGTCAATGCAAACTCTCCAACTATTACGAACTCGAGTAGGAATGAGCTCATTCTTTTGATTGGCTACTACGGTAACTCCGGACTTCTTGGGAACCACTGGACTAGGCTAACCCACCGGCTATCGTAAATAGGATAGATGATGCCGGCTTGCGTGCTTAGTGACCTCCTTCTTCACCACATCAAGGATAAGAGGATTAAGGCGTCTCGGGGTTGCCTCACCGGCTTAGAGTCCTCTTCCAATGTAATCCGGTGCATGCACATAGAAGGGCTAATGCCAACTATGTCGGCCAATGTCCACCCAATGGCTTTCTTGTTCGCCCTCAATAAGCTTAGCGGCTTCTCTTCTTGATCGGCATAAGATTATTTGCCACAATGACTCGCAACTGCTCATTCACCTCCGTAAATGCATACTTCGGATGGTCCGGAAGGGATTTCAACTCTAGTTTGGGCGGTTGCTCGGTGGAGGAGAAGCTTGGGTGGTTGTTGCAACAACTCGATGTCATCACACCGGGAATACACTGAAACCATATTCAAAGAAGCACAAGCGTAAGGAGCGTGTCTATACGGCTCAAGGTTAACATCGGAATTCGGTTCATCAAAATCGAATGAAGCTCATCAAAATCGAGAATCGGGATGCACGTTAGGATCGGGATGAAGCTCAAACTCGGAATCAATATCGAGTCTACAAGTAATGTAGAATCATCAAGCAAATCAATCACCAAACAATGCGGTCTTAACCAAATTAGTGCAAACGAGCACCATTCATTATCATCGCATGCACAAATGGGGGTATCACTCTCGGATGAAAAATAAGGATAATCAGACACCAACCATTAAGAACATCATCCACGGCATCATCAATCACATCAATACGTAAAACGAAATGCTTTTCCCTAGGATATTTCATGGCATCAAAGATATTGAAATTCACGGATATATCACCAAACTCCATGGAAAGAGTACCGGAATGCACATCTATCTTAGTCCTAGTTGTTTTCATGAAAGGTCTCCCTAGAATGATTGGTGACCTACTACTAGGAGACTCACCCTCCATATCCAAGATGTAAAAATCAGCAGGAATATCAATTCATTAACTTTGACTAATACATCTTCAACTAAACCGAAAGGATGGGCATTACTCCTATTAGCTAACCGAACAATGACACCAGGTTGGACGCAAGGGACCAAGACCAAGAGATCTATAAACGGATGCAGGCATGACATTAATAGAAGCACCTAAATCTAGCATGCAATCATCAAATCTATAGTTACCAATAAGGCAAGGGATAGAAAATGTCCCCGGATCTTTGCATTTACGAGGCATGGTAGGCTTGGATGAGTCGCCGAGACATTCGGTTCAAGCTCACTCGCTCATTTCCCTTCGATCGCCTCTTGTTGGTGCACAACTCTTTCGTAAACTTGGCATATTTAGGAATTTGTTTGACTCGCATCTAAGAGAGGAATGTTGATCTCTACTCTTCGAATGTCTCAAGTATATCCTTCTCTTGTGCTTTATCGCCAACTTCTTGGACTGAATCGCTGCTCTCGAGGGAAGGGAAGAGGGATAGGAATGTCTTCCTCTTCACCTTCTTCTGCACTGCCTTTTCTTTTCGTGAGTCAATCTTCACATTTCTCGACTCGTTTTCGATGTGGAAGTCACATCTGCAGCTTGCTTAGGTTCCTCCAATTGCTTGCCGGACAGTAGTGATATAGCACTCACATTTCCCTTAGGATTGGGAATTGTTTGTGAGGGAAGGGAATTGGATCCACGAGGTTGAAGCTGGTTCAATGATGTTGCCAATTGCCCAATCTGTGTTTGCAAACTACGAATGGAAGTGTCGGTTCTTGTTGGAACCGCATATTGGTCTGTGACAAATTGCTTCATCATATCTTCAAGTGAGGAACCACCACTACTACTAGCCTCTTTGTTGTGCGCTTGTGGAGGTGGACATATGGTCGGTCGAGGAGGTGGTGCTTGCAAGTAAAGGGGTGCGGCTCGTTGTTGGAAAGTCCGTGGTGTACGGCCTCTGCCGGTAGTTCCTGCACTTATGCGATACGGTTACTCGATTCGATTTTGGTATTGGTTGCTCTGGTTCGATTTTGGTTCCAGCGAAAGTTGGGGTGATTTCTCCAACCGGGATTATAAGTGTTGGAGAAGGCATTATTCTCGTTGGTATTGTGGCCTTCCCGGAAAAACACCCACTGCAGCCTACCGACTGGATCTTGGTAAGTAGGATCATGCAAGGTAGGGCAAGAGTCGGTAGAATGATAAGGGTCGAACAAAACCCACAAGAGTACCCATGCTGAGAAGGGAAGACTGCATGCTGCTGTGTCCTTTGCCACCGCCTCACAAGGGAGGTCGGATCATCAAGTCTAGTCTCTAATCTCCGAGAATCATGCTGGGTCTGGAGCTTGAATATGGTAAACAGGAGTACTATTGGCCCCAGTGCCAAACCCCGAGAGTTATCTCGCCATAATGGATATCAAGTCTCGGGCTTCTTCAGTGTCTTGTTACTCATAGCCCCACCGCTAGAAGCATCCACCAACCCTTTGTCTACCGGTGATAGACCATCATAGAAAGAGTTGATCAAGTCTTTTCGATATCGATGGTGTGGACAGCTTGCACATAACCTTTTGAACCTCTCCCAATACTCATACATAGTCTCCCCTGACTTGTTTAATGTTGCCAATTTCCTTCTTGATTGCAAAGTTGCTCTTGAGGAAGGGAAATATTTCTCGAAATAACCTCGAATATCGGTCCAGCTCCCAATAGATGAGGGTGAAGGTACAACAACCAATCCTTGGCTCCACCCTCCAATGAGAAAGGAAAAGCTCTCGGCTTGATATGATCTTCATCAATGGCATGAGGTTTCATAGTCTTTGCATACTACATGGAATTCCTTCAAATGCTTAATGGGGCACTCACTGCAAGACCATGAAACTTAGGCAACAAGTGTATTAGACCAGATTTCAGCTCAAAGTTAGCAAAGAAGGTTAGGATATTGGATGCACAAGGGTTGATAATTAACATCGGGTGCACCCAATTCCTTCAAAGTATGATGATTATCCCGCTCTCCCCGCCATAATGTCCGAGCGAGCAAAGTTGCTACTAGAATCGGTGAACACAACAAGACTATCGAAATACTATCGAAGCACAATCGGAAAGATCAATGAGAATGGACACAATCGAATGGCGAGAATCGGACTCAAATTGAGTATCCACTTCAGTATTAATCTGATGACTTAGCCTAACAACGCTTCTAGCAGTAAGAATTGTTCTTTCTATTTCAGGATCAAATGGCAACAAATCTTCCGGATTAGTAGTATTCTGAGTACTCATGCAAAATATACACAAAGCGAGTTGGCAAATACTCGAATGACAAAGATGCCACCGAAAATCAGAATTACGAAAATGCCACAAGAGGTGGTGAAAAGTGGAAAAACACTAAAAGACACAGAGACAAAACACACAAAAGCAAAAACCTATGCTAGAAATTGACCAAAACAAGTCCGAAACAGTATCAAATGATTTTTAAAATTTTTGGGACTTGGACAGGCAAACTCCTAGACTATTGGGGACTCAAAAATGGAATAAAAAAACTTCAAAAATTGAAAAGGTGGTCTAAACGATGGAATTTGGCGAAACGGAGGACACCACATGGAAAATGGAACATTTTCAAAAAGGTCTAACGATTCGCCATTTTCTATCACCGTACCAAATTTCAACTCAATCGAGATACTAAAAAAATGGTCCTATTGGAAATCAAAAAGCGTAACCTAAAACGGTGAAAAATGGTCTAAACGTTGGAATTTGGGGAAAATGAGTGAGACCTCACTTCCTTTTAGGAAGTGACTTTTGCTTAAAACACCCAATTCCTTGTGAATAAGACCTGGTTTGAGTGATCGGAGTCAGAAAAATTTCTGTCCGGCCACCCGAACCACCTAAACTACCTAAACTAAGCTATTTACAATACTGTTACTAATCAAACCGATGCAAATTCACCGGCAACGGCGCCATTTTTGGAAAGATTTTTGCCGTGTCTTCCAAAATAAACCAAGTTCGTAATTAATTTGCAGAATTAGGGAACCTGGGTCGTTTCCCAATGAATTTGCAGCGGGCTCGTTTAATAACAATAGTGAAACAGAATGATAAAATGGGGGTTTGGTTTAACGAATAGAACAAAACGAAATAACATAACCAAAATGCAATAAAAAGAGTCAAACGAATCAAATAAACAGAGACAGATTAAAGATGATCAACCCAACGAATTGATTCCAGAAACCTCCATCCTTGAACGAAAATACAACTAACCCACGTTTGGTTCGATGAATCGAAATCTCTGCATTCATCCGGAGATTCCTCGCCTAGACGATCGCCTAGAATCTGTCCGGACAGTGGCGTCTCACTGTGCAATCGCACAGCAACACTCAGAACCTAGTCCGAACTAAGTCCTTGGGATGAACCAAACCGAATATTAAATCTAATATTCGAACTATTTCCAGAAATCGAATCCGATAAGATGAAAACAGAATCGAGTAGTTACCGATTAGGCACGAGTTCTCTGGATGAATCATGGAATCCTCATAGTTGGGTTAATCACAAGAGTTTAGCCGATCATGGCTGGGAAAATCGAAGAACGAACGAAGAACACGAAGAACGCGCGAAGAACATGAAGAACAGATGAGAGAAAATGAAAACTTGTATTTTGATCCACTCTAATGTTAAAAACGTGAATGAATATGTTTGTGGCAGCTGTCATACTTAAAAATAACCTAAAACGAAATGGGCTCTCATAGTTTTAGCCCAAAACACAAATAAAATATAACTGGACTTAAATTACAAAATTCGGGTCCAAAATAAATCCAGAATTGTACATCCGACTTTGGCTCCAAAATTGACCTCCTTCTTGACCGAATTTGCTCTTGATGTCTTCATAACAATTGTAGCTCTCTGAATCATCTGAAATATGAGACAAAAATTAGGCAAATCCGATGTCTGGTTCAAGAGTTATGGTAGAAATAGTGAAGCAACACAAAACTGGAATTTTATTATTAAAAATAGCTAAAATGCAATAAAAGGCCCAAGGCCCAAATAAACATAAGAGCCATTATTTATTAGCTAAAGGGTCCTAAATTATTATTCAAGAGACAAAAATAAGTGTATAAAATATTCAATTATCAAATGGGAAATACAATCAATGACAATAAAGACATAATAATCTATTTCCTAAACTAGATGCACATAATCAGGGAATTGATCCGATCCTATAATCAAGACAAGGATCAAGGGATCCTAATAATGTGGAAGGATTTCCTAATTCTAACATATCAGTATATATGAGAGTATGTACACGCAATTCGATTGGCAAAACAGAAATAGCGTTATTTACTGATATAAAAAATCTTGATTACAATACAAGAATACCAACAAGATTGATACATAATGATTACAAATTTTAAAAAATACTCCTTTTCATGAGTATAGTTATGCAACATAAAATCTCGACCTAGTCCAAAATCACCAACTGCCAGTATTCGCCGCTTTGCCTTGGGAGCCGCGTCTAATACTCTATCCAATTCATAGGTAGTAATAGGAGCTGGAATCCCGAAAGATCCTAGAGTAACAAATTAATTTCACATACAAAGTATAAATAATATATGGCAGTTACCAAAATAAATAGACCTCACAGCCAATGTTGTTAAAACGTAGAGTCTACGTAGAAACGGTAAGGGTGAGAAAAAACGTAAAATCGTAAAACGTAAACGAAACGTAAGAGTTTACTACGTATTAAAAAAAATAAAATCCAACATATATAAAACCAAAGCACACCAATATATTAAAGTCATCACAAATTTAAGTCCAAACATTTAAGAAATAATTAAGTTCAAACTCAGTTATCATAATATATATTAAAATCAAAACAGCAATACAATCAAATTATAAAAGAGTTGAACATCTCTAATATAATATGTACCCATTGCAGCTTTCATATATATTATTTTTTTTGGTGAAAGAAGGTTTCATATTTATTGAGGGAAGAAAACGTATGTTATAATATGTACCCACTGCAGGTTTCATATTTATTGGGGGAAGAAAACGTATGTTCAATTTTAGAGTCATTAATTGCTAACTGAGGTGTCTCAGTGCTTTTCTTGCTTCCCAACAACAATACCCATTGATTTACGAAAATTGCCCCTCTCTATTTACTCCATCTATGCCTGCCGACAAGGATTTACCCTCCATTTACGAAATGCCCCTTACCTCTGCCAGCTATAGCTCAGCACCCAAAAAGCTTTTTCAATCTGCATTTGTGCATTCCAGAAGAAAATCTCTCTCTCTTTACCATCACCGGCCATATCCATCTTCTACAAGCTTCGACCCTACATCCTTCTTTTCCGTCTTCTTTCTCTCTCGCCAGCGGCGTCATTCACCACCATTGGCCGTCGGTGGGCATCATTCCAGTGGCCACGTCTCCTTCATCTTCGACGGACTGAACCCAAAAGACAGAAAAAGAGTGCCACGAGACCTGGGAGCATCCTGACGGCAACGCTTCCTACATTTTTTTAGTGACTCGGTAAACTCGCCGAGTTTACCGAGTTTACACGGCGTTTCAGCCGTTTCTACTTCAATCCCGTTCCTACATCCGTTTCGACTCGATTTCCGGCCAAAAAATGTAGAAACGGACGTTTCTACGTTTCTAGACGACGTTTTTACAACACTGCTCACAGCATAAAACATTCATAACATATAACCATAGTTCTAGGTACAATGAATTGGCATGTACCGAAAGTCCTCCAGTACGTCGGGTTCTTAATCGGGACAGCCAATAAAAACAATCGACTGGAAATTACCGAAAGTCCTCTTGTAGTCGGGTTCTTAATTGGAAGAACCCCAAGTCACCTGAATGCAACTAGGTTAGTCATCTAAAGACTACCGTCTAATAGGCCTTACACCTAGTTTTAACCACTGGGAAGGTACTCCATGGTCAACCCTTCCACTCAATCAAGCCATGAGTGATGTTGGTCTCACAGGGACGGGACATGCACATATATGATTCAAACGGTCATACACAGCTATAAAGAGTATGTGAGATTATAGTTACTACCTAGATACTTTACCAACCTTGCTTTGGCGCCCAATCCTTCGGTCATCCTAGGCAATTGACGGGTCCTATAAACATGTATTTATAGACAACGGATTATTATTTATCCAAATTCCAAACTCTTCACGATCTCTAATGCTATTGCACTAGGCTCAATGTGAAGCTATTAGGCCTATATTAACTCTCCAAGAGTTCATATGAACCCTTGAAGATTAAATCGTTTAATTTGAACCTTAACTATTCATTTTCGTCCCTTTTGACCAAATTGTCAGATTTTTCTTTCAAACATTGAAAAATCATAATTGACTCCACAGAACTCCAATTGGGGTGATTCAAATTTCTATTCGAATCTCTATAAGTTTATTTTTAGAGAAAAATAGTCATCAAACCAATATATGGCTGTATCATTCCCAGAATTTCGCAAAGTGGACACTACTTAAATCTGAAAACAAGATTTTCCAGAATTACATTATCAACTTTGATAATTTCTAACTCGGGTTCTAGACCTCTGATTAACACGTTCTATGACTCGTTTTAAAGCTTATGAGATCTATTATTTTCTGATCAGATTTCATAGAAAAAAAAGGTCATTTACTTGGTCAAATCCTCACACGAAAATAGGAACCCAAATCTGGGAACAAAAACTTCACAGTTTTCATAGTCTAAATTTGGAAAATCACAACTCCCTTTATACACGTCCAATTCGTATGTTCTTGAACTCATTTTAAAGCTTATCATGTGTACTATTTAGACACCAAACTTCATAGACAGAAAGGACCAGTTGCCCAATCAAAACTGTACATGAATATGGACTTCTATTTTGGAATATTAGAATTTCGTCCAGTTTTTCTGTCCAAGTTTGAAAATTCATATCTTGAGTTCTAGATATCCATTTATCATGATATAGGAATATTTTTAAAGCTTGACATGTTAATATAAGTCCACAAAATCTCAGGGTCACAAGAGGTTGTTTACTCTGGTTTTTCCTTACTCAAAAATCAACGCTCAGTTGCAAAAATTCAATTTTCAAACAATATGACAACACCTCTTATGAAATTTACCTATTCTTCCTCTTATCTTTTCATTAGAGGAACCCATATAGACTTTAACAAAACAGGGCTTAGGTTTGATTATAACCAAGGCAGGTCCAGAAACCACATACAATTATCCAAGACTTATGTTTATAGTGAGTCAATGCTTTTCTTTAAAGTTGTTGAACAACATTCCATTTCAATCTGGAATTTTCCAGATTCATAAGCATCATCCCAACCATCATATAGTGTCTTAATTTATGTTTCAATGATCTCACATACGTGTTTAACATTTGGGCCTTGGGGCATTAAAAAATTTAAGTTCTACTCAATTACCACACCCTAAATATCAGCTTTTATCCTTTAGGAGGTTCAGACAACAGCATGTTATGCTTCTGGAAAATATTCTCATTCCATAAAAATCATCATCCTCATAACCCAAACAATATGCAGTCACTTGATAAATATCTGCACAACATTATAGCACTAATTTCATAGTTACTGAAGGTTTATACTATCCTAAACCTCTTATTGAACGAATCAGATGCCACACACACTAGAGATACCAAACATAATCTTTGAAAATCTTGAACCATCACCAATCGCACATACAAGATATACATAACTCAAAAACAGCAAGCCCTTGGTTCGGTCAATACAGAACAAAAAAACCAAACCAACCGAAATGCCAAATACAACAGCTTACAAGCACAGTTCCTAACAGATTTTGATTCAAAAATCCCCAATCTACAATTATCTTTAGTTAATAATTAATCCCCTTCACTTAGCTTCATTTTCAATCGTTCTCAATCATCCCCAAACTGCAACAATCAAAAAAACAGTGATGGGAAGGGAATGAAGATGCTTACCTAAACCCAAATCCAAGCTTGCACATGGATTTCTTCAACTCCTCCTTCCTCTTCTCCTTCTCCGTCTCACCTCTTGATCTTAGCTCTCTTGGACTCTCTCTCACTCTCACACTCTATTTCTGTTGAAGGCCAAAGGGAACGGATGAGAAATATAGTAGTATTAGAGCTGGCCGAAAATGATCTCTTCCTCCGACTTCCTCCCTTCCTTCCGATTCCTCTCGATCTCTCCGTCTCAATCTCGCTCTCGATCTCTCATCTCTGCCTCTGTCTCTCACGCTCTCTCTTCGTCCCTCAGTTTTTAGGTTCAGGTTGGAATAAATAAATGAATAAAGGAAGTAGCGTGTGTGTTGGACAAACAGGATTAATTGAAGAAATGAGGGAGGGGTACGTGGCAGACTTAAGGGAGAGTGTGTGAGGGGTCATTTCTTATGGGATTGGGATTGAGAAAATTGTTAGACATGCCCACATGATAGCGGATCTAGCTTCCATCCTCTTCTCTTCCCATCCTCTTCCATCCTCTTCCTCATCTGAGCCGTTGAATGAAGATCTGAACGGTGGAATTTTTTTTAAAAAAAATTCCGCATGCGGTGTAAATTCAATGTAAAAAAGTGCAGAGGACCGTCCTCTGCAGAGGACGGTAGCCGGGTCCCATGGTAGCACCTCTTTTACATTTATCAAATTGAACTTCCATAATAATTTTCTAGAAAAATAGTGGCATTTGTTTACCCCAATTCCGTCAAACTTCGGTGAGCCCCAAAACAGTGATTTATGAGCTATTAAACATTTTTTAAGAAACTAAGGTTCTCTTTTTCCGAAAATCAGAATTTAACCCTTTAGCAATTCCTAAACAATAGCAATAGAAGATATTGAAGATTAAAAGGGAGTTGGGTAACTCTCCTTGGCCGGAATCTGTAATTGCAGAAGGAATTTGAGCTTCTTAACTTTATCACATGTTTAATATTTCTTTCAAACATACTAATATATATGAAAAGAAATTATTGTAATACACGCACTTAATATTTCCTTGCTATCCTACTTTTAATAAATTAAAAAACCAGGACATGCTTTTCTAGTAGTGTACTATATATATTATAACATCAAAATTTCAGACATGAATGGTACATCATCAATTTGTAGTTTTATACAATGTTCTCTAAAGATCACTTGCTATGGAATCCTTGCCACAAAAAGTTGTTATACTTTTATTTATATGTGAAACAGAAGGAGTGATAAAGAGATCTATGCTGAGATGAGATCCACATGTAATTACTTGGTGGTAGCTAATTTCACGCATGTTTTAAATTTTTTCCCACTTTCCTTTATTTAATTATGGAGACTTATTAGTTTAGCAAACATTTGAAAGGACTCGAAATTAATAATATATTTGGAGTTTTCTTGTATTTATATGGAGAAGTGAATAAAAATTTTTGAAACACATGTAAGTTACACACACAAAACATATTACTCTTGTTTTGTCAGTTTTTACTATATCTGATCATCCATCAGTATTTTTTGAGTTAATTATCCAACAACTTTTTGTTTCCAGGTTTTATACCCAAAGAGATTGGCAATCTTGATAAGCTTGAAAAGTTGGATTTCACAGAGAATAATTTTAATGGACGCTTTCCTTCACATGTCTTCAACATTTCGGTGTTGACCGGGGTCAACCTCGATCAAAATTCATTCTCTAGCTTTCTCCCCTCAAATTTGGGAATTGGCCTTCCCAACTTGAAGGTATTGTGGTTGGGACAGAATCAACTTATTGGACAAATTCCAAACAGCATTTCAAATGCTTCTAAGCTCACTGCGTTAGATTTATCTGGGAATAAATTTAGTGGTAGTATACCCAATGTACTTGGGAATCTAACAAACTTGATGGCACTAAATTTTCATGGGAATGCTTTGAATGGATTGATTCCAAATACAATCAACAGATTGCAAAGCCTTCAATATTTAAGTCTTAGCAACAACAGATTGCAAGGGCTAATCATAAATGAATTGTGCCAAATAAAAAGTTTGAGTGAGTTGTATCTTGCCAACAACATGTTTTCAGGAATAATTCCAAGCTGCCTCACAAATACTTCTTTGCGGAAGCTGGATTTAAGCTCTAACAAATTGATTTCTCATATACCCTCTTCTCTTTGGAGTCTCCAAGATATATTAGTCTTAGATTTATCCTCCAATGCATTGAGTGGAAGAATTCCTCCTGAGGTATCAAACTTGAAAGCAATTACACTCTTGAACTTGTCAAGAAATCAAATTGTAGGAAACATTCCTACTACCTTGGGTGGCTTGCTAACTTTGTTAAACCTATCTTTGGCTCATAACAAATTACAAGGGCCTATACCTGAATCACTTGGTGGCATGGTAAGCTTGGAGTCCTTGGATCTCTCTAAAAATTACCTGTCTGGTGTGATTCCAAAATCATTGGAGTCACTTCGCTATCTGAAATACATAAACCTTTCATACAATTTATTGCAAGGAGAAATTCCCAATGGTGGTTCTTTTGAAAACTTTTCAGCTGATTCTTTTATGATGAATGAAGGTCTTTGTGGGAAGCCTCAACTACTTGTTCAGCCATGTAGGAAAGGAAAGAAGCATAACTCAAGTAAAGTTATGTTGTTGATAGAATGCTCATTGCCTATCTTGGTTGTCCTTTTGGTTCTTGTTCTATGCATAGTCTTTCTAAAGCATAAGAAAGGTCATGCTAATGATTCAACTAATAAGGATTTAATAAATTTTGAGACAACCACAAGGATATCTTATTATGAGCTTTTACGTGGAACAAATGAATTTGATGAAAGTAATCTTCTGGGAAGGGGAAGTTTTGGATCAGTCTACAAAGCAGTTCTTCCAAATGAAAAGATAGTTGTTGTCAAAGTGTTTAACATAGACATGGAACAATCATCAAAAAGTTTTGATGTTGAATGTTTTGCCATGTGCAATTTACGCCACCGCAACCTTATTAAGATCGTTAGTAGTTGCTCAAATGATCATTTCAAATCTCTAATAATGGAATTCATGGAAAATGGGAGTCTTGACAAATGGTTGTACTCTCATAACAATTATTTAGATGTCTTGCAAAGGTTGGACATAATGATTGATGTGGCCCTTGCTTTGGAGTATCTCCATCATGGTTCTCCTACACCAATTGTTCATTGTGACATAAAACCGAGCAATATATTGTTGGATGAAGATATGGTGGCTCACCTCAGTGATTTTGGTATTGCCAAATTGTTGGGTGAAAATCATATGGAAATTTATACCAAGACTTTGGCTACAATAGGCTATATGGCACCAGGTATAATTATTTAATTTCTACTTTTTACTCCATGTTTTATGAAGCCTTATTTCTATATATTACTAACAAATATCTGCCGTTTTTTTACATGTGATTATCTGCACTTTTGAAATAAGAAAAACCACAAACATATATCCTTTGTATTTTGTCATGATGCTTTTTTATTAATGATTGAACTTGACTTATAGAGTATGGATCAGAAGGAATCATTTCATTTAAAGGAGACGTATATAGTTATGGCATTTTGTTGATGCAAATTCTTACAAGAAAGAAACCAACAGATGAGATGTTTGTTCAAGGTCTGAGTTTGAAAGATTGGGTTAGCAATTCAACACCTCATTCCATCATTAATATTATAGATGCCAATTTGTTGCCAAGAGATGATCAAAATATTGACATCATATTGTCACATATATCACCACTTCTTGAGTTGGCCTTAGATTGCTGCATCGATTTACCTGAAGCGCGAATTAATATGAAGGATGTGGTGGTAAAACTTAACAAAATCAAGACCTCTTTTATCAAAAATGTTAGTGACACTACTAACTACTTGAATAATTGTTAAATCAAATTGTAATCATTGTTTCTTTTACTCTTTTTTTGGTTTTGTTTTTCTGTGGAACTTGTAACCTTGAAATATAGAATGATGCTGTTTTTTGAATACTGTCATATTGTAATACCCGGATAATTATTTATTTGGAATATTATATTTTAATAAATAATACCTATTGGAAATAGGTGAATATATGATCTCAAAGACATTGTGGAGAATTTATCTTATTTTTGGTTTAATTTCTCTTGAAAAAGAATAATTTGCAATTAGGTCCCTAAAACGTTTGGAAGTTTGCAAATAGGTCCCTAAACGCATTTACGGGTTATAAAATACCCTGTGAAAGTTATAAAAAAGGAAAGTAAATATTTATTTGAAATAGGGAAGAATATTGTCCCTAATTTAGGTAATTTATTAAATTACTACCTTGGAAAAATAAAGGGGGGAAAGTTAAAAAGTATTATAATGACCAAAATGCCCCGTGAATTTAGATATAGTGCATGAGGCATAAAACACTAATGTCAGTGCAAAAGTTATAAGGTAATGAGTTGTATTAATTAAGAAAATTATCAAAGAGTAGTAGGGAGTTAATTAAGTAATTATTGGCTAATTACTTAAGCATGATCAAAGGAAAATCTATAAATAATTATGTAAAACCCTAAAATTAGTGGTTAATGGCTAAAAATTAGCATAAATATATTTTCTAATTAATTGGAAAATATGAAGAAAAATTGGTGAGATTAGGTAATTTTAAGCCTAAATGCAAGAATGGACCAATAAGGGAATTTTGTGAAATTTTAAGAAAATTGAAATAAATAATTAATTAAATTAAAGAAAATATTTACAAATCCAAAAAAAAGGGGGGAGCCGAATTTTTGGGAAAAAATGGATAAGAGTGAAAGGAAAATATCTTTGTGCAAGTTGTATTAGTTTAATAATATAATTTATGTGTAAAAAATAGAAAAGGTAAATAAACACCGATAGGAATTGGATCCTGACTGGAAAACCATGAACAAAGTTTCTTAAGTCAGTAAAAAATATGAAAGAGTGGATTTTTATCTTGAAATAGACTGTTCCAAAAGTTAATTCCGAGGTCGGTGGAACATTTTGATAATAAGACGAAATAGGGTAATCTGTGAAAAAGGCAGATAGTCACAGATTTGGAATTTGAAGAAAATAAATCATAACTCAACATCTGGGAATGAGTTGAGAATTTCCTGGACATATTTGGAATCAGTGGATTTTGTCCAAAGGTTGATGATTTTGGAAGTTCGTTCCGTAACCGGCATGTTTTTCCGTAAAACTTCCGCAGGACCGTTGGAACCCTGTATGGAATCAAAAAGTTATTTAGCTCGAACATTTCTAATGAGTGAGAAAGGGTCTTCAAAGTTGTGATTCCAGATTTCTAAGATTTTACAAGATTACGCGATTCGAACACCGATCGGAGATTTTATCGGTGGAACCTTCTAGAAATGACCACATGGCACCTTGTGATTGGCCAAGGGGTGCCACCTAAGGGAGGGCAGGTCGGCCAAGGAGGGAAGAGAGAAGGGAAAACTTGTTTTCTAAGTTTCTAATTGAAGGGCTCAGATTGATTCTCATAAAGTTGATCCGACGGTCGAAATTCCACAGCTTCTCCTATAAATAGCCTCCAAAGTCCCCTTCATTCTTCACAATCCAAGAGTAGATTTCGATTTTAGAGAGAAGGTAGAGATAAGGAGGAGTCCGGGGAATTCTGCAGCGAAGCTCTGAGTAAGTTCTTCGGTACTTAGTCTTAAGCTTCCATAGTTCTTTCGGTAGTTAGAGTAGAAATGCTAGTTTAGTCTTTAATCTTCCAAGTATGATTAGATATCATATGTTAGGGGTATTTTAGTCATTATTTCGAAAATCATGGTGGGGTCGAAGTTCTGGCAAAAATTTTGGAAGATTAGGGTCAAAGTAACGAAGTGCTGGCGAAATTCCGCCGATTAGGGGGTCAGGGGTAAAATAGTCATTTTGACTAAAAATGTCCGTCGTAATGATAGATCCTTAACAAGTACATTGTTATGTTGATAGGATATCCTTGATTACGTTCTGACCTACTGTCGTGCCGCATACCGACAGAAATACCGATTTCCGTCAAACGAAGGTACGTTCGCGTACTGTAACACTAACTCTAATGTTTACTGTATGCATGTATGTAGTATGAGTATATGTGGTTGATGGTCTATTGATATGTTGTGAGTATTGTTATGTGCTTTTGACTACATGCACTCCGTGTGATACATTTACATACACTCTGTGTGGTACATCTACATGCACTCCGTGTGATACATCTGTTATACTGTTAATGTGAATGAATGTTGTAATACCCTAAAAATCTATATCATAAATTGGTAAAATTATACCTATAGAAAATAGGTGAATATGAGGTATCAAATATTAAGATATAATTAGCTAATTTTCTAAGGAAAGATGTCTTGGAAATTAGAAAGTTTAAGTGCCAAAGTGCCAAATGATGAAAATGCCCTTCTAGGACATTAATGACTTAGGAGAATTGTAAAAAATCCTAAAAGGCAGTAAAATAATTATTAAAATTAGGAGAGTATATTATCTCTAATTTTGGTAATTTAATAA
Organism: Acacia pycnantha; assembly: GCA_025563575.1. NCBI lineage: Eukaryota > Viridiplantae > Streptophyta > Magnoliopsida > Fabales > Fabaceae > Acacia > Acacia pycnantha. The sequence continues at coordinate 383,703 of JAMWYP010000367.1, read as the reverse complement.
AATATAACCTTGGAAAAATTAGAAGAGGATAAACAAAAAGTATTGTAATGACCAGAATGCCCCCGTAAGTTCTAATTTAATACAAGAGTCATGAAATGCTAATGTTAATGCAAAAGTTTGAAGATAAAGAGTTATCTTAATTAATAAAATTATCCACAATTGATAAGAAATCAATTATGTAATTATTGGCTAATTACTAAAACATAAACAAAGGAAATTCAAAGATAATTATGTAAAGCCCTATAATTGTGGTTTATCGTTAGAAAATTAGCATAAATATATTTGCTAATTAATTGGAAAATATTGAGAGAAATAAATGAGATTAAATATTTTTTATCTTAAAAACAAGTTTGGACCAATAGGAAAAAGTTATGAAAAATTATGTAAAAATAATTATTAAATTATATAATAATTAATTAAAAAATAAAAATATATATGTGAGGGCCGACATCTTTAATGGAAAAATAGAAAAAAATAATAAAAATGAAATAAGGAAGAGTGTTAGAAATAAACTCTAATTAAATAATAATTAAAGTAAAAAGGTAAAAAAAAAAAAATAAACACCGATAGGAATTGGATCCTATCTAGAGAACCAGGAACAAGATTTCTAAAGTCAAAATATAATATTGATGAGTGGATTTTTATCTCTCGGGTCATTTACGAAAGTCGTTTCTGAGATCGGTAGAAGAAGTTAGTAATAAGACGAAATAGGGAAAGTCTGACAAATAGGCAGATAGTCATAAAATTAGGATTTGAACAAAATAAATTATAACTCAACATTTGGAGATGAGTTTATGATTATCTGGACATATTTGGAATTAGTGAATTTTTGTCCAGAAGTTGATGATTCCGGAATTTACTTCCGTAACCAACACGTTTTTCCGTAAAACTTCAGACTGACCGTTGAAACCCTATATGGAATCAAAATTTAGGTTAACTTGGACTTTTCTAATAAGAAAGAAAAGGTCTTCAAAGTTGTGATTCCGAATTTCTGAGATTTTCCGAGATTACGCGATTCAGACACCGATCGAGAACTTTATCGGTATAAGACTTCTAGAGCAAGGGAGTGACATCACCACCATGACATCATTTTTTGTGCCACCTAAGGGCTTAAGGACGTTTTGGTGCATCCAAGGGTCCCTATTGTGCCATTTTTCAAAAGTGCAATCCTACGGTCCAGGATCCGTCTGGTAAAGCATGAATAGTAACCCCGAAAAGTCTATAAATAGCAACCTTCACCTTCATAATTTCTCACATCCAAAACCAAGAGCTCTAGTCGAAATTTCCTAGAGAGAAGAGAGAAGGAGGAGTCCGGGGAATTTTGCAGCGAAGCCCTGAGTAAGTTCTTCGATACTTAGTCCTAAGTTTCCGTAGTTCTTTCGGTAGTTTTAGTAGAAGTGTTAGTTAGATCTAGGAAGTAGGAGATGAAATTCCTATTCTTGTTTTTAGGCCTCATTGCATCGAAAGATGATTGATGAGGTAAAAACATAGTAGGGATTAAGTTTCTGAAAGTTGGGAGTCAAAGTAACGAAGTGCTGGCGAAATTCCGCCGATTAGGGGTATAGGGGCAAAATTGTAATTTTTACCTAAAATGCCAGTTATGATGTAAAATCACTAATAGATGTGATATTACTCTTATAGGACATCAGAAACCTTGATCTGCTGCCGTTATACTGCTCGACGAGACATTTGTTGGACATTTCGCTCTTTTCCGTCAAAAGTACGATTTTCCACCAGAAGTACCTACGCTCGTCAACAAAGGTACGTTCGCGTACTGTAACACTAATGCTGATGTTTATGATATGCATATACGTAATGATATGTTGTGTGAATATTTTGGTGCCGAAGGCAAGGCTTGTCTATGTGGGTATGCCATTTAGTAGCCGTATAAGTCGGTGAGGCCCCCGTGGTAGACACTTACCTGGCCATTCTATTCAGTGCTATATGCACCGTGCCTATGGAATTGTACTTAGGTGTACCATATGTGATAGATACAACCCCGGATAGAGATTCTGCTAGGGGTCACCGAGATACATTCACGGATAGAGACTCTGTTCAGGATTATCGGTTATACATTCACGGATAGAGACTCTTTCTAGGGTCACCGATTATACATTCACGGATAGAGACTCTTTCTAGGGTCACCGATTATACATTCACTGATAGAGACTCTTTTTAGGGTCACCGATTATACAATCACGGATAGAGATTCTGTTAGGGGTCACCGAGATACATTCACGGATAGAGACTCTGTTAAGGTTCACCGATTATACCTACTGCTCTATGTTTATGTTCTGTCATTATTGATCATGCATCTGCTGTTATGTCATGAATATCTGTCATCCGTATACTGTTGTATTTGAGCATGAGGTTAACAGTTACCTGAGATCCAATGCGCTGAATTGGATCTCAGCTATAGCTTCAGGGTCTAGAGGACCGAGGGCCGAGGAAAGAAGCAAGCTGGCCACGTAGAAGATCCGGTTGAAGATTTCCTTCTGTTGTATTATACTTTTGAACCACACGGTTTTTTTATACCGCTGTTGTATCCAGCCAGACTTACGGCATTTTATTTACACATATCAGTTACTCAATTGCTTCGATGCTCTACTATGATTATTTAAAATGATGTTTTGAAAAAAAAAATTATACTGCTTGTGAAAACGGGATATTACACTTTTGGTATCAGAGCAGTAGTCCTGGCATGAATCTAGCTAAGTTATTACAAACCTTTTGGTGCCGAAGGTAGGGCTAGTCTATGTGGGTAAGCCATTTAGTCGCCGTAAAGTCGGTGAGGCCCCCATGATAGACACTTACCTGGCCAATTGGTTTGAGTAACGGAGTTAGGCTCTACGCCTTTTTAAAGAGCATGTTTTGAAAATGAGTACTGATGTAGCCTAAGTCGGTGTACCACCCTATTTCGGTATACCAGATTGAACTGGTGTACCATCCTGAACCGGTGTAACACTTTCTGTGGGTGCACCACTCTAAACCAGAGCTTACTTGTGAAGCTGGGTCACGCCGGATGAAACTCCGGGACCAATAAGGATAAGTACATGTAGTATTTGACTCATGTATGTTGGTTTTGATTAGTTTTGATGATGTCTTATGTAGATGTCATTATTAAGAGCAAAAAGTTTGAATGATATATTTATCTTCTACATTGACTAACTACTATATTTTATGTAGATTAGCTCAAGTTGAATAATAGCTCAAGAAGGAGATAAGATATTTTAGAAAGAAGAAATTGAAGAAAATATCAAATTCAGGAAGAAAATAAGATATTGAATAATTAATTTATGAACATGATCAAGAGAAGAAGAAAGTATGAAGAACTTGCTAAATGAAATGATAAAATCTTTATACAAGTTGTTAGATTGATTCTTGAAGTCCCCATAGTGATATGGAAGTTGGAATGGCTCAATTTGGAGTTAAAATAAGGTTTAGAGTGATTGCTACAGCGATTTTATCATTTGGAGGAAGTTAACTCGAGCCATGGGATGATTTTCCTCGAGCCAAGGTGTTCTGTAGTGTATTCTCGCCTCTGGAAGGTCCTGACTCAAGCCAAGGTTCCATATGACTCGAGCCAATGGTAAATATGAAGAAAACATGCTGACTCGAGCCAAGTTTTCAGTAGACTCGAGCCAAATGCCACTCTGGTGCACTTTGTTCTACATTCAGCTTCCGGCGACCTCTGGTAAGTCAACGATATCTCTCAAACCAGAAGTCAGATTGAGGTGAAACCAATTTTGTTGGAAACTAGACTTCCAAACTGTCCTAATCGCACAATATTAAAGTCTAAAGGAGGTCAGATGAGAAAGCTATGAATTGTTGAAGATGACAGTGACATCACCGTCACACTGCTGACCAAGCTTCAATGTTTTGAGTATATCTCACAAACTAGACATCCGATGAAGCTGAAATTGGTGCCATTTGAAAGACGACTCAAAGGGATTTCCATCAAGACTTGAACCAACCTAAACAGAGTTCATACAAGGAAGTTATGATCTTCGAAATTTGACACTCGAAATACTGGAAGCAATAGAGGTCAAATCAAAACTTCTATTATATCTGAACCACATGATACCCGAGTATGAGTATTGGATACTCGAGTATGATCGGTAAAATGCTTCTGATATATCGAGACGACAGATTAAAGCCTGGGCATTCAATACTATTGATGATGATCTTTAATTACCTGTTTCTAACCGTTTTGATCATAGTTTTCAAAACTTTAAGGTATAGGACATAATCTTTTTGAGATCATCATGGGTAATGGTAATCTTTCCAAATCAGAGCAAAAACGGAAACAAGCAGAAATGACGCGTAATCATCTTCAAAACAAACAGAAAGCAAGGAAGAATGATTCATTGAATATCTCTTAAAAGGAAGCACCGAATCATGGGCTAAAAATCAGATTATGTCCAAAGCTTCATTGTTCCAACGGAAGGATTTCAAATAAATGGGAATTACGCAGCAACGAAAGAATATGGAATGATCTTTATTTGAATTCAAACACAGAAGCTGCAACGGTCATCTTCAAAGCATTATAAATAGATGAAGTACCACCTGCTCTCACCAAGACACTGCAAAGCAAACGCACAAATAGAATCAGAAAGATACTTGCGAGAGTCTAGTCCGCTATACTCTTGTCAGATACTTTCGAATACTTTCATCTGATACTCTGCAATACTTCTAGTTGATACTGTGTAATACTTTGTACTTCAGTGCTTCTTGTTATCTGCTCTACACAGAGAGTTATTCTTCAATTATCATTTCCTTGTGAGAGTCTCAAAGTTTTGGGACTTTGGTATTGGGTCTTTGATTACAACTTGTAAAGGGGAGTGTAATTCGAGAGAGAGAATTGCTCCGAGTGTTACAGAGTGTGTAATCATTTGATCTAAGTTAGTGAAATCCCAGAGTGTTTCTGGGGACTGGACGTAGGTCAAGAGTTGGGCCGAACCAGTATAAATTCTCTGTGTCTATCTCCTCCACTCTATCTCTCTTTGCCTTGATATATATCTGTTGTGTGGGTGACCGAGTAACTAGCAAAAAGAATTTTTGTAATCACCTATTCACCCCCCCTCTAGGTGATATTCCACCCTTCATTTGGTATCAAAGCCTGGATTCTCAGTTGGGCTTAATATCCCGAGATAGATCATGGAAGGAATATTACCTGACGATGCCTCAATCAGTGACCACTTGGCTTCAATGGAGAACATTATTCATTTTGGAAAGCCTTAGAAACTTCATACGAAGGAACCTCCGGCGTAGAAGAAGAAGAGACTGCAAATATCTGTTTAGTTGCGGAAGAAGAGCTATCAGAAAACGAAGAAGAGGTATGTGATTCTGAACCATCTTATGATGAATTGTTTTCTGAGTATAATGAATTGCATTCTGAATTTAAAAAGATTGTGAAAGAAATTATTGCTTCCAGAAAGAAAATCAAATTCTTTGGAACAACAAGTTAAAGATTTACCTCCGAGTTTGGTTTGTGAAAATACAGTTTGCGAAAAATGTCCTGATCTTGAAAAGAAAAACTCCTACCTCACGAAAACACTTGAGAAGTTCACTAAAGGTAGTGAAATGCTCAATGTCATTTTGAAAGCTCAAAAATTTACAAATGACCGATCAGGCATAGGATACAATCCTACTTTTGACAAGAAGAAAGGTAAAAAGAAAACTGGTGGAAAACATTATTTGAATTATTTTCAGAAATTAGTTCATAACTCAAATCCATTTGCTCACTGTAATTATTGTAACCGAAAGGGACACAATACTTCATCTTGCTTTCATAGGAAAGATAGAAGAGATAAGCCTGTTGGTAACTATCAATGGGTACCAAAGGGAACTTATGTTTTCCCTAAGGTTCGAACTAACAATGAAGGACCCAAGTATAAGTGGGTACCAAAATGTCCATCTATTGCCTTGTGTGTGCAGACTAATTTCAAAAATAATGGACACAAAGGAGCAGAGAAAATGAGGAATCAAAGAGCTTCTTATGAACCAAAAAGGAGATCCTCTCAAGTACCAAGCAGAAGACTCATGAAGTCTATACCCCTTGAGACAACTTTGCAGAAACCCATTGAAAGACATAAGAGACAGTGGGTAAGCAAAGTCGATCCTCTAAGTACCTAAGGTAAAGGTATACAATGGTAAAACCTCCTTTCCTATCATCTGAAATATTCATTGAGGTTTTATATGTTGTAGCCTTAGGAATAAGCATTGCAAACTATTTTGAAATTATTTTTATCCCTTAAAAATTCATTTAATAAGTTTATAAAGGGATTGCAATGTTTAATAGTTTAATTCTTTTTGCATACATGATGATTTGAAAAGAAAGTATCTCTTTTATGCATAAAATCATGTTTAGTTCATTATGCTCAATTATGTTGAATTGATCATATTCATAAGAGCATGCAAATTTTGTTTCCTACAAACTAACGTTGATTGGATCCAAGTAAGGTTGGATACCAAGAAAGAAAAAGACTTATATAGTTTTGTAGGATGAGAAAAAGCTTCTCAAGAATGCAACATAGAGAAATAATTCAAGTCTTGAGGAAGCTAAATAGGCTATGCTTGATGTTGATGGTGAATGTCAAAAAGGGAGACATCTACATCAATTCACCTTAATCAAGCAAGCATCTACAAAGACAAGAGGAATTACGGTGATATCTAATCTTTACCCCATACTATGCTTATATGAAATTCATATTTGGGTAATGAATAATTGTCCATTATTGCATTCCATTAGCAATCAATTAGTTATGACCATTCAAAATGTTTTTCAGATTGCTAAATGGATCAAAAGTGAATCTGTGCATTACTTTCCGATTTCATGTTTTTGAAATGCACAATTCTAAAATTGGTTTGATTCACTTTGTCTTGTGAAAATGCATACACACGTTTTGAAAAATATTCATACTTTGAAAGTATTTCAGATAGATTTGAAAAATACTTTGAGTGCATTCAAATGATGTTTCAAATTAGAAGTTAGTGTTGTACACTCGAATCAGATATGCTTCAAATTTGTTTAAGTTGAATATTTTCTATCCCTCACATATTCATCTTTAGAATTCAATGTGTTGCTTGAACTGTCTAGTTTCACTCTTGAACTAGTTGGACTTCATATCTAATAAGTTATTCATATATCAGTTTCAAGCCTATCTTCAAGAAAAGAATTCGATTTGTGAATCTGTTATGCTTACTACATAAATTTTTCAATGGCCTAGTTATTCAAAGCTTTATAAATGTTTATTAGTGCATTAAATGATAATGCATGAACCATTAATGGAATAACCTACTAGGATAATCTTCTGAAAGCCTAATCATTTGGATTAATATGTACTTCAACATCCAAGAATCCTGGTATTCTCTTAGTTGCTAAAGTACTTCAGCATTTGTCTTCCATCCTTATTTTGAGTAACTGTATTCATAGTCTTGCCTATAGCATTCATATAATTTTAATTCTAAAATGCAAGATTATCTACTGGTCAATAGCAAAGTCATTGTGCTTATATACTTCTTGTGCTAAGAATTTTTCTTTAGTACTCTACCTTCATGACTCTTGCTTTTCAAAGAAACTCTTCAACTAGAATATTCAACATTCTCTCTAATCCAAAGCATACTGATATATTCAATCTATTGACTTTCATTTTTAGTATGCACTGATTTTCAAATATACTTCAAAATGAATCTTTCACTCATGAAAATTTTGATGCATTATTTCGGTTTGAAAGAACATTCAAGATTTGAAACAATTTGCATGTTTCATTATCATTTTTGAAATTTTAATCTTATCCATGGATTACATGAGATGCATTTCAATGACATCTTTTCTACTTAAAGTGTATTTCCAAATTGTCATTGAGGAATAACATTCTTGACATGATTATTACCCTTTTTGATTCATTGGATTAAACTTATTTGTTTGGGTAAAATTATATGGAAAGGAGCAGCTCATGTTTTAAATATTTTTGTATAACTTTCTGCTACCTTCCTTATATTTGCTTTTGAAACTCTACTGCAATTATGTAATATTTTGAATCCTTTATGGCAGAGAGATTTGTGCTTCATATCTAAGTTATGCAGTGTGCTTATTGCTGCATTCTATTTTTGCTGCTAACTCTGATTATGTTTCAAATCTCTGATCCATTCTGATTGCTAACTCTGATGAAGATTTTGATTTTGTTTCTGATTATGATTCAAACTTTAAATTTTGATTTCTATTATCTAATTATCATGATTGCTTCTGATCTCAAGAGTTAAAACGAAGTTATCAAGTGAATTATCATGAAACTTCTATTCATTCAAATGGATTAAACAGAAATAAGTTAGATGAATCAAATCTTATTCAAGAATTTCAGTGTTTCTGCAAAAGTTTTGGCCAAACTAGTTTTCATTGATTTCAAATGTTCAAATCCTTATTCTTTGAAAACAGTTAATTGTTTACAAGTGCTGTATGCTCTTTGTTCAAATATTATATGATTTATTTCTGTAAGAACATGAGAGTTGTCTTGTCTAATCTTATGTGCATTCAAGAAATATTGGATAGCAAGGAGTATCTAGTACTTTGTTTTGCAGGATGTTCAACAAGTAGCTTTGAACTGATAATACCCGAGTACTATGTAACAATACTCGAGCAATATCGGGATTTTCATATTGCTGACAAAGGAAACAGACCAATACTCGAGTATCTTGGATACATACTCGAGTACTGTCGAGGCAGAAACTAGAAGAAATTTCTGAAGTAGCTGATACTCGAGTATCCTAAATCAATACCAGTGCACGACAACTGAGGAAGCTACAGCTGACAGATCATCTCAACACTACTCGAGTAGGTAAGTACAATACTTGAGTACTGTACATTATCATATGCAAAAATCATCCATGAATCATCCACTTGATGCTTAATGATCAATTTGCACATCATATAAATTCAAGTGTTCACAATACACACTTGAAATGAGGTATTTCAGTACTTATTTTAATTAATTAAAATATCTAAGTACTGCATACTTGAGTATTAACTGTTGTTATGCAAGTAGTGGGACAATACTCAAGTATTCAAGTGGAGTACTCAAGTACTGTCAGGATGCCTCTCTGATTTAATGCAGCATTTGACACAGTTGTGTGTCATTTATTCATTCAAAAGAAAATATATATATATATGTTGCATTGAATTAAAACATCATTCTTCTTCATTTGATAAAGTACTTGAATTGCATCGTTTTTCAAAAATGAAGAATTTGAAAAAGTATTACTTGCAGTATAGATATATGACGAGTTGTATCATTTAATCAATAATGGTTGCTTGGCATCAGATTTTCAATATTATATTAAAGCATTGCCTTCAATCAATATCATGGGCCCTGGCACCTTAAATGGAAAATGCTTCCTTTTTATTTTTGGCATCTCAAATGAATGCTGGTTAATCTTTGAATAAATTTTTTCACATTGCGTCATTGCATTCATTCAAAAATCATGCTGCACTATTTTGCAGATTTTGCAAAAACTTCCATTGCTTCATCTTTCTCTTCATCTAGTATTGTACATGCTTGTTATTTATTTAATGGTCAAAGCATCATTCAAAAAGGTGGTTCATTCAAAGAACTCTTTTTCTATGTGCATCATTAAATCAACAAGCATTCTATTCCAATTGAAAAAGATGTGTGCATACTGTATGAGTCAGTCTTTCAAAGAAATCTTTCACGGTGCTTAATCTTCATTAAACATTGGCATCACATTATTATTTGGTATTACTAAGAGAGAATGCATTCATTAAGGGAGAGTTTCACATTAACATGTGTTTTATATCTTAAAAACTCATCTCCTTTATTTGAAGAAATTTTACTCATTTGCATTCACAATGTTTTATTAGTTTTGATTATGAGTTAATATTATATTCTCCTTTCATTATCTCAATTTGAAAATATCATACAGAAAGGAATATTTGGATATCTGATTGCATTAACAAATCTCTCCTGCAAGAAATTTTTACAATTATGACAGTGCAAAGACTTTCCTAAATATACTACAAGGAAAAACTATTACATTGAGGAAAGATGTTTTGATTACACTGAAGCTGTGATATGCTCTACAAAGTAGAAGATAACCTCTTGAAGCCAGCTGAGATATATTCTGTAGAAGAGCTATATGAAGTAAAGGAGAAGGATGGAAATGATCTCATACAAGATGAAAGCAAGCAAATGGCCTTCATTGATCATTCATCAATTTACACAACCTACATGAGCATTTTTGAACTTTATCCTTTTATATTCAGTAAATTTTGCACATGTTTGGTATCTATATGCTTTAATTGTGAAAGATGTCTTAAAAACCTCTCAAAATTCTCTCAAACTTGTTTTCATAAACACATTCCAACTGGCACCATATTAAGAATGAAAAAAATTTCAAATCGCGGAGAGAAAATCAATTCTAATTTGCTTTCATATTTGTCTCTCTACAAGCATCTCTTCTTTAAACTCAACTTTTTGCTAATGACAAATAAGGGGGAGAGAATGGCAAGAAAAATATGCTGGGTTTATTAGTTTTTCATATTCATACATATTTTTCTTAAAGTATTTGCCATCATCAAAAAGGGGGAGAATGTTGGTTTTGATTAGTTTTGATGATGTCTTATGTAGATGTCATTATTAAGAGCAAAAAGTTTGAATGATATATTTATCTTCTACATTGACTAACTACTATATTTTATGTAGATTAGCTCAAGTTGAATAATAGCTCAAGAAGGAGATAAGATATTTTAGAAAGAAGAAATTGAAGAAAATATCAAATTCAGGAAGAAAATAAGATATTGAATAATTAATTTATGAACATGATCAAGAGAAGAAGAAAGGAAGAAGAACTTGCTAAATGAAATGATAAAATCTTTATACAAGTTGTTAGATTGATTCTTGAAGTCCCCATAGTGATATGGATGTTGGAATGGCTCAATTTGGAGTTAAAATAAGGTTTAGAGTGATTGCTACATCGATTTTATCCTTTGGAGGAAGTTAACTCGAGCCATGGGATGATTTGCCTCGAGCCAAGGTGTTCTGTAGTGTATTCTTGCCTCTGGAAGGTCCTGACTCGAGCCAAGGTTCCATATGACTCGAGCCAATGGTAAATATGAAGAAAACATGCTGATTCGAGCCAAGTTTTCAGCAGACTCGAGCCAAATGCCACTCTGGTGCACTCTGTTCTACGTTCAGCTTCCGGCGACCTCTGGTAAATCAACGATATCTCTCAAACCCGAAGTCGGATTGAGGTGAAACTAATTTTTTTGGAAACTAGACTTCCAAACGGTCCTAGTCACACAAGATTAAAGTCTAAAGGAGGTCATATGAGAAAGCTATGAATTGTTCAAAATGACAGTGACATCACCGTCACACTGCTGACCAAGCTTCAATGTTTTGCGTATATCTCACTAAATAGAAATCCGATGAATCTGAAATCAGTTCCATTTGAAAGACGACTCAAAGGGCTTTCCATCAAGACTTGAACCAACCTAAACGGAGTTCATACAAGGAATTTATGATCTTCGGAAGTTGACACTCGAAATACTGGAAGCAATAGAGTTCAAATCAAAATTTCTGTTATATCTGAACCACATGATACCCGAGTATGAGTATTGGATACTCGAGTATGATCGGTAAAATGCTTCTGATATATCGAGACGACAGATTACAGCCTGGGCATTCAATACTATTGATGATGATCTTTAATTACCTGTTTCTAACCGTTTTGATCATAGTTTTCAAATGTTTAAGGTATAGGACATAATCTTTTTGAGATCATCATGGGTCATGGTAATCTTTCCAAATCAGAGCAAAAACGGCAACAAGCAGAAATGACGCGTAATCATCTTCAAAACAAACAGAAAGCAAGGAAGAATGATTCATTGAATATCTCTTAAAAGGAAGCACCGAATCATGGGCTAAAAATCAGGTTATGTCCAAAGCTTCATTGTTCCAACGGAAGGATTTCAAATAAATGGGAATTACGCAGCAACGAAAGAATATGGAATGATCTTTATTTGAATTCAAACACAGAAGCTGCAACGATCATCTTCAAAGCATTATAAATAGATGAAGTACCACCTGCTCTCACCAAGACACTGCAGAGCAAACGCACAAATAGAATCAGAAAGATACTTGCAAGAGTCTAGTTCCGCTATACTCTTGTCAGATACTTTCGAATACTTTCATCTAATACTCTGCAATACTTCCAGTTCATACTGTGTAATACTTTGTACTTCAGTGCTTCTTGTTATCTGCTCTACACAGAGAGTTATTCTTCAATTATCATTTCCTTGTGAGAGTCTCAAAGTTTTGGGACTTTGGGATTGGGCCTTTGATTACAACTTGTAAGGGGGAGTGTAATTCGAGAGAGAGAATTGCTCCGAGTGTTACAGAGTGTGTAATCATTTGATCTAAGTTAGTGAAATCCCGGAGTGTTTCTGGGGACTGGACGTAGGTCAAGAGTTGGGCCGAACCAGTATAAATTCTTTGTGTCTATCTCCTCCACTCTATCTCTCTTTGCCTTGATATATATCTGTTGTGTGGGTGACCGAGTAACTAGCAAAAAGAATTTTTGTAATCACCTATTCACCCCCCCTCTAGGTGATATTCCACCCTTCAATGTAGAGGAACTTCTGATACGAAATTCCATACCCGTGTTTGAGTGGACCAAATCAACGGAACCCTGGACGAGGGAAATATTCCGGGTGCCTGTTCGTAGTACGAATACTAAGTGCGATAAGTCTATATGCAGTATAGATACTAGCGCGATAAAATCCGTGATATACTAATTGACGTTTTCTTTGTATATCAGACGTTTTCCCTAATGAAGGAAAAAGAACGAGACATGGCGAATTTGAGAGGAGCCGGAGCTCCCAGAGGCCGAGACAGAGGACGAGGTATACAACCTCGGATGAATCAAATACCAGACCAGCCGGGCCAAAACGAAATTAAAGTGCTGAGAAGGCAACTTGAAGAAATAGCCAGAAATGGTAATTTAGAGGTGTAGTTTTTGGATCTAGCGGGATAGTACCGCAGATTCATGAGGAATTCTTCATAACTTAAACGAGGTTCACAAGAAGGAAACCAAATCATTAATGTTGAACAAAGACTGTGAGACAAGATTTCATGGATTGGAAGAGAAGTTGGTCACAGCACCAAGAAATTGGTTATCCCAAATACAAGTAGATTGTATAATGGTACCAATAGGAATAGATCGGGATATGTCTAGCTGCAGCATGACAGTGTGATGACTTACCAGTCTCAAGTCTCTTAAGTCGAACCAATCCACACATAACATACTGATAATCATTATCATGTTTCTTAAGTAACTATAAAAAAATCACGATAGTATCAATAAAGTATAAGGTATCTTATGTTGCCACGGTGTATGGGAGCCATGGGAACATAATATATCGAAGTACGACATGATATCCATGAGTATGAGATATATGGTATTGCCGCGGTGTATGGGAACCATGAGAATACTGTATATCAAAGTACGACATGATGAATGTGTAGTCGTGGTGTTATGGGTGCCACGGAAACACTAATGTACGTGGTGTTATGGGCGCCACGGAAACGCTAAAACACAAAAGTACGCGGTGTTATGGGCGCCACGGAAGTAATATATATATAAAGTACGCGGTGTTTTGACGTCACGGAAACACTATATATCAATTTAAAACATGATCAAAACTTTGTAATCAAGCCGGAACGAATTCTCAATAAAGTACGAGGTATCAAAGTATTAAATGCTAGTATTCTTTTGGTCAAAATAAGGAAGACTTTAGTTTTCAAGAACAATAACTGAGTAATCGGAGCATTCCGGTTGTAAAGTTAGCCTAGAAGAGGTTGCTTACGAATGAGACGTTTTGGGAGAAAGGATGGTAGATACAAGTTGGAGTTATGAACTGGAAGTCCGGTTAGGATAGAGCAAATTTCGAGGACGAAATTTTATTTAACGGGGGGAGAAATGTATTGCCCTAAAAATCTGTATCATAAATTGGTAAAATTATACCTATAGAAAATAGGTGAATATGAGGTATCAAATATTAAGATATAATTAGCTAATTTTCTAAGGAAAGATGTCTTGGAAATTAGAAAGTTTAAGTGCCAAATGACGAAAATGCCCTTCTAGGACATAAATGACTTAGGAGAATTGTAAAAAATCCTAAAAGGCAGTAAAATAATTATTAAAATTAGGAGAGTATATTATCTCTAATTTTGGTAATTTAATAAAATATAACCTTGGAAAAATTAGAAGAGGATAAACAAAAAGTATTGTAATGACCAGAATGCCCCCGTAAGTTCTAATTTAATACAAGAGTCATGAAATGCTAATGTTAATGCAAAAGTTTGAAGATAAAGAGTTATCTTAATTAATAAAATTATCCACAATTGATAAGAAATCAATTATGTAATTATTGGCTAATTACTTAAGCATAAACAAAGGAAATTCAAAGATAATTATGTAAAGCCCTATAATTGTGGTTTATGGTTAGAAAATTAGCATAAATATATTTGCTAATTAATTGAAAAATATTGAGAGAAATAAATGAGATTAATTTTTTTTTTAGCATAAAAACAAGTTTGGACCAATAGGAAAAAGTTATGAAAAATTATGTAAAAATAATTATTAAATTATATAATAATTAATTATAAAATAAAATAAAAATATATATGTGAGGGCCGACATCTTTAATGGAAAAATAGAAAAAAAATAATAAAAATGAAATAAGGAAGAGTGTTAGAAATAAACTCTAATTAAATAATAATTAAAGTAAAAAGGTAAAAAATAAATAAACATCGATAGGAATCGGATCCTATCTAGAGAACCAGGAACAAGATTTCTAAAGTCAAAATATAATATTGATGAGTGGATTTTTATCTCTGGCTGGGCTATTACGAAAGTCGTTTCTGAGATCGGTAGAAGAAGTTAGTAATAAGACGAAATAGGGAAAATCTGAGAAATAGGCAGATAGTCATAAAATTAGGATTTGAACAAAATAAATTATAACTCAACATTTGGAGATGAGTTTATGATTATCTGGACATATTTGGAATCAGTGAATTTTTGTCCAGAAGTTGATGATTCCGGAATTTACTTCTGTAACCGGCACGTTTTTCCGTAAAACTTCAGACTGACCGTTGAAACCCTATATGGAATCAAAATTTAGGTTAACTTGGACATTTCTAATAAGAAAGAAAAGGTCTTCAAAGTTGTGATTCCGAATTTCTCAGATTTTCTGAGATTACGCGATTCGGACACCGATCGGGAACTTTATCGGTATAAGACTTCTAGAGCAAGGGAGTGACATCACCACCATGACATCATTTTTTGTGCCACCTAAGGGCTTAAGGACGTTTTGGTGCATCCAAGGGTCCCTATTGTGCCATTTTTCAAAAGTGCAATCCTACGGTCCAGGATCCGTCTGGTAAAGCATGAATAGTAACCCCGAAAAGTCTATAAATAGCAACCTTCACCTTCATAATTTCTCACATCCAAAACCAAGAGCTCTAGTCGAAATTTCCTAGAGAGAAGAGAGAAGGAGGAGTCCGGGGATTTTGCAAAAAGCCCGAGTAAGTTCTTCGATACTTAGTCCTAAGTTTCCGTAGTTCTTTCGGTAGTTTTAGTAGAAGTGTTAGTTAGATCTAGGAAGTAGGAGATGAAATTCCTATTCTTGTTTTTAGGCCTCATTGCATCGAAAGATGATTGATGAGGTAAAAACATAGTAGGGATTGAGTTTCTGAAAGTTGGGAGTCAAAGTAACGAAGTGCTGGCGAAATTCCGCCGATTAGGGTTATAGGGGCAAAATTGTAATTTTTACCTAAAATGCCAGTTATGATGTAAAATCACTAATAGATGTGATATTACTCTTATAGGACATCAGAAACCTTGATCTGCTGCCGTTACGCTGTCTGACGAGCCGCTGTTGGACATTTCGCTCTTTTCCGTCAAAAGTACGATTTTCCACCAGAAGTACCTACGCTCGTCAACGAAGGTACGTTCGCGTACTGTAACACTAATGCTGATGTTTATGATATGCATATATGTAATGATATGTTGTGTGAATATTTTGGTGCCGAAGGCAAGGCTTGTCTATGTGGGTATGCCATTTAGTCGCCGTATAAGTCGGTGAGGCCCCCGTGGTAGACACTTACCTGGCCATTCTATTCAGTGCTATATGCACCGTGCCTATGGAATTGTACTTAGGTGTACCATATGTGATAGATACAACCCCGGATAGAGATTCTGCTAGGGGTCACCGAGATACATTCACGGATAGAGACTCTGTTCAGGATTATCGGTTATACATTCACGGATAGAGACTCTTTCTAGGGTCACCGATTATACATTCACTGATAGAGACTCTTTTTAGGGTCACCGATTATACAATCACGGATAGAGATTCTGTTAGGGGTCACCGAGATACATTCACGGATAGAGACTCTGTTCAGGGTCACCGATTATACCTACTGCTCTATGTTTATGTTCTGTCATTATTGATCATGCATCTGCTGTTATGTCATGAATATCTGTCATCCGTATACTGTTGTATTTGAGCATGAGGTTAACCGTTACCTGAGATCCAATGCGCTGAATTGGATCTCAGCTATAGCTTCAGGGTCCGGAGGACCGAGGGCCGAGGAAAGAAGCAAGCTGGCCACGTAGAAGATCTGGTTGAAGATTTCCTTCTGTTGTATTATACTTTTGAACCACACGGTTTTTTTATACCGCTGTTGTATCCAGCCAGACTTACGGCATTTTATTTACACATATCAGTTACTCAATCGCTCTGATGCTCTTCTCTGATTATTTAAAATGATGTTTTGAAAAAAAAAATATACTGCTTGTGAAAACGGGATGTTACAACTGTGGTCTATATACTGTATATGTGAATATAAGGTTAACCGTTACCTGAGATCCGGTGCGGATCTCAGCTCTTAACTTAGTGTCAGGGTCGGAAGGACCGAGGAGAGAGGAAAGCAGCAGGTTCAAGGATCCGGCTGAAGACTTTCCGTTATTGTCCTTTATTTTTGAAAACTCTCGGTTACTATACCGTTTCTGTAACTAGCCAGTGGGCATTTTGAGTATATATATCAGTTACACTCTTGTTCTGATGCTCTACTCTGATGAAAAAATTTTATACTACTTTTGGAAAACGGGATGTTACACATATCACAAAATGTAATACCCTAATTTCCCTTTTATCATAAAATCTTGTATTTTGATGAATAAATTAGCAAAATACGAAAGTGAATATGTATCTCAAGAATTATAATTTGTTGATTATTATTCTGCCAGAATTTCACTTCGAAATTAATTAATAATTACTAAATATGTGACTATATTTAGTGGCTATAAAAATCACATGAAATAATGGTTGTTTACAAACCAAAGACAAAGAGACAAGAAGGGTTGTGAAGACTCTTAGGCAAATAAGTTTACACTAATTGAGATTAATTGCATGTGATTTCAACTTGATAAAGGGCAATAAAAGACATCTATTAGAAGCCAATATTTTCGAAAATAATAGGGCCATGAGAGGGCTGATTTAATGCCATGGAAATCATAGGATTGTGACACATGTAATAACAATCCAATGGCTCTAAATTAATCATGAAATTAAGCTAAATCCTCTTGTAATTAATGGAACCAATGAGGGAACTTCAACCATGAAATTTGGACACGTGGAAAACAATCTAAGGATGTCGACCAAAAGGGTTAAGGGGACAGGATTAAATGTTAAAAGTGATGACATAGATCAATGGAGGAGAAGAAAGAAGGAAATTTGGATGTCTTGGCTTGTGGGACCCACATGAGCTTGGATTTTTCCTATAAATAGGAATTGATCCCTCTTCATTTTCTTCACACCAATACTCAAATCAAATCTGATTGAGAGAGAGATCTAGGCAAAAATCATAAAGAAGGAATCAAGGAAGGAAGTACAAAGTGTAATACCCTGAAAATCTCATTTATGATAAGTATCATATTGAGTAAATAATACCTATTGGAAATAGGTGAATATGGGATCTCAAAGATCTTGTGGAGAATTTATCTTATTTTTGGGTAGTTTCTCTTGAAAAAGAATAATTTGCAATTAGGTCCCTGAAACGTTTGAAAGTTTTCAAACAGGTCCCTAAACGCATTTACGGGTTATAAATACCCTGTGAAAATTATAAAGAGGCAAGAAAAATATTTATTTGAAATAGGGAAGAATATTGTCCCTAATTTAGGTAATTTATTAAATTATTACCTTGGAAAAATTAAGGGGGAAAAGTTAAAAAGTATTATAAAGACCAAAATGCCCCCGCAAGTTTTAATACAATGCATGAGACATAAAACACTAATGTCAGTGCAAAAGTTATAAGGTTATGAGTTGTTCTAATTAAGAAAATTAGCAACAAATAGTAAGGATTTGATTAAGTAATTATTGGCTAATTACTTAAGAATGAACAAAGGAAAATCCGAAGAAAAATATGTAAAACCCTATAATTAGGGGTAAATGGCTAAAAATTAGCATAAATATATTTGCTCATTAATTGGAAAATATGAAGAAAAATAAATGAGATTAAGTAATTTTGAGCCTAAATACAAGTATGGACCAATAGGAAAATTTTGTAAGAAAATTATATAAAATAATTATTAAATAATAATTAAAGAATAAATGAAATAAATAAATAAATATATATATATATATTGTGTGTGTGTGCCGACATGGGGAGAGGGAAAAAGGAAAAAAATAATATAAAGGAAATGATGAAGGAGTGTTGAATTAAAACACTTAATTTAAAATTAATTAAAGTAAAAAGTAAATAAACACCGATAGGAATTGGATCCTATCTAGAGAACCAGGAACATGATTTCTAAAGTCAGTAAAGAATATGAAAGAGTGGATTTTTATCTTGAAGTAGATTGTTTCGGAAGTTATTTCCGAGATCGGTGGAGCATTTTGATAATAAGACGAGATAGGGTAATCTGTGAAAAAGGCAGATAGTCACAGATTTAGAATTTTGAAGAAAATAAATTGTAACTCAACATCTGGGGATGAGTTTATGATTATCTGGAAACGATTTCCGAAATCGAGCACGTTTTTCGAGAAACTTCCGCAGGACCGTTGGAACCCTGTATGGAATCAAAAAGTTATTTAGCCCAGACATTTCTAATGAATGAGAAAATGTCTTCAAAGTTGTGATTCCAGATTTCTAAGATTTTACAAGATTACGCGATTCGGACACCGATCGAGAACTTCGCCGGCCGAGACCTTCTAGAAATGACCACATGGCACCTTGTGATTGGCCAAGGGATGCCACCTAAGGGGTGGGAAGGTCGGCCAAGGAGAGAGGAGAGAAGGGAAAACTTGTTTTCTAAGTTTCCAAAATGAAGGGTCAGGATTCAATCTCATAAAGTTGATCCGACGGTTGAAATCCCATGGCTTTTTCTATAAATAGCAAGCTCCTCCCTTTGATTTTTTCACACCATTTCCTCTTGAGATTTTCGAATCCTAGAGAGAAGTTAGAGAGAGGAGCTCTGGAGAAAAACTGCAGTGAAGTTCTTCAACGGGTAAGTTCTTCGATCCTTAGTCTTTAGTTCTTCGGTAGTTTTTGTAGAACTGTTAGTTAGATCTAGGAAATAGGAAATGAAATTCCTATTCTTGTTTTTAGGCCTCATTGTATTGAAAGATGCCTGACGAGGTAAAAACATAGTAGGGATTGAGTTTCTGAAACTTAGGAGCCAAAGAAGCGAAGCTCTGGCGAAATTCCGCCGATTAGGCAACTAGGGGCAAAATGGTAATTTGTACCTAAATTGCCCGTTATGATGTCAAATATTGATAAATGCGATATTATCATTATAGGATATCTGTGATCACCTACCGCTGTCATTCCGCTGTCTGACGTGCCGCTGTCGGACGTTCCGCTGTTTTTCGACAAAAATACGGTTTTCCGTCAAACGTACCAGAAGTACCGTATATTGTTAACGGAGGTACATTCGCGTACTGTAACACTAATCCCGTGCTGCTCATATACATATATGCGATAGATACGTTCATAGGCTGAGGCTCTGTTTAGGGTCGTCATTTATACGTACAGCTTTACACGGGTTATAGTCATAATAATGCCGTTTGAGTTTTCCTAGCGCTGAGGACACGACTGTACATCATGGCACGGATGTTGCAAACCAGGGATAACTTTGCATGGTATTGTAGTTGTTATCACATGATCATACGATGTGACATGATTGATCATTGCTGTTATGTCATGAATATTTGTTGTCTATATACTGTTTTATTTGAGCATAAGGTTAACCGTTACCTGAGATCAATGGGGTAAATTGGATCTCAGCTGTAGCTTCAGGGTCCGGAGAACCAAGGACCGGAGAGCGGGAGAAACTACATGACTAGACCGAATGCCAGGAACAGGGAGGGCACTGGTAGACGGAGCCATAGAGAGGAACCAAGGGGCAGAATCGTAGTAATGCACCGGTCGTGGCAAGAGCCAGAAGAAGATCATCAGAGCCTAATGTCAGGCATGGGTCTAATGAAGTTATTTCGAATAGTTTGGTGCCGAAGGCAAGGCTAGTCTACGTGGGTGTGCCATTGAGTCGCCGTGAATTCGGTGAGGCCCCCATGGTAGACACTTACCTTGCCATTCTGTTCGGTTAACGGAGTTAGGTTCATTGCCCCAAGTCTGGTCAAGGCTTGGTCTAGGTTGTATAGTTACTTTTTGTGAAATGTAATTGTACAAAGCTCTGTATATTGTATCACATGATTATTCCTTCGGGAAATTTTTAATATACCAGTATACGCTCGGCATCGTCATATGTCGGGGTATTTTTATTTCAGTTACTCATATATTGTCCAAATTTTTAGTGCATTGCTCTCCATTTCCGCAGTACTCTGATGTAGCACCTCAAATTCTGTTGAATTATTTTAAAACCAAGTGTCATTTGACACAATTTGTAGTATGGAATTTGGGGTGTTACACAAAGCACCAAAGGTAAGTGTTCTTGAGCTTGGTAGTTATTTTCTTTGTGGTCTTCATTAATCTTTAGCTTTATTAAGAACACTCTTGTATGATTTAAGAACATGTTTAAAGGCCAAATAATGATTTAGGAGATGATTTTGTACATAAAATCATGAGCTATGCAAAATTGGGAAAAACTGTCATTGTGAGTTTTAAGCAAGTAGCGAATTTGTGGTCAATCTTTTATGTAGTAAATGAAGTCCTAAAATCATGAAATTTTTCAAAAAGAAATTAGACATCTAGGGCTTTATTTTGATATAAAATTGGAGATTTTAGAGCTTTGTACAAAAAGATGTGAATTTTTCAGATTACCCATGTTTCTAGACATGTAACTGGAACAATCATGAGAAACGTTAAACCTGGGAATGATCCAGAGACTTTGAGCTTCTGGGATTATTTTTCCTTGCAAATAGACATATCAAGGGTCATGTATATTTTTGATTCACATCAATTGGATTTTTTTACATTTAGTTATGATGTTCCAAAGTTGCTGAAAAATTTTGCCAGAAAATCCAAAATTTCGAATTTAAGGAAAAGTAAGGGTAAAAATAGAATAACTTATCCACTAAGGATAAAAAGGTAAAAAGAGATCAAAATAACCCTTTTGGATTTTATTCTAAGTGATATGATATTAATTAGTAAATGGATTATTCTCGGAACACAAATAAATCAAATTTATTGTAAATAAAAACATATCTTACTTTGTCCCGTCTTAAATCTAAAAGTTAGTATTGGTCCTAAATCTATTTCGTCTTCTACATTTTCTTAAACTACGCTTATCAACATATATTAAGGATTTTTTTTTTTACATTTTTATCAAGGAAGTACACGATCCAATGCAAATAATTAAAAAAGCTTTAGAAAAACCAACATAATTACATTCATGAAAAATGATGATGTAACTAAATAACTAATCTCTTTAATTTTTATAAATTCATGGAAGTTAAATTTATAATTAATCTAATAACTATAACTGTAAATGAGGCCAATAAGATTAAGTGATATAACAAACAAAACCTATGCACGCCTATGGATGGACATGAATAGTTAAATTATTGGAAGTTTCGTTTGGTTGATATCTCTTTACATATTCGACCAAAAAAAAGATATCTCTTTACATAGACTAAAGTTGGTTAAAGCCAATGGTGAAGTTAATAAGCCTCTCGAGTTGGGCCTTCGTGATCTCCCAAACATGCCATTAATGGATTAGATGCCTTCCATATTTTATAGCCTTTTATTTTATATTTTATTAAAAGCAAGGAAGATATATACATATCAGAGGCCTTCCATAGCACTAATTTCATAGTTACTGAAAGTTTATACTATCCTAAACCTCTTATTGAATGAATCAGATGACAAACACACCAGAGATACCAAACATCTTGAAAATCTTGAACCAGCACCAATCACACATACAACATATACATACTCAAAAACAACAAGCCCTTGGTACGGTCAATACAGAACAGAAAAACCAAACCAACCGAAATGCCAAATACAACAGCTTACAAGCACATTTCCTAACAGATTCTGATTCAAAAGTCCCCAATCTACAACTATCTTTACTTAATCATTAATCCCCTTTCCTTAGCTTCAGTTTCAATCGGTCTCAATCATCCCCAAACTGCAACAATCGAAAAATCAGTGATGGGAAAGGAATGAAGAGGCTTACCTAAACCCAAATCCAAGCTTGCACGTGGATTTCTTCAACTCCTCCTTTCTCTTCTCCTTCTCCGTCTCACCTCTCGATCTCAGCTCTCTCAGACTCTCTCACTCTCACACTCTATTTCTGTTGAAGGCCGAAGGGAACGAATGAGAAATAGAGGAGTATGAGAGCTGACTGAAAATGATCTCTTCCTCCGACTTCCTCCCTTCCTTCCGATTCCTCTCGATCTCTCTGTCTCAATCTCGCTCTTGATCTCTCGTCTTTGCCTCTGTCTCACGCTTTCTCTCCACCCCTCATTTCTGTTTTTTGGTTCAGGTTGGAAGAAATGAATAAAGGAGGTAGTATGTGTGTTGGACGAACAAGATTAATCGAATAAATGGGGGAAGGGTACGTGGCAGACTTAAGGGAGAGAGTGTGTGAATTGTCATTCTTATGGGATTGACAAAAGTGTTAGAAATTAATCCTTAATTCTATAAACGGATTTTTCTTTTTCAATTAGTTTCTCTAGGTTATAGAATATTTATTCTAAAATTTCTAGACCAAAATGGTCCTTTTATTATTTCTTCTTGAATTTTCAGGAACCCTAAACCCTAAACCTATGCCTTAAATTCCAAATAATAGATTTAAAGCTATTTAGGCTATATTTTTTGTAATTAACCCTTTCATAATATTTCTATATTATCTAAATAACATTTCATAAATTTTCCCAAATTTTCAAGGTCCAAAATAATCTTATTAATTATCTTAAGTTTTTCTTCATGATAAGCTCAAAACTTCTGGATTCCACTGACTTAGTAGCATTCTTGTCTTAGTTTTATTTCTAACCTTTTGGTCTCAATTTTGGGATATTATAGTTCTAGTTTTCTTGAAAATCCTCAAAGTTGGACAACACTTGTTCTTAATCAAAAAAATACAGCAACTAGCGCGCGCGCGCGCGCACACACACACACACACACATATATATATATATATATCAAATTTAATCATCTCTTTGAGATCCATAATCAGGCTTTGAGGCATTTGTTCAACATGTAGAAACCTTAAAACAACAACTCATAATTCAATTTCAAGCTTCAACAATTCAGTTCACCAATCACATGAATTCAGCCATCATTTAAATGTCTTTAACCATGGTTTATATATAGGCAAGACACTTACTTATCACAAGGCAGCACCAAACAAAACCTTTTGAACATAATCTAAGTGACATTAAATGATTTAACATTTGCTCCCCATTTCTTTATTTTAGAACACTATGTTTTTCCTCATTTTTTTATCCACAAAATTGAATCTCATAACGTTCAAACAACTCGTATATACACATCATTTATATGCATTTGTATCTGCTACAATATGTTTGTGTGTGTGTATCCCTCTTTAGTTTAAGTAAACCAACAATGTCATAGATCTTCAATTTGTAAATGACATACCCACATGATATCACCTCCTTTACATTTATCAAATTGAACTTCCATATTACTTTTTCGGGAAAAAAAATGGCTTTTGTTTACTCAAATTTCATGAAACTTTGGTCAGCCCCAAAACATTGATTTATGAACAATTAATTTTTTTTTAAGTAACTAAGGTTCTCTTTTTCTTAAAATCAGAATTTAACCTTTTAGCAATTCCTAAACAACAACAATAAAAGATAATGAAGATGAAAAGGGAGTTGGGTAACTCACCTTGGCCGGAATTTGTAATTGCAAAAGGTATTTGAGCTTCCCTCTTCTTATCCGCGATCTCTCATCCACTTGCCTTCATAATTTCTTAATTTGTTGGTCTATCCCACTTCCTTGCAATCTCTCTCTCTCTCTCTATCTTTTTGTCACTGTCTATATTGTCTCTCTTTTCTCCGCTCCTTCCTCTGCCCCAAAATTTTTCAATCCCAGCATTGCTCACCCAATACAAGGTTGGTGGTTTTATGGCAATCCTACTTTCTAGGTATTCCCTATCCCAAACAATACAATTGGACCCAGTCCTTGACCCAACCCTAGTTCATACCCCCAGTCCTTCGTACCAAACAGGGCCTAAGGATTTTGAGGAAGAGAAGAGAATAAGTCTCCATTTCTCTTACCTACCTATTTCCTCTACTTCTTTATTTCTATAGTGTGAGATTTAATATCATATAAAAAATTATTATAATATTAAATAACATAAATATAAATAAATACATTTAAATTATTAAAATCATTTTTAACTTTTCCTTGATTACTTTTGGCCTTCATATATTTAATAATAGTTCCTTTAATTATTCAATAATAATAATATTTAATAATATATTTAATTAATTCATTCAAGCCTCCTCAACACTTTATAAATTATTAACTGAAAACTTAAAAGTTCGGATGTTAGAGAGAAGAAGAAGATAATTGGAGAAGAAATGCGGATATTCACTAATATAGTGATAGGTGTTTCCACGACATAATTTACCTAGGACTCTTAAAATTACCCACAATTTGATTTTGAAAAGTAATTGGCAAGTAAATAGAGAATTAGAAACTTATTAAAAGTATAGGACTGGATGTAGATTATGTTATTAATAAAAAATGAATTTAAAATGAGATTTTGGTTTTCATCATTTCATTAATCATAGTTTTTAAATATAGCTATTAATTTACAATCCCAGAATATCGAAATATATCATGATTTGTTCGTAAAGCTAAAATGACAGAAAGATAGGATCACACATGATATTTAAATCTTGGAAAATAATTTTTAAATACTCTGTACCATATCAAATATTCCCTGTTTAACCAATACTGCAACGTCAGATATAATGTTCCCACTTGTTATACACGCATTTGGATATTCTATCAAGTAAAACTCTTTTCTTTTATCCGCCATCTTTTCTTGTTTAATTTTCTTTTATGAATTTTTATCAGTTGTTCTTAGCTTTTCTGGTTTATAAATGTATTAGTTTCCTATTAAATAGTTGTTCAAAAATTACAACATAAGAAACTTTACATTTTCAAACAAATCTTCAATAACTATGGCCTCTCACGGGTAGTTTAGGATTTCTCTAACATTTTTTCTTTAAAACTTTTACAAAGACTTCAAAAAATAATAGACATAAGTTTATTTTTATATATTCTTTGTCTATGAAAATCGTGGTTTCCATCAACTTTTCTTTTTCTGTCCAGGTTTTGTACCCAAAGGCATATGTAAACTTGATAAACTTAATGTCTTAGACTTGAACAGTAATCATTTGAATGGACCTATTCCTTCCAACATATTCAACATTTCAACATTGACAACCTTGGGCCTTGGTTATAATTTTCTCTCTAGCGTTCTCCCATCATATTTAGGAATTGGCCTTCCCAACTTGAAGAAGTTATGGTTGAGGGAAAATGGACTAACTGGAAAAATTCCAAGCAGCATATCAAATGCTTCTAAGCTCACTAGTTTAGATTTGTCATCTAATAAATTTAATGGAGCTATACCTAATGTACTTGGTGTAATACCCTAAAATTATTTAACGGGGGGAGAAATGTAATACCCTAAAATCTGACTCATGATAAGGAACATAATTTAGTAAATAATACCTATTGGGAATAGGTGAATGTGTGGTGTCAAAACATTGTAGAATATTTATTCTAATTTCTAAGGAAATTTCTAATGAAATTAGAAGAAATAAAGGTCAGAAAATACATTTACGAGGCATAAAATAGCCTAAAAATATTATGATAAATTCTAAAGGGCGGTGAAATAATTATTGGAAATTAGAAAGAATATTGTTCTTAATTTAGACAATTTAATAAATTATAATTTGGAAAAATTAAAGAAGAAAAATTAAAAAGTATTGAAAGGACCAAAATGCCCCCAGGATTTTTAATATTTTGCATGGAGAATAAAATACCAATGTAAGTAAAAAAGTTATGAGATAATAATTGTTCCTAATTAAGAAAATTGTCAACAATTAGTAAGTGATTAAATAAATAATTATTGGCTAATTGTTTAAGCATGAGAAAATGAGATATTCAAAGATAATTATATACAGCCCCTAAGTGGAGATTAATGACCAATGAAGGGTCAAGATTAGTATAAAGAATATTGCTAAGTAATTTGGCATAATTAAAAAGTATATTGGATGAGTTACACTTAATCCCTAAGGCTTAATTAACCAACAAAGGATTAAGAAATAAGATAATTACTAATCAAGATAATTAAGGCATAATCTAAGTGATTAAAGAGAGTTGAAAATCAATTAATGGGGGGCCATATTTTCAAAAAATAAGAAGAAAAGAAAGAAAAAGAATGTGTAGTGTGAACAGGGAAATGGTTTAAAGAATATTCCAAAAGAATATTCTGTGGACAAAAGAATATTCCAAAAGAATATTCTGTGGAATATTCTGTTGAAAAGTGCAAAAATGCCCTTGAAAAAGTCTATAAATAGGCTTGCATCTCTTTGTTAAATCTCACACTAAAACCACTCTTAGAAAGTGTAGAGAGAAGTTAGAGAGAGGAGCTCTGGGGAAAGTTGTAGCGAAGTTCTTCAACGGGTAAGTTCTTCGGTTCTTAGTTTTAGTTCGGTAGTTCTTGGAGTTTTAGGGTAGATGTTGTTTTGATCTTTAATCTTCCAAGTATGATTAGATATCATGTTTTAGGGGTAATTAAGGTATTAATTTCGAAAATTATGATGGAGTAAGAGTTATGTTGAAATTTTGGAAGATTAGAGTCAAAGTAACGAATTGCTGGCGAAATTCTGCCGATTAGGGGCTCAGGGATAAAGTGGTCATTTATGACTAAAATGTCCGTCGTAATGGGATCCTTAACAAATGCGTTGTTATGTTGATAGGATATCCCTGATTCCGTTTTTACCTACTGTCGTGCTGTACTCCGACAGAAATACCGTAATCTGTCAACGAATGTACGTTCGCGTACTGTAACACTAATCTGATGGATATAGTATGCGTGTATGTGATGTGTGTGTGGTATATTGATTGGTGCATATTATGTTAGAAGATAACTGTATGCATGCTGGGAGTGATATATCTGTAAGGCTGGGAGCGATACATCTGTAATCTTTGGGAGCGATACATCTGTAATGCTGGGAGCGATATATCTGCATGCTGGGAGCGATACATGTGCATTGGTTGGGTGTGATTTATATGTTGTGTTAACGTTGTTCTGTAACCCATATGTGTGTATGTATACATGAGGTTAATCGTTACCTGAGATCCGGTGCGGATCTTAGCTCTTAACATAGCATCAGGGTCGGGAGGACCGAGGACCGAGGAGAGAGGGAAGCAGCAAGTTCAGGGATCAGGCTGAAGACTTTCTGATGTTGTCCTTTACTTTTGAAAACTATCGGTTATTGAACCGCTTCTATAATTAGCCAGTGGGCATTTTGAATATATATATCAGTTACACTCTTGCTCCGATGCTCTACTCTGATGAAAAAATTTTATACTGCTTTTGAAAAACGGGGATGTTACACTTGGAAATTTAACAAACTTGATGGAACTAGATTTGGATGAAAACCATTTAAGTGGGATGATTCTTGATACATTTAACAAATTACACAGCCTTCAATTTTCAAGTCTTAGTAACAATAGATTGCAAGGATTCATTCTAAGTGAACTTTGCCAACTTAAAAGTTTAAGTGAGTTGTATCTTGTTGGGATCCGTACACGCAACGGAAGGATTTCATCCATTAAAATCTTACGAATCCTATAGGAGGATCTATCAACGACATTTAAATCAGGTTCGTTAGGAACCGTACCTATACGAACTCGTGTGCGTCCTACTCGATCAACAGAAGCCAACTCTACGAATCCACTCCTTCTACCGATATCCACGCCAAACAGAACTTCAACATGGACGACAGCATGCTAGCGCCTTCAAACTTTTCGTCTCACGTCTCTCCTCTAGGGTGTCAGTTTTGCGACTCTCCTTACTTTTAATACATTTAGATCATCATCTAATAGGATTTCTCAAACCCTAATTGGGACATATTTAAATATTCAAAATTAATCTTGAAATTTGAATTTGGATTAAAATAATATGTTAATTAAATCTGTCCAACAGATATAATCTAGTCTATTTATTTAATCCAAATTAAAAGTTTGGTGATTTACTTTATCTTTATAAATTAAATCTAAGATATGATATCTATATATTTAATTAAATCTGAGATACTATATCTCAATTTAAATTAAATCTAAGATACAATATCTTTCTTGGAAAATTAAATCTGAGATATTATATCTCTATTTGTTTTAGTTATTTAATTTATCAAATAAATTAAATACAAAAAAATATATATATAATAATATTATAATCTATATAAATAATATTATTATTATTTAATTTTGATTTAATAATACACACACATGTATGTATGTATGCAGGGGTGGATCCAGAAAAATACTTAAGGGAGGGCATCAATAATAGGGGGATGCAGGGGTTCGGGGGCAGCGCTCCGAAATTTTTTTTTACATAATTTTTTAAATGCATTAAAAAATAAAAGAATATAAACAAGAAAAAAAAAGAATATCAAAAAAATATTCATGAAATCAAGTGAATATTGATGATGTAATAAGAGAGATAATTATTTCACAAACTTGTCATTAAGAAAAGTAAGGCTAAGTGCTGTTAGAAATGCAGCTACATAAATTACAATGAAGGGAAGGGTGGGCACTCAATAAGTTCAAATACATATATTTTAATAACAAAAGTATATTGCAATAAAAATAATTACAATGTCATCCTTCTATGCCTTATTTTTTGGAATTTCATCATAATTGTCTTATTATCAATGCTATCAAATACATCTTTTTTAATATAAGACAGTAAGACACTAAGCAATCATTCAACTATTCATCTCCCATCCAATTACGAAGTGCAATCTTGGTGTATTAAGAGTGAGCACGGTATGCAATCATTCAAACATGTTTTTTCTTTTTAAGTTTCTCAAATTCAAGGGGGGCACTTGCCCCCCTTCTCTATAACTTGGGTCCGCCATTGTATGTATGCATATATATGTATGTGTGTGTGCGTGTGTGTAATATCCTTCCTAGATTAAACGTTGCATTCATTAAATCTTAGACATATCTAAAATTCAATGAATTTGGACATAATTGCTCGTATTGGGTTGTTCTTGTGTGCGACCCTGCAGGTAGAGCCGGGAAATCGGGCCGAGCCCATCGGGCCGGCCCTTTTAGGCCCTAGCCCGTCAAGGGCCGGGCTTGAAAAATAGACAAGATATTTGAAATTGGCCCTGCAGGGCCCGCCCTGGAGGGCCTCGGGCTTAAACGGGCCGGCCCTGGAGGGCCCCGGGCCAGCCCTGCAGGCACTTTTCACTGTAGCTTTTTCTTTTTTGCCCTTTTTAATTTATTAATTTATATATATATTGTCTTTGTTATAGAGTTATTTATCCATTTAACTACAAATACATAATAACTATACTCTAATTTTATGATTTGGTTTATTATTTGTTGCAAATAAAATTACTCTTATGTTTAACAGATTAAATTATTTGTTACAATAATAGTCATCGTACTAATGTCGCATAGTGGTGTAACGCCCGTCCTTTTGACGCCCTTATTTATCAGAGTTATAGCGCACAGGCATCGAAATAATTTGGACGACTTAATTGTGGAATAAAACTTTAACAAAATAACTTAGTTCAAAAACATGAGGATGAATTTTTCGCGATTCGAGTCCATCCCATAGTGGGATGTTAATACATTATTCCATAATAGACAAATGATAAACGATAAAATACAATCCAACTACCTATATTCTTCCAAGAGGTTCCTTCCGCTGTAACCCTTACAGCTGTATCTTTCCTCTTGATCCCGATCCACTACCTGTTTCTTTCATGCGGTCTGGAGTTCAAATGGATGAACCCCAGGGGTAACAGTTAATCTCATATGCAGGTATGAAATATAAATCACAGTATAACACATGTATAAGCATAGAGTAATTCACAGTAAACAAGTCTCACTGCTAACCGCATGCCTAACGACCAAGGACCGCAGCCCTTTGGAACACGCAACTCCATTTTAGGACACGCAGCCCTGTGGGACACGCAACCCCAATCCATAGCTAGGATACATACATGCAAATTATCTAGCAACTATGATTAGTCATACATGAATACATACATACAAGCTAACGAGATAACAGTTACCCACCTCAAACTTGAATCCTTAACTTTGTTCGGAATTGTTGGGATCGGTAGAGGTGTCAAGGTATGCCTAAAAACGTTTATCATTGTCATTAGTCACTTCTAGCGTCGCAAAGTAACTAATTACACGAATTATTTTTAGAGGATTAAAAATAGATTAACCCCTAAAATTTCCCTTACTAAAGATACCCTTCTTAATAAATAATAATAATATTTATTATTATTTATTTATCTATTTTATTAAGAGTCACGTCATTTAAAAATGTTAAGAATGTTTGTCCTTGTCACTTTAGAGTCATTATAACCCTTAATAGATAAGTTATCCAAAAGAAGAACCTTTACTTTGCGGGTTATACACTATTAACAATTTACGTTACTATTTTAAAATTTATCAAAATTCAGCCTTTAACTTTTAAAGAGAATTTAGAAAATTCATAAATTGACCGATACAACTCCAAATGGAGTGATTCCAATTTCTAATTAAACCTTAATAAGTCTATTTTCATAAACTAAAGTCACCAAGTTGATCTATGACTGGGAAAATTTCCAACTTTCGAAAAACACAAACAATGTCCAGAATTTTCCAGAATTTACTGATTAAACTTTGAAAATTCGTAATTAATTCTACAACAATCCAAATGAGGTTCTTCCAAAACCTACGTGTTCCTTAGCATGTATAATTTCACAGAAAAATAATAACAATAGCCATAACACACTATATCATTCCCAGATTTCAAAAACGTGATCATTGTCCAGATAACTTTCCAAACTTATGACTCAACTTCCAAAAATTATATCTCAAGCTATAGAACTCCGTTTAAGGTGTTCCAAAGCTCGTTTTAAACCTTATTGAGTGTAATATTTACTGTAAAAATTACAAAGAAACAATCAAAGGTTTACTTTGTCCGAAAGACCACGTCATTTTCATGCTACAGAAGCATACCAGAATTTGTCCAGATTTTTAGCTCAACTTTGGAAAATCATATCTCTCTTTATACATGTCCATTTCAGGTGTTATTTGGCTCGTTAGAAAGGTTGGTATGTCTACTATTTACTGTAAAAATTTCAAGGAAAAAATCAAAGGTTTTCCATTTCAAATTGAAGCCCGAAACTGACCTGCCACATCCTAGAAACTGACGTTTTGTAGTTTCAACCTCCAAATTTGAAAAATCAAAACCCTCAATATAAACGTCCGTTTTGGGTGTTATTTGGCTCTTTTTAAACCTTATTGTGTCTACTATCTTCCATAAAAATTTCGTGCAAAAACTCAAACGTTTTCCATAGAAACAGAAGCACACAAGATTCTCTGTTTTTGTATCCGAAAACAGAGGTGTTTCGTTTTAGTTTCATTCCCTCTTGATCAAACAGAAAACCCAGCACACTAAGGCCATGGAAACTAGAAGGAAAAGGCTCCAAGAACTCACCTTAGTCGTTCCTCAAGCTTGCATGCACGTTTGGTCCTTCTTCCTTCCGACTCCTCACACTCTTTCTCCGTCTCTCGTTCTCTATTTTTTTTCTGTTTCTGTTTCTTTCTTTCTTGGTTCCTGACTGATCTGCTGATATAAGGAGGGATGGAGAGGTGGTGTGGAGATCAAGAAGTATGGCTGGGCTGTCGCTGTTGGTGATCTCACTCTGTGATGGTTGACCGATAAAGAGGCTGCTGCAAACTCCTTTCTCAATGTGTACGTAGGTGACGATGGTGATGAATACGTGGGCATATTTATTTCTTTTTATCTCCTGCTTTCTCACAGCTGGATATTGGGTCCATTGGGGTGTTTTAATGGATATTGAAGGGGTAAATGGACTTGCATCACGTTGGGCTTAATGAATCAGAATGAAGAAATGGAATAATGCGCTGAAGAAATGGAATAATGGGCTGAATTGGGTTTTGTAGTAGAGTTGAAAATAAGATATTACATTGGGCTTGTATGAGGATGTGAAAAATATTTCTCTCATTTTGATCCTCTACAAAACTCTTATTTGCAAATATTTGGATAATTATAAAAATTAAATCCTTAATTCCATTTAAGGATTTTCTTTCTCAATTAAATTTATTTTGGCCTTAAAATATTATCTCTAAAATTTAGGCATAATTTATTCCGTATTTGAATTATTCTTTTCCCAAAATAAATTAAGGGAAAAATAAGCCTAAATTTCCAATAATTATTCTCGTAATTCTTTTAGGCCAAAATTTCATAATTAATTTTCATATATTATTCAAACTTTAAAGTCCCAAAATTTGGGACGTTACATTTCTCCCCCTGTTACTTTAAATTTCATCCTCGAAATTTGAACCTATATCTTCGGGGAATCATTTTAGACATCTTGTCTATTCCTTTCCTATGTATGCTTACTAAGCACACAACTCATCATACAACATTCTTATCCATTCTGTACCCATGTATAGTTCTCAACTATACAGGACCCACTGGTCCATTCTTCGAGCGCTTGGTTACTTGGGCTTCTCTGCCCGTTACAATCTGCCTTCTGGCTCATTCCCTTACCAGAGCGCTGGGTATCTTGGCCTTGCTACTCAAGAAATCACATTTATGCCATAGGCATCTCCACTACCACGTGGTACAGTTTGAACATTCTGCCAGCCTTACAACATTCTCTGAACATACTAGTCCAAATTCACAATAATTTTAAGCATTCCACACAGTGCTAAACACACAAGTCTTATGGTCTAGGAACACCATGCCCTGCAAACTTGCACACCGGGTCTTATTGCTTCGAGTCTCTACTCGTCTATCTTGTGCCTGAGCTTTCTCAACTTAAGATCTCAGACCACCTTTCTCTTGTTTAGCACGCTGGCACTTCTTATCTGACCTACCCGGTTCAGATCTCTAGGCCATTCTCACAGTTTCTGTTCCGGTATCAATACAATCACCAACTGCACCTCTTTTCATTTCAACTATGCTGTCTCATTTTCAAATTCTCACACATTGAAAATTTATGTGGTTGCGGTACGTTTCACAACTTGCACTACACAAACAGTAATAGTGCCATCATGTTTTCAAATTTAATCGCTGTCAGCTCAAATTTTCATGAAAACAATTCACTGTCGGACTATTTTTCAAGACATTTATTACCGGCACATATTAATCAGCAAGATCATTCATTTTTCCAAATTTAAAAGCTCTCTCCACCACTTCAACCTTTCGGTACAGCGGCATATTCCAATCCTTTCATACACAAACCATCGCAGTGGCAACACACTTTTTGACCAATGTGGGAGAGTTTCCGTCCCTACTCAGGACCCAGTGTCTGCACTGGCACATTAACAGGCCACCCCACCAGAATCCCCACCTGGGAATAAGGACAATGTCCAGGAGCCCTGCTCCAAATGCCTGCGTGGGTCCCGACCAAACAAGGTAAAACATGCGCCCTTACAAGGCGAAACTACTCAGATTGGATGCATACACTGCTGGTGCGAGTATCAGCTTTCCAAAAACTAATCCTCTCAAAGAGCTTTCCTGTAATACCCTAAAATCTGACTTAAGGAAAATATCATAAATGAGTAAATATACCTATTGAAAATAGGTGAATATGAGGTTTCAAACACCTTGTATTGGGTTTACCATGTTGTTAGGGTAATTTCCCTTGAAAAAGGATAATTTGCAATTAGGTCCCTAAGACGTTTGAAAATTTGCAAATAGGTCCCTAAATACATTATGGGTTATAAATACCCTGTGGAAGCTATAAAAGAGGCAAGTAAAAATCTATTTGAAATAGGGAAGGATATTGTCCCTAATTTAGGTAATTTATTAAATTACAAACTTGGAGAAATTGTAGAAGAATACCCAAAAGTAAGGAAAAGACCATAATGCCCCGTAAATGCTAAGATAATGCAAAGACATGAAAACAAAAATGTCAATACAAAAGTTATGAGGTAATGAGGCATGCTAATTAAGAAAACTATCAACTATTGATAAGAAAGTAATTAGGTAATTATTGGCTAATTACTTAAGCATAAGCAAAGGAAATTCATGAATAATGGTGTAAAACCCTAAAATTAGTGATTAATGGCTAAAATTAGTAAAAATATATTTGCTAATTAATTGGAGAATATTGAGAAAAATAAATGAGATTAAGTATTTTTTAAGCCTAAATGCAAGTATGGACCAATAGGAAACTTTGTGGAAAAATTATGAAAAATAATTATTAAATAATTAAAAATTATATATTATTAAATAAATAAATTATATAAAAAAAGAAAATTAAAGGAAAAATATCAGCTGCATTGACCGAATTTTTGAAACAAAAATAGGATAAAAATTGTTGAGATATTATGATAAATTAGTGTAGAAGTTTTGATTATTATATTATATAATTTATTAAAGTGAAAAATGATGAATAGTAATTTAATAATTAGGAAACGGATCCTATCTAGAGATCTAGGAATGAGATTTCCAAAGTCAAGGTAAAATATTGATCAGTGAGTTTTTACCTTCAAGTGACCTCTTAGGAAGTTAATTAGAAGTAGTTAGTGCATTTTCCTAATAAAACGAAATAGGGAAAAATGCAGATAGACATATTTTTGGATATGAAGAAAATAAATTCTAACTCAACATCTAGGAATGAGTTTGAATTTATCTGGACATATTTGGAATCAGTGAATTTTTCTGAAGAAGATGATGTTTCCAGAAATGCGTTTCATAACCGGACCCGTACGGACACGTTTTTCGAGGAACTTCAGACTGACAGTTGGAGTCCTATATGGAACCAAAATTTAGGTTAACTTGGACATTTCTAATAAGTGAGAAAATGTCTTCAAAGTTGTAAATCCAGAATTTTGAGATTTTTCCGAAATTACGCGAATCGGGTACCGATCGGGAAATTGGTGCGGAAAGGAGCTAGAATGGACACATGTCATCATGCAATTGGCTTATCTTTGGCTTGGAGAGGGCAGCACGTTTTGGAGCTTTGTGTGGCCAAGAATCACTCTTCAAAATATTAAAGGAAAATTACAACTTTGGACCCAAAATTTGAGAAGGGAAAATTACACTTCAGGACCCAAAAATTCTCTATAAATAAGAGGCCTTGCCTCTTGAATTCTCACACCATTCTTCTTGCTCTTGGCCGAATCTAGAGAGAGGATTTTACAGAGAGAAGCTCTGGGGAAAGTTCTGCTGAAGTCTTCAACGGGTAAGTCTTTCGGTCTTTAGTCTTTAGTTCGGTAGTTTGTAGAATTGTTAGTTAGATTTAGGAAGTAGGTGTGAGATTCCTATTCTTGTTTTAAGCCTTGTTTGCGTTGAAAAAATATGCAGGGGTATAAACAAAGTAGGGATCGAGTCGAAAAAGTTGAAGCTTTAGAGTTTTTCAAAAGTAAGGGTAGAATTTGTTAGAATAGCGTTTAAATTTCAAGTATGATTGGATATCATATGGGAGGGCTATTTTAGTCTTTATTTTCGAAAACCCAAATGGCGTCGAAGTTCTGCGAAATTTCGGGAAGAAAATTTGTAAAATGTGAAGTCTTGGCAAAATTACGCGATTAGGGGTATAGGGGCAAAATGGTAATTTTTACCTAAAATGTCAGATATAGTATCAAATCAATAATAAAAGTGATATTACTCTTATAGGACGTCAGAAATCCTAATTTTCTGTCGTTACGCTGTCCGACGTGCGCCGTAGGGCGTTTATTGTTTTTCAGTAAACGTCTTGTTTCCGCGAAATTGCCGACGTTCGTCAACGAGAGTACGTCCGCGTCTTGTAACACTAATCGATGTTTATGGTATGCATGTATGTGCTAGGTGTATTGTATGTGGTAGTTGATAGCTCTGTGATATGTTAGTATACTGTTGATATGTTTACGTTTGCCATGGGCGATATATCGCATGCTATTGGGCGATATATGTATACATGCTATTGGGCGATATATGTATGCATGCTCTTGGGCGATGAGTGCACATATACTATTGTTGTTATGTTTGTCGTAGCCTATATACTTGTATATGTGAATATGAGGTTAACTGTTACACGAGGTCCGGTGCAATGGACCTCGGCTCTTAACATAGTATCAGGATCGGGAGGACCAAGGGCCAGGAGAGAGGCAAGCAGCTGAGTAGAAGACCCAGTGAAGACTTCCTTTTGTTGTTCAGCGGAAGCCTTTCTTTTGTTATATACTTTAGAACCACGCGGTTTACGTACCCATTTGTTGTAACCAGCCAGACTTACTGCGTTTTATATATACATATCAGTTACTCAATCGCTCTGTTGCTCTACTCTGAAGATTTAAAATGATGATTTAAAATGAAAAAAATTTATACTGCTTTTGAAAAGTTGGGATGTTACATTTCCACAATGGCTAGCGATTCAAAACATCTTGGCAAAATTCAGTAAACTAAGTACGTCTATTACATTTTCTGACCTCTTCCGGCTTTGTACTGCCTTACACCACATGGTTCAAAACTCAATTTCAAACTTGGGTTCCACCAACCCTTCTATGAGACAACATCATTTCAAAGGTGACCAATTCCTTGGTCTTAAATTCTGTTGAAAACATCCCATTCGAAAATTCAAAAATTCAAAAATTCAATTTCGAAAATTTCAAATACAGTAGGTGCATTAGCAAGTTTAATATTCCATTTTTTAAACGTTCTCAAGAACCAGACAACTAGTCTTAGAAGGTCATTATTACCTATCACATTATGTCCTTAGTCCTTGGCTACTAAGGTCATTAATAGAATGCTTAGTCCATTCTACTTTAGTCTCTTGGCTATTCCAGAAATTGCCTGCTATCCTCGGGTTTCACAAACTTTTCGGGACACTTCTCGGTATTTGTTGTCCAACAATTGTGAGCTTCTGCCATCCTATAGACATAATAGTCTCACAAGACTTAGGGCTTCTCATCAAACATATACATGTTCAACAACCTATGGACACACTAGTCCCAAAGGTCCTACTGCCCATTGTATAGTCATATCATAACAT
The DNA here is from genome assembly GCA_025563575.1 of Acacia pycnantha. NCBI lineage: Eukaryota > Viridiplantae > Streptophyta > Magnoliopsida > Fabales > Fabaceae > Acacia > Acacia pycnantha. Next base: position 345,929 of record JAMWYP010000367.1, on the reverse strand, counting down.
AGATATGTTATATAGCACTGGAGCACCCTATAGCGATATAACAGATCATGCAAACCTTTTCTCTAGAGAACCCATAAGATATTAGATTCGTTCCAATGTACTTACCTTGATATCCGATACACTGGTAGCTCTACTCTATGGTTCATTATCGGTGACTTCGTTCTACGGGTCGTCGTCACGGTGGCTCTGCTCTACAGTTACTTTACTCGGTGCTTAACTCAGTCTTTTTTGACTGGTCAGGCTCTCCGGTCAGCATCCTTTGTAGGTAGACCTTCTCGATCAGAACTCCCCATAGGTAGCCCTCTCCGATCAAAATTTCCCATAAGTAGCTTTAGTTAATCGTCTCTGAATCATTATAACGAGAATTCATATATTTATCAGGTTCTTACCCTTTAATGGTTCCGCAATCCGCTGTCTTTAACTCTAACATCTCATCTGGGATCATTCTATATATATGGACCATCAGTCCAACTTCAGGCACAATCCTTATTTCAATCATCTTCGTATCTGGTCTATCATGGCATCCCTAAGGATCACCATATAGTCATTCTCAAGTCACTTGGGTGTAGTTTTTTTTTTTTTTTTTTTGTGGTTGTGGTTGCGATTGTGGTTGTGGTTGTGGTTGCAGTTGTAGTTGGAATGGTGGTTGTCGTTGTGGTTGTGGTTGTGGGTGTGGTTGGGGTTGGGGTTGAGGTTGTGGTTGTAGTTGGAATAGTGGTTGTGGTTGTGGTTGTGGTTGTTAGTGTTGTGGTTGTGGGTGTGGTGGTTGTTGTTGCTGTTGTGGTTGTAGTTGTGGTTGTTGTTGTTGTCATCGCCGTCTAATCAGCATATGCAAGTTTACCCTTGCCTCCGGGTACTTAAGCCTCACATCAAAGGAATCCCAAATTCCTATGATACTTCCCAGGATGCCACTCATCCCGAGGATTCTCTTGCTTAAGCATGCTTAACTTCCCGGTGCCGATTTGTTTTGGGGGGGTACTAATACCGGTACACATATCTCTGGGTACCGTCTACCCATCTATGTACCAATCCAAGCACAACACATCTGGTTTCCCTAGAAATGCTAAGTATTATCCCCTCGATATCCATTGTAACCCTTTTTATGTAACGGACCACCACTGCCAAGGACTTAGTCAAAGACCCTCGTCCCCGGAGCTACGCCCCGTTGCATGCATGGTGTCCAGCGGCCCTACTGGGCAGGAATTGTCTCCTCAAGGAAACTTAGTCAATAAGTCACTATTCCTACAGGGAAACCTAAACAGTAAGTCATTGTCCCCACAGGGAAACTTAGTGAGTATGTTACTATTCCTTAAGCAGTGCCAACTTCTCTGTACTGCTTACCTTTTAAATTGTGTTGTAGGAATTTAATTTAGACCCTGACTTCCATGTCAGGAGCCCTAGGGTTAGCAACAGAACCCATATTCTATGTTACCACTTCTGTCATTTCTATATCTCATGACAAAGGTTAAATAAGTACTCTTTTCCTAGCACTTTGCACCTTCATCGCTCCTCTGTGCGTACAATAGAACCCGTAAAGTTTGTCAGGGGGTAATTCTCCTTCGTAAATCCTCATTCTGTTTTTGAACTAACTAAGTTTTGTTAAATCCTTTTTCAAAAAGTTCGTCCAAATCGATGCTCTGATACCAAACTGTAACGCCCGTCCTTTTGACGTCCTTATTTATCAGAGTTATAGCGCACAGGCATCGACATAATTTGGACGACTTAATTGCGGAATAAAACTTTAACAAAATAACTTAGTTCAAAAACATGAGGATGAATTTTTTGCGATTCGAGTCCATCCCATAGTGGGATGTTAATACATTATTCCATAATAGACAAATGATAAACGATAAAATACAATCCAACTACCTATATTCTTCCAAGAGGTTCCTTCCATTTGTAACCCTTATGACTATATCTTTCCTCTTAATCCCGATCCACTACTGTTTCTTTCATGCGATGCAGAGTTCAAATGGATGAACCCGGGGGTAACATTAATCTCATATGCAGGTATGAAATATAAATCACAGTATAACACATGTATAAGCATAGAGTAATTCACAGTAAACAAGTCGCACTGTTAACCGCAGCTAACAGCCAAGGACCGCAGCCCTTTGGAACACGCAACTCCATTTTAGGACACGCAGCCCCAATCCATAGCTAGGATACATACATGCAAATTATCTAGCAACTATGATTAGTCATACATGAATACATACATACAAGCTAACGAGATAACAGTTACCCACCTCAAACTTGAATCCTTAACTTTGTCCGGAATTGTTGGGATCGGTAGAGGTGTCAATGTATGCCTAAAAACGTTTATCATTGTCATTAGTCACTTCTAGCGTCGCAAAGTAACTAATTACACGAATTATTTTTAGAGGATTAAAAATAGATTAACCCCTAAAATTTCCCTTACTAAAGATACCCTTCTTAATAAATAATAATAATATTTATTATTATTTATTTATCTATTTTATTAAGAGTCACGTCATTTAAAAATGTTAAGAATGTTTGTCCTTGTCACTTTAGAGTCATTATAACCCTTAATAGATAAGTTATCCAAAAGAAGAACCTTTACTTTGCAGGTTATACACTATTAACAATTTACGTTACTATTTTAAAATTTATCAAAAATTCAGCCTTTAACTTTTCTGAGAATTTAGAAAATTCATAAATTGACCGATACAACTCCAAATGGAGTGATTCCAATTTCTAATTAAACCTTGATAAGTCTATTTTCATAAACTAAAGTCACCAAGTTGATCTATGACTGGGAAAATTTCCAACTTTCGAAAAACACAAACAATGTCCAGAATTTTTCAGAATTTACTGATTAAACTTTGAAAATTCGTAATTAATTCTACAACAATCCAAATGAGGTTCTTCCAAAACCTACGTGTTCCTTAGCATGTATAATTTCACAGAAAAATAATAACAATAGCCATAACACACTATATCATTCCCAGATCTCAAAAACGTGATCATTGTCCAGATAACTTTCCAAACTTATGACTCAACTTCCAAAAATTATATCTCAAGCTATAGAACTCCGTTTAAGGTGTTCCAAAGCTCGTTTTAAACCTTATTGAGTGTACTATTTACTGTAAAAATTACAAAGAAACAATCAAAGGTTTACTTTGTCCGAAAGACCACGTCATTTTCATGCTACAGAAGCATACCAGAATTTGTCCAGATTTTTAGCTCAACTTTGGAAAATCATATCTCTCTTTATACATGTCCATTTCAGGTGTTATTTGGCTCGTTAGAAAGGTTGGTATGTCTACTATTTACTGTAAAAATTTCAAGGAAAAAATCAAAGGTTTTCCATTTCAAATTGAAGCCCGAAACTGACCTGCCACATCCTAGAAACTGACGTTTTGTAGTTTCAACCTCCAACTTTGAAAAATCAAAACCCTCAATATAAACGTCCGTTTTGGGTGTTATTTGGCTCGTTTTAAACCTTATTGTGTCTACTATCTTCCATAAAAATTTCGTGCAAAAACTCAAACGTTTTCCATAGAAACAGAAGCACACAAGATTCTCTGTTTTGTATCCGAAAACAGAGGTGTTTCGTTTTAGTTTCATTCCCTCTTGATCAAACAGAAAACCCAGCACACTAAGGCCATGGAAACTAGAAGGAAAAGGCTCCAAGAACTCACCTTAGTCGTTCCTCAAGCTTGCATGCACGTTTGGTCCTTCTTCCTTCCGACTCCTCACACTCTTTCTCCGTCTCTCGTTCTCTATTTTTTTTCTGTTTCTGTTTCTTTCTTTCTTGGTTGCTGACTGATCTGCTGATATAAGGAGGGATGGAGAGGTGGTGTGGAGATCAAGAAGTATGGCTGGGCTGTCGCTGTTGGTGATCTCACTCTGTGATGGTTGACCGATAAAGACGCTGCTGCAAACTCCTTTCTCAATGTGTACGTAGGTGACGATGGTGATGAATACGTGGGCATATATATTTCTTTTTATCTCCTGCTTTCTCACAGCTGGATATTGGGTCCATTGGGGTGTTTTAATGGATATTGAAGGGGTAAATGGACTTGCATCACGTTGGGCTTAATGAATCAGAATGAAGAAATGGAATAATGCGCTGAAGAAATGGAATAATGGGCTGAATTGGGTTTTGTAGTAGAGTTGAAAATAAGATATTACATTGGGCTTGTATGAGGATGTGAAAAATATTTCTTTCATTTTGATCTTCTACAAGACTCTTATTTGCAAATATTTGGATAATTATAAAAATTAAATCCTTAATTCCATTTAAGGATTTTCTTTCTCAATTAAATTTATTTTGGCCTTAAAATATTATCTCTAAAATTTAGGCATAATTTATTCCGTATTTGAATTATTCTTTTCCCAAAATAAATTAAGGGAAAAATAAGCCTAGATTTCCAATAATTATTCTCGTAATTCTTTTAGGCCAAAATTTTGATAATTAATTTCCATATATTATTCAAACTTTAAAGTCCCAAAATTTGGGACGTTACAAGTGGTATGTTTCTTATGTTTTATATGAGGTATTTGTGAACATAGTTTGCTTTTGATTATGAATTAGTGACGGTGCTTATTGGTTGGATGATTTGTGATGTAATTTACTAATTATATTTCTTTAAAAAAAACATAGGAAAATTAATTAAAATTTAGAATAGTAATTTCCGGGCCCTGGAGGGCCGGCCCTCCTGGCCCTGATGCTCTCGGGCCGGGCTTTGAAAAACAGATGTTTTTCTTACCTCGGGCCCTGGAGGGCCGGCCCTGTTAGACCCTGGCCCTTCACGGGCCGGCCCTGAAGGGGCCGGCCCTGATTCCCAGCTCTACCTGCAGGTCCACATGAGATTGACAGTGGGCGAATACTGTATCAGCCCACAAGTCACAAGTGTCCTTTAGCAAGACATTGCGACTACCCAACTCATATGAGGATCGTGTTGTTATGATACAACCTATCATACAATCATGTCACGTCCCTTTTGTCACACAATAATTTGGTCAAGGATGAAGCATGGATAGTGTCATCCCCTGTTCCTGACCATTACTTTATCGATCTTGAGTAGTTTAATAATTTAAATGGAAACTTTCTTTCATCGTAGTATGGCCATACATTTCTTAGACTCATTCATCAAGGGGCCTAGTATTATCTCTCTACAAATGTGAGGGAAAAATTGAAGATGAAATATCACCTAGAGGGGGGTGAATAGGTGATCTCGAAAACTTTTCGCAAGTCACACACAGGCACAAATAAACAGAGGCAGAGAAAGGAAATAGACACAGAGAAATTTATATTGGTTCAGTCTAATACTTCGACCTACGTCCAGTTCCCAAGAACACCTGTGGATTTCCACTAACTCTTCAAATACGAGTACAATTACACACTCTGTAACTTAGGATGATCCTTTCACACTCGGACTCACTCCCCCTTACAAGTTGTAATCGTACACCCACACTTAAGGTTCCACAACCTTAAGATTTAAACAGGAAATGATATAAGTGTTTAACAACTCCTCACGAGTAGATAATAAATGAACACTGAAGTACAAGAAATATCCGAAGATATTAAGTGAAGTTAATGAAACAATTGATCGCAACAATACAGAATTGAATGCGCAGAGTTTCGGTAGGTGGTAGAATTGAATGTGGTGAGCTTTTATAGCGTTTGCCATTAATACCATTGTGAAGCTTTGTAAACTAGCCATTGAGTCTCTTCATAATTCTGTTAGGCATAGTTGATTTCCATTGTGCATATTCGACCGTTGCTTCATTAAGTGCATTCGCCGTCGATGTATGTGTGCAGAGGTTGACTCAGGATGAATGCTGGAATAAGCATGTCTCGAAAGAATGTCTTCGTCTGCTTAAATGCTTTATTCCGTTTGTATGCTCTGTTTCCTAAGAGCATTTAATGCGTCTTACACGCCGAATTGCTTTTTGCTCAAATTCAATTTAAACAAGGTTAATCAACTGAAACTTATTCAAAAAGATGATTAAATATGATATAGAAAAATTTTGGTATGACTCAGAAAGAATAAATGAGTACTCATCGATTTTAAAGAATCGATTAGCATTACTGGAAGATGATAGAAAAGAGAGAAACATATTCTCGAGAATTGCTCATATCATTCTCGAGTAGCTCTTAGTGAGAGGTGTTTTCTTAAGCTTCACTCGATTATACTCGAGAATCAAATTAAGGATACTTGAGAATGATACGATCAGAGAGCTTTGAATTATGAGTAATTATGCATTCTCGAGAATCACTTACCCATTCTCGAGAATTGTTCAGATGGGAGATGAGAACTTGGAAGTAAACAGCTTTGTATATACTCGCGAATCTAAGTTGCATTCTCGAGAATCATAACCATACTTGAGAATTAAAGTCTCATTCTTGAGAATCATAAGTACATACTCGAGAATCATAGCCATATGTTGTATCTGATAGAGAATGACAAGCTATACTCGAGAACCATTTTCTTATACTCGAAAATTGTAACCTGAAACACTTAATTGGAAAGATTAGTTCATACATTCTCGAGAACCACTTCATAATGCTCAAGTACTCATTAATGTCATTATTTAATCCTTATTCAAAACCTTAAAACCTTTTAAGCCTTGTTATCATCAAAACATTGGGAGCTAACATTCTCCTCCTTTTTGATAATGACAACACTTTGATAAAAAAATTAAAAGATGTAGCATGTTATGTTTTGATATCAGTATACACTGAGCAAAATGAAGCAAGTACACTATGATTGCACAATATGAAGTTCAAGTACATAAGTGTTCAAAAGATACCACAAAAACATAAAGTAATTGACACAAAACATAAAGCATAAAACAAGAACAAGCAGCAATCATCAAGAGGTTTCTTCTCCCCTTTGTCATCATTCAAAGAGGAGGGAGGAACAGATGGGCCAATAGAGGGCTTAGAAGAGTGAGATGAAGGCTAAGAGCAAGGCTGAGGGTCAGAAGCAGGAGGATCAGATTGAGAAAGTTCATTGAAAGCCAATGCATCCATAGATTGATCCAGGTGATGAATGTGATCCCAAGAGACCGAATTTCTTCTTGCAATTGAGCCGTGGATTTCTGCTGAGCAATAAAGCAAGCTTGAAAACTAGTTGAGATATGTTTGGCTAGCTTCTCAAATTCAGCCCCAGTAGTTCTCACGATTTGAGAAGTAACCTTCCGAAGATCATTGACGACACCAGTAACTCTATTGGCATTATCATACAAAGGAGATATAGCATCAACAATGCCCTTTGCCACAGCTTTTGCGACTGATTGCTCTACAATATGCTGAATAGAGGCAGTGGTAAACAAGGGAGCAGCAGTAGACATCTCAGCCTGAGATGATTGCCCCTCATCAGGAGCCTTAGATGAAGAGGGCTTGGGAGGACCATCCGCAATATGCTTATCCTTTTTCTATTTCTTTGCAATAGAGGCTTTGGTGAAGGAAATCTTCATGTACAGGAGATGAGACTTGCCAAACTTCTTGGGAAAGATCACCTTGTCATTTTCCAGAAGATACCAAATGTTATTAAGACCAAGAATATGAGAAACCAGATTAGGATAGAGAATGGTATTCTTCTTAGATACTCCAGAAGTAGAAAGAAAGTTGGACATCTTAGAAACAACCAACTTGCCCAAATTCCTAGGTTCTTTAGCAATAATGGAAGCCATTAATTGATAGTCTTTGAGCACAAAATGGGTGGAACTTTGACCTTTATTGACTAAGTTACAGCTATAAAGATACTAAAGAACTTGATAAGTATCAGACATCTGTGCAGGCTAAAATTTCAGAGGCTGTCCATCATACTGTTCATTAGGCAAGAGAATGTTAAAACATTCAGACTCTGACAGCTTAGGAGGATCCTTAGGCACCTCAGTAGTTCCAAGAAAGGTATTAATGATTTCAGTAGTAATCTTAATTTCCTTTCCTCTAACATTTGTGATTAGTACAATCTCATTGTCTTTATGTTCTCTTTCTTCCTCATACATGTTATAATAGAAGACCTTCACAACCTGAGGAGAGTAAGGAGTTTGAATGTTCAACGTTCCAGAAAAACATGATGCATGACTAAGGTCAAAATCTACCTAGGCAAGATGAAGTAAAAAATAAGGGGAATGCAGAATGCATAATAGAGAATGCAGATGTAGAAGAGAAATCATATCTTAAAATAAGAAGAATAGAGAAAGAAAAGGAATGCAACCTAGCTAGGGCTTTGAAATGAAAAAGCAAAGCGAGTTAGGGAAATCGAGGCGACTAGAGTAGTTATCGGACCAAAGTTCAAAGAAAGTAGCGAATGAAGTGGTTCTCCTGGAAAGTGAGTGTTGACGGCTGGAAAGTCAAGCGGAGTTGTGGGGTTCTGAGGATGGTAGGTAATGTTTGACTAAAGACAAGCGTGTTAAGTGTAATAACTTGGGAAAGTTAAGAGGCATGAGATAGTGATTACATGTTTAAAAGACTTGACAAAACTTGCTAACGATTCTAAGTTTAGAACCATTATGATTAATGGCCTTTTCTTACAATTCTTAATTAACAACCGTAATGAAGCTTTGAATGAAAGTTCATGGTTTTAACATCACAGTCATTAGGTTTTGTAAGTGGTAGAGCCGGAAAATCGGGCCAAGCCCATCGGGCCGGCCCGTTTAAGCCCTGGCCCTGTAGGGCTCGGGCTTGAAAAATATGTCAAAATTTTGAAATTGGCCCTGTAGGGCCTCGGGCTTAATCGGGCCGGCCCGTTAGGCCCATTTTACTGTAGCATTTTAAAAAAAAAAAAAAATTAATTACCTAGACTTCCACCTAATGAATGTATTTATTTGTAATTACTTAGATTTTTTTAGTTTAAACTATAACCCTTTTTTTATGTTCATTATTGTTCTGTATTAAAACACATAATTAGTTATTATAAATTTTAAAGAAGAAATGTTTTCATATTAAATAAACACATACTTTGGTATAACAATATTATATAAGTAATAAATTATAAATATATTTTGTGTAAAATAAGTATAATTATTTTTACCTGTTAGTAAAATCATGCCTGAATCGAAGGAATCTGCAACACACACAAAACTACGAGAAGGAAATGCATTTTTTCGTGGGCATATACAAAGGAATTCTTTTGTTTAATATTTTTTGAAAAAAAAAAGAAAAAAACATATTCTTTGTGTTTATTTGGTTTTTATTACGAATTAATAAATGTGTTTATTTGTTAAATGATTTATATTGTTTAGATATTAATGTTGATAACATTTATTTGATAGATTAGAACTTTAATGGTTGCAATTTACTAATTATATTTCTTTGAAAAAAAATCGAAGGAAAAAAAGTTAAAATTTGGAATAGTAATTTTCAGGCCCTGTAGGGCCGGCCCTGGCCCTGATACTATCGGGCCGGGCTTTGAAAAACAGATTTTTTCCTTACTCCAGGCCCTGTAGGGCCAGGCCCTGTCGGGCCGGGCCGGCCCTGATTCCCAGCTCTAGTAAGCGGTGATGGTGATTTCTTAGCAACTATTTGGTATTTAACATGGTATTTTGAAAAGAGACAAGTTTCACAAAATAACCATTACTTATTTGACCTTTTTTAATAATTTTCAAAGTTGATTATTCAACCCCATAGTACAAACAAAAAATTTTAAAAAGAAAATGAGAGTTTGAATAAACTAACAAAATATTCTGAAATTAGTAACGATTGCTTACTAATAACTGTGAAGATGCAATTTTTTTTTAATGTTTTTATACTATATTGCCTTATAGAGAGTTTTTCTAATATTCAAAAAATTTAAAAGCAGTAGTGGTTTTCAGTCATTACCATTATTGTTGTCCTCTATCTCCTCTTGCCCCTCCCTCTCGCTCGGCAAATCATTGACATTTAAGGAAGGAGATGAAAGGTTTGACTGTCGTAAGTGATCATATACAACCTAATTGTGATAAAGAATGAGGTCTAACTTCATGTTCAGACTGTGGGCGTGTCTAGCAAGGCACCTTGTAGAGCGGTCATGACTGGCTAACATCTGTAGAAGAGCCTTCATTTAAAAAGGAGGATGAAGAGGAAAAGAAAGAGGGGGAGGAGGAAGAGGAGGGTGAGAGAGAGGAGCGGTGGAGGATGTGGAGATGGTGGTAGATGACAAGGATGAGGAGGCAATGATGGAGGTGGAGGGACTTGTAGATGAGGAGGGTAAGGATGAGGAGGATGAGGAGGAGGGTGAATAGAAAGAGTGCTTTGGTGTCTAACCATGATGAGGAAGAGAAGGATGAAGTTATGAAAAGGCACTTTTTTTAGAAAAGTACTATGAACAAAATGAATACTTTTTTCTAAAGTATTTAACTTTAGAAGAACTGGTACTTGGTGTCAAACCAAATGAGGTTTTGAAAATGTGCTTTTTATATTCGTACTTTACATTATGGTTGTTTATTATGAAATGTCATTTTTTTCGTTTATACTTTACGATTAATTGACATAATTATTATGTGTGTGTTTTCATTGATGTGAGGTTGGAAGACGAATCATTTACAAGTGTTACATGATTGCTGTTTCAAAATAACCATCACTTTTGTTACTAAAGTGAAAGGCAGAATATCACCTAAGAGGGGGGTGAATCGGGTGATTTAAAAACTTTTCTGAATACACTTGAAACTCACACGCAAACGGAGCTAAACAAAGAGAGAGTAGGAGAAGAATTGACACAAGAGATTTATACTAGTTCGGTCTAAACTATTGACCTACGTCCACTCCCCAGACTCTCTGGGTATTTCACTATCTCTTTCAACTGGATTACACACTCTATACTCGAAGTAATCATTTCTCTAGGATTCACTCCCCCTTACAAGTTGTAACCAATACACCCATTCTCAAGGTCCCACCACCTTGAGTATCTTTATAGGAAAGATGAATATAATTGAACTCTCTCAAAGAGTGTATTGATAAACACTGAAGATTAAAATATTTGAAGATATTACACAATAGTAGATGAAATAGTAAATGCATATAGTTTGTTTGAGTGTTGTGTTTCCAGCAGTTGGAGAGTATTGAATGCTTCTGCTTATATTTGATGAAGGAAATTAATGACCGTTGAGAAGCTTTCAATGAACTGTTGTGAGTATTGAATGTAGCCGTTAGACGTGAAGCTCGTCCATTACTCATAGCCTTCAATTCTGCAAATGAGCGCCGTCATTCGCCACATAGACATTCTTTCTGTTCTTCCCGTTGGATGATCTGGTAGTTAATAAGGGAAATAGAACATCAATGCCTTTAGAATGTTCAGAGACTGGTTGATCAAATTCGTGTTTCATTTTCTGGAACCGCATTTAGTGCAAGTGACGTAATCAATGCTTTTGATTAATCTGCGGTTAATCCTTCATCTAATCATCTAAAACTCATCAATAAACTAATTAAAGATAGTTAGGAACAATAATGAGTGATGATAAGAAGTAATCAAATCAAAAGCAAAGATTTAAGATTTACGGACACAGTGATTTGCAAAACCAGAAAGCTAACTCGAGTTGATTTCAAGGTTCACTTGAGTTGATCATACTACACTTGAGTCACAGTGTCATCTTCTTTGAAAATTTGTTTGAAAGCATAAGTGAATATGTCTAAGTATGAACTTAACTTGAGTCTAAAATGTTCACTTGAAGTGGATGACTCGAGTCAATATCATTTTCAAAAATATTTTCGAGTTAAGTTTGGAAGAACACTTTTAACACAGGTCACACTTGAGTTATTAAGTGGTAGCTCGAGTTGACAAAATACCTTTTGAAAATAAGTTTCAAAGCTTCACTCGAGTCAACCAACATTAACTCGAGTCAGAATATTGGTACTTTGAAAAATAAATTTAAGTTTACAGGAGGTAACTCGAGGCATATAAAGATCACTCGAGTTAAAGAATTTCATAAAATATTTTTCAAAGTCTTTTAACTCAAGTAAGTCAAAGATAAGATTGATTTTGACTGAAGTCTCAAAGCTCTTGACTCGAGTCTAATGACCCTTAACTCGAGTCAATTTGACAGTAAGTTATTGATTCAAGTTTGATCAAGTTAAAACATCTTTACTTGAATCATTAACTACATTTTGTTTACAATTGTCTGTTATCATCAAAATACATAAAGGGAACTAACATAAATAAATGACGGTTATTAACTTCAACCATTATATTTGTGTTTTCCGGAATTCCGCCTCTTAATACATGACAGTGCACATAATTAACTGTTATTTTTAAGCATTATGTATCCTTGTGCGACCTCTGCCTCGACATTCATGACATTTATTAGTTGTAACCATTATGTATTAGGCATTATAAAAGCCTACATATGTAGTAGTGTAATTTCACTTATCATATATACTCACATATTTGCATCAACTCACTAACAATACTACTCAATCATAAAACAAATTCCTTTCTAAAACAACACCCAATTCAATTCAAGAATAATGTATCAAAAAAATAATAATAAAGAATAATACACCTCCATCCAAGGCATTCTTAGTTTTTGCTTTCACAACAATTTCATAATAGTTCTAACTTAACATTCCTAATTCGACAAAATCTTAGCCACCTTAGGGTTAAATTACAAATTTTACGACGAATAAAAATAAAATATAGTGCAGACAACTCAGGATCATTCTCTTATCAATGAGCTTTTTATTTTAAATTCTCAAGATTAAACTAAGTGCTAAAAACATGGTTAGAAAGGGCATTTTGAGATTGATTTTCTTTAAATTAAAATGCATAAAAATAAGTTATTTCTAATCTTTTTGGTATTTTTAAGACATAACGTAATCTTTAAAATAGGCTTGATGAATTATATATAAACTTAGATACATAGGTTTTAAGCCTATTTAAAGGCCTACATTTTAAGTCGGCATTTAAATAGACTTTAAACCTTATCAAACCTTTTGAAGGCTTTATACAGGCTCAAACCTAGGCTTAGGCTTTGGATCTCCGTCGCAGGCCCATGCCTACTTAGCTAAAGCCTATTTCCACCTCTAAGCACATGGTTCATCGGTTCGTTCTTTCCTCTTTTGGGCTAATTTGTTATTTTTTGTTGAAAAATAACGAAAGAATTTGAGCTGCAAGAGCCCATTAAAAGTTCAAGCCAGAAGAACCCTTATCCTTTAAAAAGTGATACACTTGAAACTGGATTTTGTATTTGTTCCATTGGTAGTAGACACAAAACACAGTAATATTAAGATTAATAATCTTATTAATTATTACAAGACCTACTGGAAATTTCTAATTTTTTTAGTGAATTTAGAAGTTCCTTAAATTCTGTTAAGAATATATTATTTAAATTCTTAGAAAATGTTTAGGCCGCATTGTCTAGGGACTTAGATTATACATGCATGCATGCATGTATAGGGACTTTTATTTTATACTCTCTCCGGTCCTAATTATAGGAGCAAATTTTAGAGTTGGTTTTGGTCCTAATTATAAGAGCAAGTTTTAACTTTTGTCATTTTTTTTTCATATAATACCCTTATTTATACTTTCTCAATAATAATTTAATAATATACCTATATATTTTATAAAGTAAATATTGTTTGCAACTCATTAATGTCATATACACCTAAATTATAGTTTTTAATAAAATAATTTTGAGCAATTTTTGTCACATAATAAACTAATTTGACTTATGTAATTTAAAAAAAGCATTTTTTGTGTGCTTTCCAAACAAACACTTGGATTCTGTATGTACTATGAGTTATCGAAGTTCAATTATTTGTCGTCTGATTCAATCTGCTCTCACTAAGCAAACAACTAGATAATGTTTGCCTTATGTAATTTTTAATTTCCAGAGGGGTATTTTTGGAAAATACACATAATTAACTAATTTAACTTCCTTCCTTAATCTCCCCAAATTCTGGTAATTTGCTCCTATAATTAGGACCAGAGTGAGTATTGATTTTCTCAAATTCTCCGATATATAGCAACTACTAGTGGAGCACATCTAACAATCCAAATCCATTTTAAAGTTGTTTCTCTCCTACTTGATTGTGATGACAACTTATTAAAAGTCATTATCTTGGAATTGTAATAGTAATGTTGATCCGTCGTAGTAGTGTCAAAATCGGATTTCTCTGGACAACTCTAATTAGATTATATGAGAAAATTTTTTTCAGGAATGAAAATATGACAATATCTAGTATTCACGGCAATTTTACTTTGCAACTTTGTCAAGCACACAATTTACGAGGAATTATAATGAGGTCACAAGTAAGGGATTTAATTATTGAGAAGCCCCAATAACAAATGAGATATTGTCATTACTTAAACTTGTCATTGGCAGCTCTTGAGTTGTCATTAAGACATAATGGTAATTAAGTCATTTTCTTGGGATCTCATTGTAGTTCTCCCATAAATTGTAATCCCCCCCCCCCCCCTAAAATAGGCCCAACTCGAGTAAGTAGATAGGTAGCAATTGAAGTATCTATATTGTTTACCAATGTGAGTTGGCTTAGATGGTAAGGGATCCAGGATTAGGCCCTTGGGTCGTGGGTTCGATCCCCTCTGCCGTCGCTGGGACTCCTTTGGTAGGCGATCTCGTAAGTCCCCAGTAAGTGCTCATAGAGCCCGGGGCCGTGCCCTGGCCTTGGTGGGGGACTGATGCCGAACCCCTCCAAAACTTTTTTCTTATCAAATAAAAAAAAAAAATAAATATCTATATTGCTTCCTTTTTTTTTTCAAGAGAATATACTTTATGTTTAAAAATTGATTTTTGCTTATGTTTTATGTCTATAGGGAATATTTATTCTTTATTTTAAAATCTTGAGTTTATAATATAAAAATTAATATTTATATTTCTCTTTTTCTGTCTAAGCTTGATATAATTGACTTAATGGCAATGCTCAAAATGAACTGATAGGGGAAAAATGTTATATTTGTTCTTTCTAAAGGGTACTTACAATTGTCATCCCAACGTCAACTGATATGGTTGCCTTCAAATGTCTGACTTCATTTTTCCCAATATATATTAAATAAATGAAAGAAGAGGGTTTTTCCCCCTCTAGAAAGAAGAGTTGTTATTTTGAATATATTCTGCGTGATTCTTTGTTTTCGTTCAGGGAAGATTTCAACTGTCGACCAGTTAAAAATCGGATTTAGTTTGACTGCCAAATCCAAATGGTCCAGATTTAGTTTATTTTTATTTGTTAAGAAATTATTTTAATGTCTACATATATAATCTAAATTAAAAATAATATATTAACTTTAAGTTTTTTAAAAAATGATTTTTTTTTATTTAAAATCATCGTTGAAAATTTTAAGTCTGAACCAATAGTGTCATACATGCTAGTACTTTATGATTTGGTTATTTAATACCCAAAGTGTCGTTCCTAGTATTTCATTTCCTTATGCTAAGCCTCTGGAAATCTCATGTTCAAAAATTTGGATCCGCTAAATGAAGTATTTTCCCATTTACTAATTAATCAGATTCCGTAGCTAGCTAGTGCTAATCCATTTGATGCTTCTTTTGTCTGATTTCCAAAGCTGCCAGGCAACACTATTTTCCATATTTTAAAAATGACTTCAACCATTTTTCAATTCATATAAATGTCTCATATTTGGGCAATAATTATTTCAAATTTAATATTTAATAATTGATAATTCCACCATAAAACGATTGTATTTGCCAATGCACTTTCAGACAACAATTTAATAACACAATTCTTATTCGAGCCATCAACTACGAAATTAATTTTTCTAAAACACTCTCACAACCGGCACCAGATGGTTGTTTGACATCGACACGTGCCACCTTGATGCTGATGCAATCTGCCATGTGGCGCCAGGCCATGCCACGGCCCCATACATGTCGCGTTGCGCTTTCATGCATGTCACACTTTGTTTTTGTTTTTTTTTAAATTAATTGAATACGAATATGGACCAAACTAAGGGAAGCCCAAATATTTTTTTGTTTAGATCAGGCGAATCCGACCCACCTAGTCCGCTATCCATCAAGGTGTTTTTTAATCTGGCGAAACGACACCATTTTGGGGAGGAGTCTCCTTCAACCTCCATCTGGGGTCATGTCCGACCCGGTTACAGCGTGGATCGGGTCCATCGGACCTGATTCATTCCCTCCTCCATAACTTTTCCGTCCAACTTCTGTTTTGAGCATTCTTGGTGTCTTTTTCTTTTTTTCATTTTTTTTTTCTGAGCTCTACACAATGAGACTAATTTCAAAGCATGAAATGCAGGTTTTCACAGCTCCCAATCTTCATTTTCTAACCATTTGCGTAACCATCGTTTGACTCACTTTGTCAGAGTTTTCAAGCTCTTTCCAGTGGTCGTTTCTTCTAAGGACATTGGTTTCTGAGAAACCAATTTCAAGTAATAAACTTTCTCGGTTCCGTTTTCACCCAATATACATGCTATACTGGTTTTCCTTTTGTTCTGGGATCTAGGAATTGAATTTCATGTCTTTCATATCATTGACAGAGAACGAAAAAGCAAATATGAAGATGTTTTTTTTTTTTTTTAAAGGAGCGGCGTCTTGTTCATCAACATGGCCTTAGACGAAGCATGTATTTGTATACTTAAGCACGTGGGAAGAACAACAAAAATATTCATATGGCTTGTGCAGTAGAATATATATATATTTTTGCAAAAGTTGCAGTTATTGCTTCATTCTGTGTTCAACTAGAGGCATCGCACAGACCTTTCATGGGTGAGCTTGTTCAGGCCTTTCAATTAGTATGTAATGAGTGCGATGAAACAAAAGAACGAGGATCGTTATTATTCTTTTTCCTATTTCCGATATGAATGCTGCGAATGCAATCCAGGCTACTTATTTTTCGGGTAGATCCGCTTGGATTCCATGGTTTTGATACGTTATGACTTGCCTTTGCCCTTACTCTTTTAATGAAATATCTGTTTTACTGGGATACCATGAATCGTAGATCTTTCTTCTCCTTATAAGGTCTGACGCTTGGCCTCAAAGAAACCATATGCTCTGACTACTAAATGATTTCGGGCGTACCTGGAATCCGTTGACTAGCTGAGTACCCACATAAAATCGGAGCACCATGCAGACTCCAATCACGTTATACCAAAGATTCACCACCAGAAAGAAGAGAGCCAAAGAAAACAGATTTTAGGAAGTTTTTCCATCATTGTGTCAACAATATAATTGACGCACACAAACTGATAATAATCACAAATATCATGTATGGGCAGTTACTCTAATTTAAAATTTAAATCATAAAGATAAAATTCTTCCTTTACACCCATATTTCTCTATATTTACGTAATAACTCCATTTGTATTAGGCTTGGGCCTTGATCCACTAAGGATGGACTGGGCATATTCCAACATTTTTTAATAACAATGTTGCATATATGGTAAAAAAATATCTATATTATCACTTTTATTTTATATTGATTTTCTCAAATTCTCCCATATGTAGCACCTACTGGTGGAGAGCACTTCTAACAATTCAAATCCATCAAATGATGGGGACTTTTAAAGTTGTTTCTTGCCACTCAATCTTCGCATATGCCAGACAATTTTTTGGTGATTAAAAGTTGGAATTGTAATAGTAATGTTGAAGTTTTCCCGTAGTAAGTGTCAAATACGTTGCTTCGATTACATTCCATTGGTCCTGGCTTGGTTAGTAATTGCGTGTTCCACACTCCATAGTTCACATATTTAGAGCTTGTTTGGCATAGCTGCAGGACTATCAAAAAATCCAGTGACAGTGAAAGAAACCCAATGAAAAAGAAAACACGAAAAATCTCTATTTGGCATGGCTTCAAGTTGGGGTGAACTACCCAATGAAAAAGAAAACACGAAAAATCTCTATTTGGCATGGCTTCAAGTTGGGGTGAACTTTTACTAGTTGGTATGAGTGGAAGGGGTTCTGGTCACTTAAGCAAGGGGTCTCGGTTTCGAGCCCTTGTGAATGCAAAAAATTTCACTGGGAGAGGTTCCTGCTTCAACGCCTAATAGAATCTCAGAGTGATTTCACACTTTGCCACTGCTTTTTATATTTAAAAAAAAAAAAAAATTGTGGTGGACTTTTGTAAAAAAAAGTGGCTTCTTGAGTAAAACAACTTTTTGGGGCTTCTTTGTACCCAACACGGTGGCTTTTTAACTTTAGTTAAAAAAATACCGTTTCATGAATGCTTACGAAACAAATAGAAGTACTATAAAATATGAGTTAAAATGTTTTTTATTTCTTTTTTTAAAAAACTGTACCTTAAAAAATAAATATTGAAAAAGAAAATACAAGGAATATTTTGCCCAATATGTAGGATAAATGAAGATGAATAAAATAAAAAGCTTAACCATTTTTATGAGTATTGAATTTTAATTAATAATTTGCATGAAATATATCTTATTATTTTGAGTATGCCTCATTAATTAATAATTTGCATGAAAAATAATTTTTTAATGGTAATTATACTATTTTTAACAAATTTACATTTAAATTTAATTTTGTTCTCAAATTACCACATATATGTAGTATTTAATAAGATTCATTTCTTTTTCAGTCATTTTCTATTTCAACTGATTTTTCAAACGCTATGTCAAACAAGAGCCTATCTGGAAAACAAAGGCACTTTTATTGCTATTCCAAACATAAATCATATCTACAATTTAACTTTTAGAAAGAAAAAAAAGCTCATATGAAAAAGCCCAGCAGAAAAAATAAATCATTTTTGCTACTGTTATCTCAAACGGGCACTAAGAAGAAGAAGAAGAAGATAATGGATCAATCAATCAAATGCATATTATTTGTTTTTAAAAATGATAATAATACTCCATAGTCCTTCCTTGGTTAGTAAGTTTTTTTTTTCTTTTTCTTTTTCTTTTCAATGGTTATGCCAAGTCTATCTAAATATAAGAAAATCAGTTTCTATGTAATGGTTTTACATCCTTCATGACATTTTTCTTTGAATTAGGATGATATATATTATCTTGCAATAGCCACTTGAGAGCAACAAGAGTGGTGGGTAGGAGGAAATTGTCATTGCTTTATATCTTCTTGATATGTTACTACGAAGAAAATAAGATATCACATCCAAATTATATTAATAAATTTTTATTTATTGTAGAGAATCTATATCGTTACTTTATCATTTAGATTGATAAGTTTCTATTCAATAATTGGAGAACTCCAGGTCTTGCCTATTTCTTAGAATTTATATCATATGATTGATTGTGATTTTATTTGCGCATAAGATATGGTACGACTTGACTTGATTTGGAATCGGAGAAGTATAAAATGACGTGTGTGTTAATTGCTGGAAGCGCAAGGCTTGCAATTTTAATTTGATAATTCTGGTCGACATGATAAGGATTCTGAGAAATGGTTTCATTCTTGACCAGCTAATTTTTATATTGATTATTTTATATTTTATATTATTCATGAAAAAATAGATAATCTCTAAAATTTCAATCAGGTTTTCCTTTTAAAATAATAATGAAAATTCCATTACATAAAAAAGTGTAACCTATATTCATATAAACCAAACTATATATATATATCGAGAGAGAGAGAGGGGGGAGGCTGTGTCGTGTGAAAAGGAGTGTGACTTTGAAGTCTGCTCCCAAGTCAAGCACTTCATCTTTCGATCACTAACGTATTTTATATTCAGCTTAGTAGGTTCATGTGATAATCATACTTCTTTTTTATTGCATCAACTCATTTAATTTTGTATTCAGCTTCATCCAAAAGAATGTGCGAATATTTTATTTTAAACATTGAAATATAGATCAAAAAATGTAACTAAGTAAAAGTAATCAGAGAAATAGAACTAGGAAGTCTAAGTGAATATAGATGATGCAGAAATAGCAAAAAATAAATGTTGAAAGTTGAAACTGTTTGTATCCCAATGGTCATGCGTGTATCTGATTAGCAATTGCAAACTCCAATAAACAATTAGTACTAATAATGTCTTTTTAACCCCCTAATGAAAACCGACTCCATGCAACGTTTTTTACCCCTCTTTCAATGTTTATTTTATTCAGATTAATGCCCCTCAATACTCCACTTTCCTTGCTATGTGTTGCATTCATTTGTTTCAATTACGTACCAATTATTATTCAATCCCTGCTTGAGCGGTTTTGAATGAAAATATCAATTATATTAAATGATAAAAACTGTACAAGCATTTTTGGTATCCAAGGGTCTAGGGAACAAGGAACTTAGAATTAATATGACATCAGTTTTATAACAAGAGGATATATATAGCAATGGGTGCTTGCTTGTACTGATTTAACTTCCTTTCCTTTCATTAGCGGCAGCCGAAGAGAACCACAGGAGGAATCCAAATCGATTATACATTTACATAGAATACACACACACAGATTTAACTTCCTTTACTTTCCTTCTTTAGTTTTGATTCTGTGTTTGGGCTTCTGATCATCAATATGGCGCAGCCACCTTCTCAACTTGACGATGATGATAAGCATCAACGTTTGATAGATGAGGTTATTCCTCTGTTCATGAAGTGTGGGCTCCCTGAAACCTGCTTTGATCCACAAACCAGGCTACAATTCGGCTACACAACCTCCATTTTGGCCAAGCTCCTCCGCCGTTTCCGGCCATTGGACTCCACTGTCAAGCGCGAACGTGCCTTACTCATAGGCGTCAACCATGGTTTCTTCTCCAAAATTCAAACCGCACAGCCTAGCCAATTCTATGACTTCCTTGAGTTCCTCAAGACTCCTCAAGGTCAACAAGCATGGCAAGAGATTCTCAAAAGTGAGAAGCTATCTCGGAAGGCTTGTACCGCTTTCTCTCCTCAAGAGATCGGTTGGCTTAAGATGTTTGACATCCAACGGGCCCTACCTGAGAATCGGTTCTCGGAGATTCACCGGAATCATGAAGCTACCATACTTGAACTTGAGCAGAAACTGTGTGCTGAACGTGCGCGAATGAAGGAAGAGCTTCAATCCGTGAAGAACGATTTGCTTCCTGCTAGTATCTTCTACGATCTGCCTCCGGCTGATTTTAACCGGAGATGTTGGTCCTGTTACCTTGCTAAATGCGGTGCTGAAAATGTTGCCCCCTTTGCCTTGACTGAACAAAGCTTGATCTCCACCGTGAACACTTTTGGATCTGAGGTTCGTGATCGTCATGTAATTGAATTTCTCTCCCAAGGAAATCGCAAGGTTGAACTACAACAATGGATTGAGAAGAAAGTTGCAAAGTATGATACCGTGAAAGATTCCCAATCATCAAAGCGACTTCGAAGCCTGTTGGGATCAGTGGATCTTTCACCTACTAGCATTCCGGCAGAGCCTTTGCGAGGAGAATCTGCCATGGAAGCTGCAAAGAAACCCAAAACAGAGGAATTTGAGGTTGTCGTCGTGGATCATTCCGGTGAAACAGAACAAGGAAGGTGCAGTTGATGGGCCAAATCGGAGGAGCTTCTACTTGCTTAGGTGATGATGCTATGTTATTAGATCATCCTGCTGTAGATCGGAGTGTTTCTGATAGGTTTGATCATTTGATAGTTTCTAGGGTGTGTTGGCAGTTTTGTATATATGTTTTAGTGTAGGCTTCTACATTTGCTATCTTTGTACGTTTCTGTAACACCCCACTACTTGAACACAAATGCACTGTTATCTTTTCCTTTAATGAAGTACAATTTTCTATCTTTGAATATTTAACGCATAAGAGGAAATAACACATGCTCCACTATTTGTTTTGATTAATTTATTCTGCAACTATTGAAGATAAGCAACCACCTTTCCTTTCTTTATTCCAATTCAAT
The DNA here is from genome assembly GCA_025563575.1 of Acacia pycnantha. Classification (NCBI taxonomy): domain Eukaryota; kingdom Viridiplantae; phylum Streptophyta; class Magnoliopsida; order Fabales; family Fabaceae; genus Acacia; species Acacia pycnantha. The sequence goes on along the minus strand of JAMWYP010000367.1, from coordinate 324,217 downwards.
TAGAACACCTTTTCTTTTCATGGGTAAGAGCAAGAAAGCAGACACGCACCCACTCCTCATTTCTATATTAATATTCTCCCAAACACTTCACCAGATTCATTTCAATTCTTATTTCTCTTCGGACCCACAGAACATTTTAATACCTCTTTCCTATTATTTATTCATCATCCATTCCAATTGATCAACTCACTTATTCTTTTATCCGACAGCACAAAAAGGAGCAGTACAAGGAATTATACCCATACTGCACTATTTCTTTTCGAATTGCAGCAACACCATATCTCATCTCGGTCAAGACGCAAAGCTGAATCACACTCCTCAATTCTCAGATTCCATTTCGTTGGTGCAGATAGGAATTATGCGCACTCACTGGATAGTTTGTTTATTCATTTGGTGCCAGCGTAAAACACACTTGCTTCATGCATGACACACCACGTCTTCAAGTCAGTCAATGCAAGTCGACAGATAGCAATAGATCACAGCAAGCCATGCTCCTTCGTCGCTTGAACTCAGCAGAAGTGCATAGAGAATGAGTTGAGGCAGCGAGACATCACAGCCACCTGTTTCAAGCGATTTAGGACAGCTCATTATTCATGTGAAGCCTCCATGCTGCACTATTTGTTTCTCTCGGAATGCAGCATGTTAATGCCATACTTCACTACTTCTCTCGTATCTGCCGCATGCTCCACGATTCCTCTTGAATCAAGCAGCGTGCACGCCCTCATTTCTCTCTTCTCTTTCATTCACTTCTTTCCGCCATTCATCCAGAAACAAAGACGCTGAATGAGATCAAGAAACAAGCTGAAATCGAGTGTGTGTGAACGTGAGAGAGGGGGAGCAAGCCGAGACAGAGGACACAAACGCTGGGAGAGGGAGAACATAGTAATTAGAGCCGGGAAAACGGGCCGAGCCCACCGGGCCGGCCCGTTTAGGCCCTAGCCTATCAAGGGCTGGGCTTGAAAATAGATGAAATATTTGAAATTGGCCCTGGAGGGCCTCGGGCCAGCCCTGCAGGCCCTTTTCACTGTAGCTTTTTCTTTTTTTCCTTTTTAAATTTATTAATTTATATATATATTGTCTTTGTTATAGAGTTATTTATCCATTTAACTACAAATATATAATAACTATACTCTAATTTTATGATTTGGTTTATTATTTGTTGCAAATAAAATTATACTCTTATGTTTAACAGATTAAATTATTTGTTACAATAATAGTCATCGTACTAATATCGCTTAGTGATATGTTTCTTATGTTTTATGTGAGTTATTTGTGAACATAGTTTGCTTTTGATTATGAATTAGTGACTGTGCTTATTTGTTGGATGATTTGTGATGTAATTTACCAATTATATTTCTTTAAAAAAACATAGGAAAATTAATTAAAATTTGGAATAGTAATTTCCGGGCCCTGGAGGGCCGCCCCTGACCCTGGTGCTTTCGGGCCGGACTTTGAAAAACAGATGTTTTTCTTACTTCGGGCCCTGGAGGGCCGGCCCTGTTAGGCCCTGGCCCTTCACGGGCCAGGCCTGGAGGCCCGGGCCGGCCCTGATTCTCAACTCTAAATTAGTAATAGACGCAGAGACGAGGCTGAGATTGAGAGACCAAGAGCACTTGGTGGAAGGAACCGAAGGTAGAAACCTAAGGAGGAGGAGCTGGAACTTGCAGAAACTAATCAAGGTAAGTCAATAAGCTTCATTCTTTCTAGTTTTACAAATCCTACACGATGGGTTATGCATTTGAAGCTTAGAAGTTATGGCTAGTTTCTGCATGTGGGTACTCTATTATATGGAACTGAAAACAGAAGAATTTTTAGCGTGTTTCTTACGTGTGAAATGTCCAAATAGCCACATAAACCATTAGAAATGGATGGGATTGCTTAAATGGTTAAGAAAATGGGATAGACAAGTGTGTGCATGAGTTATGTGGTTTTGTTTGGTGATTGTTGAACCGAGGAGTTATTGTTTTCAGTATGTCACACAATGAACATAGGTTTTGCTTATTCCATGTGGTATTCTGTTCCGTTTGGGATCATAAAATGAACCTAAAACCTTTGTTTAGAAGTGTTGGAGTCAGGTATAACAATGAAAAGTGCTTTGTAAAGCTTAAATGAAATGCAAAACGTGAAAAGAGAAGCTGCTGTCATTTCTGAAAACTGAGTTTTCGTGCTGGAACAGTCGTTTTGAGTAAGGTAAAACCTAGGGTAAATGACCTTGTTTGAACCTGAAATTTTGTGGATATTTATTATACATCAATATCTTTAAAATGAGCTTTGGATTACCAAAAAAGGAGGTCTATAACTCCAGTTATGATTTTTGAAAGTTTAGCTAAAAATCTGTAAAGTTTCAGTATGATTCTGGAGCAACAAAATGACGTTGCATTTCGGACAAAGTAAAAAAAGTAAAAAAAATGTGAAATTTTCCAGATAAATAGTAGACACATATAGCTTTAATTTGATAGGTAATTTATCGAATTCCGATAAGTATTGAGGGAGTTATGATTTTTCAAAGTTTGTTCTGGAAACCTGGAAAATCCAGTTTCAGATTTATGTAAGTCTACTTTTTGAATTCCTGGGAATTATACTGTCTTAAATTGGTTTGATGACTATTTTTCCCTTAAACTAGACTTATATAACTTTGTATAGAAATTTGAATCACCCCAATCAAAGATCTAGACAATTAATTATGAATTTTCAAAGTTTAATGAAAATTCTGAGAATTTAAAGTTAAGTAGTAAGGAAAATTACGGGAATTTTAGGAATTAATAACTACTTTTAATCCTCTAAAATAATTCGCGTATTTAGTTACTCGTGACGCAAGTAGTGACTAATGACAATGATAAACGTTTATAGGCATACCTTGACACCTCTACGATCCCAACACCTTCGAGACGAAATAAGGACTCAAGCTTGAGGTGGGTAAGCTGTTATCTTGTTAGCCTGTATGTATGTATCCATGTATGACTGATCATGTTTGCTAGATGATTTACATGTTTATTTCCTAGCTATAGATTTGGGGCTGCATGTCCCATAGGGCTGTGTGTCCTAAAGAGCTGCGGTCCTTAGCCGATAACTATGATTACGGTGCGACTTGTTAACGTGAATTATTTTATGCTTATACATGTGTTATACTTGTGATTTATATTACATACCGCATATGAGATTAATCTGTTACCCCTGAGGTTCATTCATTTGAACTCCAGACCGCATGAAAGAGACAGGTAGTGGATCGTGATCGAGAGGAAAGAAGCAATTGTAAGGATTACAGCAAAAAGGGACTTTTTGAGATAGTATGAGTAGCTGGACTGTATAATTTCGTTTATCATATGTCAATTCTGGATTACTGTAGTAAGAACCCACTAAGGGATAAATTTGAATCGAGAAGAATTTATCCTCAATTTTCAGACTAAGTTATTTTATGAAACTTTTATTCCGCAATTATGTCGTCCAAACCATTTCGATGCCTGTGCTTTATAACTCTGATAAACTAAGGCGTATAAAGGACGGGTGTATCAGTTTCTTACTGATTTTATTATTATTATTATTTTTTATTTGATCATGGGTTTTGGCTCACATCTTCCAACAAATATGCTGACTTATGCTTGTTTGGGATCTTTTTTAGACACCCCAAAAATAAGTGCTTATTCACATAAATTGATATAAATATCTTCTTACATATTTACAAATCACGATTAAAAATCTAATTTTGAATACTTCAATCCCTATTATTATAAAATGAACTGAAGTTTGATGTGAACTTTTAAGTTAAGCTTTTTATTGGCAATGCTGTCATGCTTATGTTCCACAGTTCCACTGATGTGTTACTAATAAATAAATTGAAAATTATTGTAAAACAAGAGCACATTTTGTGCTCATCCTTTTGAATTTTGACGGGTATAGCGCTATTTTGGACTATCTAGATCCAATTTATTTTATTATTATATTTTAACTAATTTCTTATTTTCATATTATAAAATTTAAAAGAAAGATAGTTTTATAAATATCACTTCTCTTAAAAATACATTTATCATTTGAAAAATAACAATTTAAAAATATTAAATCTAAAGTTTTATCAAGTTTGAGAAATTAGTTGCTCATCACTGTAATAAGCACCAAATAAGGACCCCATATCTTCTTTTTTATCTCACATTTTTCTCTTTCTTTTGTTTATATCATTTATTCATTTTTTTCCTTTTTACTCTTATAATCATAAATATTATATATTTCTGGCAAAAAAAAATATCATAAATATTTCTACATAATCTCATTAATGTTATCTATTTTTAATAAAGTTAATCACTGAAACAGGGCCTGCAAACAGAGAGCTGAGTTTAAACATTGACAAAACCACATTTTTTTCTTTCTAAATGTTCACTGCTGATGGCAAAATTAATTAAATTTTGAAATACGAAGTTATTGTTTAGCTCAAGAAAGTCAGCTCAAAATCTAGAAAAACTAAACACAATTGATGGTATGTGATAGAACTAGTGAATTTGCCTCAACATACATACGGAAGAAAAATAAGGAAAACCAAGGGGGGGCAGAAGAATGAAGTACTGCTACTAGTTTAGCTGATTTAACCCATATACATATATATATATATATATATATATATATATATATATGGGTTAAGGTGCAAAAATACACATGTGCTTTTTTCTGAGGAGCACCCAGTAGCAAGTGCTTTTTTTAGGTGCAAAAGTACACACGTGGTTACAAATTAGATGCAAAAATACTGTTTGACTGTTAAGTTTGACTTTGACCGTTAAATTTGACTTTTTTGCTGACTCGACGACGATGTGGCATGCCTACATGGCATCTACTTGACGGATGTTATTTTCCTCTTGGCTGGTTGACACATCAACTCAATTTTTTTAACAAATTCATATTTCTCTACGTTTTCCCAATCAAAACCCTCCTCCTACCTCATCGCCTTCTTCCTCCCTGAATCTTCAATGGCTTTCTCAAGAGATGGCCATACCTCATCTCCTTTCTCAACATATTAAGGGAGAGAGCCAAACCAAATCAAGAACCGAAAAGTCAAAAATAAAATGATGAGCCTTATGATCTAATTGATCCAACATTAACATCATTAAGATTAAAATTAATTAATAATAAGAAAATTGATGAACATAACATTAACATTGTCAATTCTGGCCAAAAAAATAAACATTAACATAGTTAATTATATTAACAACGCTGTTGCTGACTCACAAGAAAATTTCATGACTTCGTTGTTGATTTCTCAAAGCAAAATCGATTTTATCACTTTCTCAAGAGGACAAAATCAATTTTTTCTTTTTTTGATAGGAAAAAGTTTTGGAGGGGTTCGACGTCAGTCCCCCACCAAGGCCAGGGCACGGCCCCGGGCTCTATGAGCACTTACTGGGGACTTACGAGATCGCCTACCAAAGGAGTCCCAGCGACGGCGAGAGGATCGAACCCACGACCCAGCGCCTGTCTTGGATCCCTTACCATCTATCTTAACTCACATTGGCGGACAAAAACAATTTACTTTAACACTAAAAGTCTATTTCGTGAGGCCCACGTACGTTTTGCGAAACACAATTTTTGAGCTGAAAAAGAAGGGTCATGGTTTCCTAACTCAATTTAAATTCAAATTGGACAAATCACTTACAATTAGAAATCTTTTTAACTATAGTTTTTAATGCAACATGACTCACACAAAAAGTTTATATGTTCTGAAAGATATGTGATCGAAATAATGAACAAATATCATAAACTTTATCATACACACACATAGAGATACACACACCCATATATCCACACACATACTTACAGTCATAAATACATACATACATATATAGACAAACAAATATATATATATATATATATATATATATATATATATATATATATATATATATATATATATATAGACACACACACACACACATATATATTTTCACACATAAACATAGATATACATATATATGTACACATATATATATATAAATGCTCCTAATAATAAGTATAAATAGGGGTATTATAGGGAAAAAAATGACAAAAGTTGAAACTTGCTCTTATAATTAGGACCAAAACCAACTCCAAAATTTGCTCCTATAATTAGGACCGGAGGGAGTATTACATAAGGCACAATATATCATTGATAACAAAATAATAATAATAATATTATTATTATTAAAATAAAAAATTAAATTTATTGCATTAAAAATTCAATACATTATAGATAAATATCATATAATTTAAAAGAAATTAATCACTCAAACATTCTCACAATAGAACAATATTTTATATCTTTTGAATTCTAGAAAGAAATATATTAATAAAAAAATTCAACAATATTATTGGTTGCCTTTATTGTAAATTGTCCATAAATCACGTATACTCTCCGAATTCCCATCACATATCTTTTAACTGCAAAAAGATAATATAAATAGGAAAATAAGAATATATATAGTAAATTGAAATAAGAAAATATATAAAAAAATTGGTTAAAGCAAATATAAAACTTGAGCAAATCTCAAAATATAAATATGAAAATTAGAATATATATGGTAAAAACTGACAAACATAAAAATTTGAGCAAATCTCGAAATTGATTCATCAAACTTGATTTGGTTGTTAAAGTTGAGGAACATGATATACTCAAAATTAAGAAATAAACCAATATTCAAATAGATCGTGATTTAGCTGTCAAAAATTAGATGAAAATTTTGTTATTGATTTTTAGTCAATATAATCTAGTGCAATAAGAATTATCTTCATTGCAATAAAACAGCACTGAAAAGATTAAACATTTTATCTCATCATTTTTTTCATGTTCTACTTTTCTCTATGGCTGTCATCAGAAATTATATATCGTTTTTAGTTTGTGATTCTTCTTCTTAGATAATCCTGACGGGAGATTTTAAGTCTCAACTAACAAGCTCTTATTATATATAAAAACTAAAACTAAAAATGTTAATTAAAAAAAATCAAAGCTTAAACCAAGAATAATCATGAGAAGAAGAAGCTGCAGAGAGAAGAACCATGGCAGTGGTGGAGGATAAGAGTTGTAGCGGTAGAGCAAAACCCATGAATAAATAAGTATGAGACCCCGGGAAACTCAAAAAATATTTGAGAATGAGTTAAAAAAGTTTCGTCAAGTAAATTTTTTTTAAAAAAAAAAAAAGAATCCCACATTCTTTCATGTGGCATTTTTTAGAATCCTCCTTCTTATATTAGAGATTACATTACGGTTCTTTGTAACGAACTGTCAAGTATTGTTAAACAAATTTTTTTAGAGTCGCACCTCCTTATATTTTTCAGAATGTCGCTTTTTTATATAGGACAGTTATCATTTTTAACGATTAAGTATTATTAAATAATACATTGTAACAATTATGTGTAAATAAACATCAAGTATTGTCAAATAACTTTTTTTTAAGAATCAAACCTCTTTATATTTGATATTTTTCAAAATTCTATATTTTATATATGATAGTTATCATTTTTAACCGTTAAGGATTTTAAAAAAATAATAATTGTTCTTTGTGAAGAACTGTCATGTATCGTCACATAAATTTTTTTAGAATCCTGTCTTTTTTTTTTTTCAAAATCCTGAATTTATATATATAAATAATATAATGGTTATCATTTTTAACGGTTAAGTATCCTTAAAGAATAAATAACAGTTCTTTGTGAAGAACCGTAAAGTATTGTCAAACAAATTTTTTCCCTTTCAAAATAATGTATTCTTAGATATGACGGTTATCATTATCATTTTAAACCTTTAAGTATTTAGAAATCATAATTTACAGTTACTTTTTATAATCGTTATATTTTTGTTTTCACTGATATAAGGTTGAAAGACAAATAATTTGTAAGTGTTACATAACGGTTGTTTTGTAAGAATTGTCATTTTTGTCACTAAATAAATGACGATTATTAATTACAACCATACTAAATAAATGACGTTTATTGATTAGAGCCATTATTTTTGTTTTTTTACAAATTCCGTCTCCAAATACATGATGGTGTGCATATTTAACCATATTTAAGTTTTTGCATTATATATTCTTGTACGACTTCCACCTCGACATACCTAACGCTTATGCATTGTAACCATTATTTACTAAGCATTATAGTTGCACGAATCTTTAGTAGTGATTATGCTTTCTAAAATCAATTTAATACATTGAATCACTAATAAAATAGTCATATATTTATCCAACATTTTTTAAAATTTCTTTGACATATTGACAATATAGTATCAATATACCATTCAATGATGCTATAATCAATAATCACTCAATATTCTTCCTAGCAAATTATCAAAATAGAAAAATGATAATAAAATATTCCCACCTACAATCCTTCAATCACTAAATTAATAGTTATTAACACAAAAATTATTATTATAACTTCGACTAATTTTGCAACCTACAATTCATACCCCATAAAAAATATTAATTTCTTTTAATTGGAAACTGGGTCAACCCAACAAGTTGTCGGGTTGACTGGGTTGAGCCTTGGATGCCCCTGAGTTGCCAACAAAGTTAGAAATACCCGGTCTCGTCTATCTATCTTAAAACAATTAAAGGAGTGGGATTTATATTTTTTTATTAATTTATCTTACTATTTAATTTTATATATTCTCTTTATTAAAATTTATAGCCTCACTTCTCACAACTAATGCCAACCTTAACATGACAGTGGAAACTAACAATCTTCAATATGGATTTCTTTTAAATCGAACTCATTAAAAAAAAAAAAATTCTCCCTTCCATTTCCCAACCAAATAGACCCTTAGACACTAGATGCAGAATATTTTCACTACTATAGAATTGCGTATATATGATGGAACATACTTAATATTTTTCATGAAACCATTAAATATAAATAGGCAGAAATATGAGAAAGAAATATATAATGGTTCTTTAAAATAACTGTTAAATATATGAGACATTTTTTTACAGTTTTATATGACCATCGCGATATATAAGTTTGGTTTTCTTGGAAAACACACACATCATTTACTTGATGGTTGCATCAAAACAATTGTTATACATATTCTATCAATATATGATGATTGTTTATCTAAACACCATGAAACTTGTATATTTGATGGCTTTTCAAAATAAACTGTCAAATATATGTCTTTAAAATTCCTTTATGAACTTTATTTTTACGATTTCAAAATTCCCACCATTTCTTCGTGTGCTAGTCGAACAACTTTGACCACTATTTTCCAACATCCCAACTGTTATTTCCTCTCCATTGTTGTGATTCTCCTCCTTCTCGTGTCCATGGCTATCTGTGAAGGCATTCATGGCTTGTTTTGGGTTCTGGGTTTGGTGTTCTTTGATCCTCTATAAGTTTCACATCGATTCGCATAAAGGTGAGAAATTTCTACCCTTTGCTATAGTTAATAATATGAAATTGATGCTCTATGCTTGTTGAAAGGCGGAATATCCCCTAAGAAGGGGTGAATTGGGTGATTTAAAAAACTTTTCGATTTAGCCCTAAAATTCACACACAGAAGAGAGCAAAACAACGAAGAGAAGGAGAATGATTGACACAAGAGATTTATACTAGTTCGATCTAAACTCTTGATCTACGTCCAGTCCTTAGGCTCTCTGGGTATTTCACTATCTCTTTCAACTGATTACATACTTTGTACTCGAAGTAATCCTTTCTCTAGGATTTACTTCCTCTTATAAGTTGTAATCAATACACTCACTCTCAAGGTCCCACTACCTGGAGTTTCTTTATAGAAATGATGAATATAATTTAACTCTCTAAAAGAGTAGATAGATAAAGATAAACACTGAACATTAAATATCCAAAGATATTATACAGTAATGAATGAAACAGTAAATGCTTATGGTACGTTTGAGCGTTTGAGTTTCTGATAGTTGAATCGTATTGAATGTTTCTATTTATATTTGGTGAAGGAAAATAATGACCGTCGAGAAGTTTTCAATGAACCCTTGTGAGTAACCAATATAGTCATTAGCCAATGAAGCTCGTCCGTTACTCACATTCTTCGATTTTGCAAACGATCGCCGTCATTCACTGCTTTGTCATTCTTTCTATTTTGCTCGTTGAATGATGTAGCATTTAATAAGGGAAAGGGAACATAAATGCCTTGATTGCTCAAAGAATGGTTGCCAAAATCGTGTTTGGTTTTCGTAACTTCATTAAATGCATATGACGTAATCAAATGTTTTTTGATTAATTTGCATTTAATATCTCATCTAATCATCTGAAACTCATTAATAAACTAGTTAAACATAGTTAGGAATAGTAATGAGTGGTGATAATAAGTAATCAAATCACAATCAAAGATTTAAGATTTACGGACACAGTGATTTGCAAAACCGTAAAAGCTAACTCGAGTTGAATTTAAACTAGCTTGAGTTGTTTGAATCGAGTTGAGCATTTCACACTCAAGTCACACTTACATCTTTGAAAATATGTTAGAAAACAAATGTGAAGATATCTCTGTATGAACTTATCTCAAGTTTAAAATGTTCACTTCAAGTTGGTGACTCGAGTCACACATATCTCACTCGAGTCAAATATCATTTTTCACAAAATGTCTTCGAGCTAAGATTGAAAATTATTTGAACACCGAGTACACTCGAGTCATTAAGTGATAGCTCGAGTTGTCAAAATATGTTTTGAGAAAATCTTTCAAGGTCACACTCGAATCACACAATACCAACTCGAGTCAATATTTTGTCTGTTAAGAATATTTTGAAAAATAAGATTAAGTCCACACGAGTTCACTCGAGTCATACAGCATTGACTCAAGTTGAGGCCTTTTATAAAACATTTTACAAATGCTTTTAGCTCGAGTCACAGACAAGTAGCTCGAGTCAGTCAAAGTTAAAACACATTTTGATTCAGGTTTTAAAGTGTCATACCCCTCATAATTACGACATTTATCAGAGTAATACAGCGATATATAGTGAGCAACACAGGTATAGAATAGTAAACTGATAATAGTATACAATCTTGGAATTGTACAGGAATAATTTACAGAGAGTTCCTAATACAGTGATCCAAAATATCATCAGTATCATTATATACTTTACAACCCAAAACAAGCTGAAACAAAACTTCTATAAGCTCCGTCTAGTATCTAGGCAAACAGCCTATCACTACTCCGTATTTGCAGCCTTTCCTTAAAGATATTCCTAGGGCTCTGTCCATGTCCGAAACCTATCCCCTTAGGAACATCTGGGGTTCGATTTGAACCCCAGAGTAACATGTTAATCTCACAAACAAAGTATAAATAGCATATAAAGGTTAATCAAAGTAAATAGTCCACACAACATAAAATGTTCAAATGATACAGTTCATAAATACACACCACACAAACTCTAGCAATAAGTATAACGAATTGGCATGTACCGAGAGTCCTCCCGTACATTGGAGTTCTCAATCGGGACACCCAACTAGGAATATTCGTCTGGAAACTACCGAGAGTCCTATCTGGAATCCACCAGCGTTCTCAATCGAAAGTTCCCTAAATCGTTTGAATGCAACTAGGATGGTCACTTAGGAACCACCGGTCCATTAGGCTCTACGCCTAGTTCTAACCACCGGGAAGGTACTCCATGGTCAGCCCTTCCGCTCAATCGAGCCGCGAGTGGTACTAGTCCCTCACGGGACGAAACATTCTCAACATAATTCAACAAACATACACATCTATACAGAGTACGTGAGATTAGAGTTACTACCTGGTTGCTTTACAATATTTAACTGGCTCCAAGTCCTTTTAGTCGCCTCAGGCAACGTAGGATCCTATAGCGATACAATTGCAGACAACGGATTACTATCCAAAGCTCTGTAAGTCTATATTAGGGTCAAATAATTGCCAGACCCATATGTGACTGTATCATTCCCAGAATTTCGCACAACGAACACTACTTGATTATGGAAATAGGAATTTTACAATTTTCGTTACCTAACTTTGAAAAATCATATCTTGAGTTCTAGACTTCCCATTGACATGATCTAAGACCCCATTTAAAGGTTAATATGTGGACTACATTCACACAAAATTTTATGTTCTAAGGAGATCATATGCCTTGACTTTTCCTCACCCAAAAATCATTGTTCTAGTTTACAATAATCATTTTTCAGAAAATCTAGGCAGCATTTTCTCCTAATTGTAATGGTTCCAAATTTGTGATTAAGGTGTTACCCTACACAAAAACCTCTTCTAAACACATTGGAAGCATTAGATTAAGAAAAATTCAATTCTTTCCTATCAGAACAGAGGCTGGCCGAAAGCAGGGGTTTCAACATTTTCACCACCATAAACTTCAAACACATCATGTAGGTACATAACTCTTACATAATTTGTTTATCTTAACATCTAAGCATTTCTATGAAATTTCCATAAGAAAATCAAACAAAAATTTCTTTGAACTACCAAGAACAGATTCGAACTCGTCACCCTTAAAGTAATATTCATCATGCAAAAGAGGGAGTTATTACCACAAACTCTATTATATCACCTAGGCATGATTTCGTCGCTAAACCTACAGGTTTTTTTTTTTTCAAGAATCATATTATCCATTTCCCCAACCCCTCTCAAGTCACGCATCATATAGACAAACCAAGGCTAGAGTAATTGTTTTGAGAGCTTACCTTAGTCCAAGATCAAGCTTAAAAGTCCAATTCGGTTTTGGTGTCTCCCTTCAAGCTCTTCTTCTTCCTCTCTTCCACCGACTCTCGACTCTCGACTCTCTCTCACGTTTTCACTTCTTTCTTTATGTGCTCTGATATGGCCGAATGAAATTGATATGAGATACAATATTTAATGGATATTGAAGGGAGTTAAGTCGGTTGGAGCTTGGGAAGTATTATTGGACATAATGTTTAATTTAATTGCCTTAATGCCATATAGTTGTAATCCAATCCCATCTTTCCATTCTCTTTGACCGAATAAATAGAATGAGAGGGCAATTAATGAATCTTGTTCAGGTTATTTTCGCTGGAGCAAAAGGATAGAGAATTAAATTTGACCTTGTGACTTCTTCCTAATTACAATTCCACCATTCTTTTTTTCCATTCTTTCTCTCTGTCCGAAATGAGGAATGGAGGAATGAATAATTAGGAGGATGGGATGGTTTGACCTTTTGGCATATTGGTATGAGATGTTTCAACCAATAATATAATCACCCAATCACTAATGGTCCATGTAGCTTGTGACGGCAAGAGCAAGAAAATGGAAAATACCAATTGGCAATTTCACTTTATATAGTTCTATTTATATCCACCTTTCTAAATTCCATTTGGGTGCCCAAATAAATTATTTGGGTGTTAGACACAAGTATCCTACTTTGTGCTAATATGTATCTCAAAATTTTCGGTTTTGACGAAATTGGGTAATTCGGGTAAAATTTTGACTTTTATCAAAATTTCACTATTTCATTTCTCCACTTAATCATACTTCATACATGAAATTTTTCAAATAAAGTTGAGGATATTACATAAAGCACTTGACTCGAGTCTATATCCCTTTAACTCGAGTCAATTTGACAGATACTTAAAGTCAGTTACTGATTCAAGTTTGATCAAGATAAGGCATTTTAACTTGAATCATTAACTTCATTTTATTTACAATTGTCTGTTATCATCAAAATACATATAGAGAACAAACACTAGTTGGATGGGTTTTGGGTTTAGGGTTCTTCGAAATTGAAAATTGCTCTTAATATTTGCTATTGGTTTGTGTATCCTGAAACAAGGGTTAGTTGATTTAGGAAGAATGGTGCTAGGTTTAGCTGAGAGAGGGAAAATTTAAGAGCATGCTAGTCTCTAGTTCATCGGCATCACTGTGCGCAAGATGTTTACTAGGATCTCATATGATAGGAATGACAGACAATAAGGGATACAGACATGTAAACAGGAATCAGCCCATTAATATGTCATAACACAGCAAGTTAACAACCTACCTCTAGATCCTTGATTGCTTGCTCTCTTGTGATTTCCTGCTGCTGGCGGGTGCGTTTCAGAAAACCAATGCATAGTATCCCCTTGGGTTAGTATTACAAAGTAAACAAGGTTAGAAAGTCTTTTAACAATATAACATGAATTAATTTTGGTTTTGCCAAATCAAACAATTAGTCTATAATATTCTCAGTATAGTTTGTGTGTAAAAATAAACTGTTACGTATACTATAAACCATTTTCGTTGGAAGGTACCAACAGAGAATGTGCCATGCAAAAAGAATCACAACTCATGCACACACTCTTGATCTAATAGTTTGCTGTCAGCAAAAATCTTACCGAGACAACATAAACTACGCCACAAGCAAGAAGCAAACAGCATGATATATTCTGAAGAAGAACAATATACTTTTTCTCCCCAAAATAATCGGGGAAAGCCCTAGTCATTACTGCAACACTGCAAAAAGAAGACCATGTTTCAGGAACCAGACATGGTATGTGTGTCTTGACATTAACATAAAGAGCTCCTATTCAGAAGAAAAGAGAGCTTATCTAAAGAGATGAAAATATACTGAAAGACACAGAAATTGTGAATTATTCCTGAAAGATGAAAATAGACTCAGACTAAAAATGGTAAAGGGATATTGTGGGACTAATTAGCCTTTTATGTTTAGCTGATAGATTGTAGATACGGGTGGCTGATTGTTTTGTGGTTTCTTGTTTTGTTTTATTTGGTTCTGTTGTACTGTTTGGTCTGATTTTTAGGCTCTAAGCATCATTTTTTCTCTAGCAACAAAACATAACTAGCTAGCTCTTATTCAGTACTGAGTTTCACAAAATTCTCCAGAAAAAATAAAAATAAAATAACAATGCCTCTCATTAATATTAGCATTCATCAGTGGCCAAAGCTAATAAATAAAATAAGTCTGCCATCACACCAGATAGAATATACCAACTCAACATGTCTATACTTTTATAAGCTTATAATGTATACGTTGCTTTTTAAGGTGTCAATAATGAAGGCAAATGAAGAAAAGCTCATTAAAAGAATAAAATACTGGAGAAATAACCGAAAACATCAATAAAACAGAGACATACAAAATCTGCAGCATACCCCTGCTAGCCCAGTATCCCAAAACCTGTAAAATATAATAAAGCAAAATTTACTTAAACATTAGAAACAACATTAAGGTAACGCCACCAAGGAGAAATCCAAATGCAAACCACACCGTTATAATGATCATTAACACATAATGACCAAATTGCTCAGGAAGCTGACAAATTAAACTGTATAGTCAGAAAAGGAACCTGCCAGGACTTGGTAATGAAACTCCATTCCGTTTCGGCCATCGAAATAAAGCTATCAACACAGCGTAACACCGGAATATGCCATCGAAAACCTAAAACGCACACAAAACAACGAGAAATAAACAACGAAAACAAGATGAAGCAAAAGCAAAATTGAATATAAAACGCACAAGGGAAATAAAATTGCACAAGTGGAGAGAAAGAAAAAGTAACACACATCAGATCCGTTCTTGAAGGAGCGCACAGCAGAGAGGATATTGACGGCGATGCAAAGGATGGCAGCCAAACAGGTCAATAAACTGAAGCACTTACACGCTACCAAAAAAGGATCCGGTCTGGCTCTGACTCAGGTGCTCGACGAAGCTCTGGGCTCGCTCTCTTCCTCGCCGTTTCTGGGCATTTTCTTGAGCTTTCTCAGATTAAACAAGGAGTGCTAATTTCCGATTCGCCAAACAAAACTTACATGTTCTCGAGCTTTCTTTCTTTCTTTCTTGATAGATTCTCGCCTTCTCGGAGACGGAATGCTTCACCTGCCGGTCAAGGCATTGGATACCGAATGGGAAAGTGACACGTGGAGATTATCATATTGAGATCCCCATTCAGCTTTCGTTGTGCTCTACCTCCGGAATATCCAGCACCATATACTTTTTTTAGGAGTAAAAATATACATGTGGTTACATTTTAGGAGCAAAAATCACGATGTATTTTCAACAGAAAATGTCATATTTACAACCTTTAAACACCTGGATTTTGAACATAGAAAAGTCATTTACAACAACAACAAAAAGGCTATATTTACGACAGGAAGTTTTGTATTTACAACAAAATTTAAAATCGGGCATATTTATAACAAAAATGTCATATTTACAACAACATTTAAGCACTGGATTTTGAACATAGAAAGATCATTTACAATGTAAAAATGTAAGATTTACAACAAGAAGTGTTGTATTTACAACAAAATTTAAAATCTGGTCATTTACAACAGAAAAAGTCATATTTACAACAGGTTAGATTTTAACGGTGGTGTGACTTTTGCTCCTAAAATGTAATCACATGTGTATTTTTACTCCCAAAAAAAGCTGGGCGCTCCTGAGGATAAAGCACATGTGTACAGTGATATATATATTCAATATGCCATAGGTCTGGCTGGATACAACATTAGTACAGTGATCGTGAGGTTCAAAAGTGATGTAAAACAATAACAGGAAGGCTTCAGACGGAACAACAAAAGAAATCTCCTGCCGGGTCTCTAAGCGTGCCGCTTCCCTCTTCCTCGGTCCTCGGTCCTTCCGAACTCCGACGCTATGTTAAGAGCCGAGGTCCATTGCAATCGGACCCTGTGTAACTGTTAACCTCATATTTACATATACGTACATGGACTACGCCACTCACAACATAACAAAGATAATAACACGCAACCCATTGCAAATGTACCGCTCCCGCGAATGCAGATGTACCACTCCCGGTGAATACGGATATACCACTCCCAGTGCATGCATACGTTCAATCATTCTCTAACAGCATAACAACTCTACTCATACAATATACCTAACAATATACATGCATACCATAAATATCAGAGTTAGTGTTACAGTACGCGAACGTACCTTCGTTCACGGTCGTCGGTATTTCTAGCGGAATACGGTACGACAGTAGGTCAGAACCTTATCAGAGATATCCTATCAATATAACAACGTACTTGTTAAGGATCTATCATTACGACGGACATTTTTAGTCAAAATGACCATTTTACCCCTGACCCCCTAATCGGCAAAATTTCGCCAGCACTTCGTTACTTTGACTCTAATCTTCCAAAATTTTGCCATAACTCCGACCCCTTCATGATTTTCGAAATTAATGACTAAAATACCCCTAACATATGATATCTAATCATACTTGGAAGATTAAAGACTAAACTAGCATTTCTACTCTAACTACCGAAAGAACTACGAAAGCTTAAGACTAAGGACCGAAAACTTACTCAGAGCTTCGCTACAAAATTCCCCGGACTCCTTCCTTCTTCCTTGCTGCTCCAAGAAGTCGAACTAGAGAGGAGAGAATGGTGTGAAGAATGCAAATGAGGTGAGGCTATTTATAGGGAAAAATTGGGTACAACTTGGTAATTTTCCCTTTCCAACTTGGTAATTTTCCCTCCATTCTTAACCAAGGAAATTAGGGTTTCTAGATGGATGTTTCTTGGCCATGCAACACCAAAAAGGTCCAGCTGCCCCCATGAGTCACCAATTCCAATTTTTCTTTTTGCCTCCGGTTCGATAGAATTCCCCGATCGGTGTCCGAATCGCGTAATCGCGTAAAATCTTAAAGATTCAGAATCACAACATTGAAGACCCTTTCTTACTCATTAGAAATGTCTAAGTTAACCTAATTTTTGATTCCATATAGGGTTTCAACGGTCCTGCTGAAGTTTTACGGAAAAACGCGTTGGTTACGGAAGAAATTTCCGGAATCATCAACTTCTAGACAAAAAATTCACTGACTCCAAATAAGTCCAGATAATTCTCAACACATCCCGAGATGTTGAGTTACAATTTATTTTCTTCAAACTCCAATTCGTGATTATCTGCCCTTTTTGCAGATTACCCTATTTCGTCTTATTATCTAAGTATTCTACCGATCACGGAAATGACTTCTGAAATAGTCCAGTCCGAGATAAAAATTCACTCATTAATATTCTTCTCTGGCTTTAGAAATCTTGTCTATGGTTTTCTAGATAGGATTTAATTTCTATCCGTGGTCATTTATCCTATTTGCTTTTACACTTAATTATACTTTAATCAAGAGTTTCATATTTTTATCCAACCTTTCCTATCCACATTTTTACTTCCAATATGTCGGTCAAAACAGCTGGTCCTTTATCAATTTTTTTTTTCTTTTTCCATTTATTTCATTTATTATATTATAATTACTTTATATAATTATCTTACAAAATTCCTTATTGGTTCATACTTTGTATTTATGCTTAAAATTACTTAATCTCATTTATTTTCCTTAATCTTTTCCAAATAATTGACAAATATATTTTATGGCAATTTTATCAATTAACATTTAATTAATGAGTTTCTCATAATTTTCTTTGAATATTTTCTTGTTAATGCTTAAGTAATTAGCCAATAATTACTTAATTAATCTCTCACTAATTGTTGATAATTTTCTTATTTAGAAATAATTATTTCCTCATAACAATTGGATTTACATTGGTATTTTATGCTTTACATAAAATATTAAAAATCACGGGGATTTGTCCGGGTATTACAGATTAAAGTAATATAAAAATATTTTTTTTTACGCCCAAGATATCTAGTACCCGTTTGGAAATCCCTTTTGAAAAGCTATTTTGCTTAAACCGAGATAAAACTCCTCTCACAACTTACCTCATAAATCCTAAAAGCCATATCCAAACGGATATTGTCTAATCCCAATATAAAAGTAACTTTGTTTCAACAATGACATGGGCCATACAAACCAAGCCGAACAATACAGGCTGAAAAGCAAGTAATTTCGGCACCATGTTTTGACCAATAAAATAACATAAAATAGAATAAAAATAAAACATCATATTCAATTAACATTATAAAGGGGACCCAAATATATATGTTTTTTTGTTGCTCACCCGGTTCACCAGAGCTTCGCTCTGACTAATCCGGATCCGACCTGGGTCGCGCACCTAGCTGTGGTGGGTGAGTCTCCCAGCAGGGATTTTCTGCATTCACAAGGCTCAAACTCGAGACCTTACTTAAGCGACACAAGTCGCTTATCACTTGAGCCAACCCCGTTGGTAGGACCCAAATATATCTGTTTCAAAGCTTGGGATAGTCTTGGTATTAGCCCATGTTCTCTAATTGGGTCAATGCAAGATTTGTTGGAGTCCACAATGGCTGAGGGCTTTTTATCATAGGAGACTTGGTTCATCATTGTAGGGCTGGACAACGAACCCAATAATCACGTTGACCAAGTCATTGAATAATTAATAGGGAGAATCCTTGCCAAGGCCCAATTAAGGTCCAAAATTGCAAAAAGGGCCCTAGGGTCTTTTCTGGTATAAACGTTAACAACTAAAACAACCAAATTGACAAGAAAATAAATACTCATTAACAACTAAATCAGTCGTATTAACAACAATATTTTAACAACTAAATCACCACTTTAACAACAATATCAGCCCTGTTAACAACTAAATCACCAAATTAACAACAAAATTTTAATGAAAATCTCGAAAAGGCCCTAGGCCCTTTTTAGTATGTGAAAGTTGTTGGGGGGCCCTTTTTGCAATTTTGGATCTTAATTGGGCCTTGGCAAGGATTCTCCCTAATTAATACTCCCTTATGTACCAACATGTGGTTGGTCCAGCGGAATGTGGCGCTGGATTCCCTTAAGAGGTCTAGGGTTCGAGCTGCGGTAAAACCACTCGTAATCCGCCTTGTATGGAGCTAACACTGTTGGGAGGGTCGTCCTTGCCACTGCAGTACCCGGAGTGGTTGCACACTTACCACCATTTTTATATCAAAAAAAATACTCCCTTATGTAATCAGTATAAATAAAGTTCAGTTGATTAATTTGGAGAGATTAAAGAAAGTTAAATTATTTATAAGTATCATTAAATTATATTAAATTTAATATTAGTTTATAAGTTAAAAAATTAGTTTAAAGAAAAAAATGAAAAATATAAATACTTTAAAATAATTTATTTAACTTTATTAATATCTTTAAATTAGAAAAAACTGAGTCTTCTTTTATAAAAGGATTCACTTTAGTTCTCTCGTGGATTAATTTCATTGCTTTTTTCGACCATTTTCTTCTTTTTATAACAATTTATATTTCTCCTCCACGTTTCAATCATCTTTTACGTATATATGTCCCTCAACTCAAATCACTTTCTAAACTTTATTCACTTATCATGAAGAAAAAAAAGGCGTTAACTCTATGCTACAATTATTCACTGTACATCTGTAACACATAAAAAGTTAAAAACTAACTTGAAGACAACAAAAGCCCATATGTCGAGTCCAAAATTCTCAAATTTCAAATGACATATATTGTACGGGAGGCATCATCACTCCATATGACAAGTTGCAAAAATAAAACAATCCAAAGGGTTAAAGATTGTAGCAAATACAATTTGATTTAATATATTTATTTAGCAGATATCATTACCTCCATGACGGCAAAAATAAAGACTCCCACTTGTGGACCATGCTCTCCTCTTCTAGTTTGGAGGAAACAACTTGGATATGTAATCAAAGATCATAGACTTTGGCATATTCATGAAGAATGCCAAACTACTCAATGTTTCTTTGCACTCCACATGCCTTATAATTTAGACTTTCATGGAAGACTTATACCACCTATCAGGCTCATCTTTGGCATATCATTATTGAATGGCCACAATACAGCTAGCGAAACAAGTTTTAGATAATCTAAAACTCTTAATCAGCAATTTAAATAATTGCCCATATGGAAATCCAGGGTTATCCTAGAATTCACTTGGTCTTGATCCTAATAAATCATTCATTCTTGATCCTCACAAATGGTATAAGAGGCCCCAAGCAAAAGAGTTCGATCCGGCTACCATTGCCTATCTTGATTACAAAAAATCCAAAGAACTGCAGCTATTCCCTACTGATTCTCAAGGTCAGTCCAGCTCACAAGATTCACAGCAACAACCATTGTTCCATTCTCTTTAGACCCCTGGGGAGGACCATTCTCTCAAGATCCATATTTACAATACCTAGAATACTATTATCAAAGAGTGTCGGCACTAGAAGACAACATGGACAACCCTACTTATAATATGACACAGGACATGATGAAGTCTACTCTAACCTATCACCTAATGATGATCATGAACTCATATGCAAATTGTAATACCCCAAAATTTATATTTAGACAATTAATACCTATTTAAAATAGGAAAGTATGTTGTCTCTAATTTTAGTAATTTATTGGGTTATTTTCCTTGGAATTTAAAGAGGCAAAAATCCAATATTTCTTTAGGGATCATAAGTTGCCCTATGATTTTTAAAATAATGCATGGTACATAAATGACCAACGTAAACCCAAAAGTTGTGAGGAAATAATTAATCCAATTAAAGAAAATTGTCAAAAATTAGTAGGTAATTAAATCTTCATTTATTAGAGATTAAGTAGCATGTTCTAAAGGCATAATTAGGGATGTGTGACCCTAATTAAAGACCAATGGCTAAAATTAGCATAAAGATAATTGCTAATTAATTAGGCTTGATTAAGAAATGTATAAGATTAATTACATAAAATCCCTAAAGCCTAATTGACCAACAAAGGATTACTAAGCATAGGATTAAGACACTAAACAAAGCTTATTAATTAACTTTGACAAGTCAACATAAATCAAAGGCTTGGATTGGAATTTATAAAGTTAATCCTAAGGCCATAAAGTGGAATCCTTGTGAAGAGGGATCATCCAATGAGAATTTTTCTAATATAATATAGAGTTAATTAAATAACAATTTTTTTTAAAAAAATAATAAGGGGGAGGGGGATGTTTTTGTGTGTGTGTGTGTGGGAGAAAGAGAGGTGATGTGGAGGCATGAGGATCAAGCAAAAAGAGAAGATATTTTGAGTTCCAAAAGCTACTAGGATTAATTCAAATGAGAATTGATAGAAATTAAATTGTATTTTGAAATATGTTAACTATAGATCAAATATAAGGACTTTATTATGAATAAGTGTATTTTTAGCTCGAAGTAGGTTATCTCCGAAGTCATTTCCGTAACTTTCGGGGTTAATCCTAAAATGACTAAAAGGCTAGTAAAAACCCCAAATTGAACCATAATTCTTGTTATTTCAAGTGCTTCTCAAGAGACTACATAAACTTCAAACTTTATCTCTAAGAATATTTGTGGTTTATAAGAACATGCAAAATACACATAAAGTAAAAGTTGTGGTGTTTAAAGTGGCCAACAAGGTGTGTGAGAGGGAGAGAGAAAACGTTTCAGAGAGTGGATGGTGAGGATGAGAGATTGAAGAAAACCCTAGATCCAATGGTTGGAAATTGAGTAGAGAAAGTTTGGAAGAATTACCAACTTGCCATAGATTTTTTCTATAAATAGTCCTCCATTTCTTTGAAATTTTCACACCAAAATATCAAGAGCAATTCGAAACTTGAGAGTGAAAGTGAGAAGGAGGAGCTTTGGAGAAAGAGTAGCAAGGTTCTGGGTAAGTTCTTCGGTCCTTAGCTTTTAGGTTCTAGTCTTTAATTTTGTAGTTCTTGAAGTTCTAGGTTAAGTTCATAGCTTAGATGTTGTTTTGACCTTTAATCTTCCAATATATTGTTGATATCATGTTTTATGATTAAATATGGTTGGATTTCAAAAATATGGATGAAGAAAGAGATATAGCAAAATTTTGGAAGATTAGAGTCAAAGTAGCGAAGCTCTGGCGAAATTTCGTCGGTTAGCGAAGTCAGGGGTAAAATAATCATTTCTGACTAAAATATCTGTTAGGATGTTGTTCATAGGTTAATAGCTACGGTATTACCCTTTAGGATATCCGGAAAGTCCGGAGTCGGGTTCAAAAGGCCGGACGTTTGGCCATTACACAGTGAAAGGTACGTTCGCGTACTGTAACACTAACTCTGATGCTTATTGTATGCTTATATGTGGTAGATAATTTCATAAAGACATGGACAAGACCTAGTCTTGGGTCATGCACTGTGACTAAGGTATGAGACTTAGATCACTACTTATACATTCAGTTTACACGGGTTATAGTCGTATTAACACCATTGAGTTTTCCTAGCGCTGAGGACACGACCGTACATCGTGGCACTGGTGAATAGTGCAGACAATGAATTACATGCATGAGGGTTGACTATGTGTGGTTATTATTTTACATATGTGATTATGTACTGTTGAAATATCATGAATATCTGTCATACTTATGTTGTTTACATAAGCATGAGGTTAACTGTTACCTGAGGTCAAATAGGCATTGGACCTCAATCTTAACTAATAGTACAAGAAAGGTTCAAGCAGAAATATCAGAGAAGGTATCGGTAGATGGAACCATAGAGAGGATCCAAGGGGCAAGGCCGTAATAATGCACCGGTCGAGACAAGAGCCGGAAGAGGATTATCAGAGCCTATTATCAGGCATGGATCTAATAAAGTTATTTCGAACAAGTTTGGTGCCGAAGGCAAGGCTAGTTCATGTGGGTCAGCCAATAAGTCGCCGTGAACTCGGTGAGGCCCCCATGATAGACACTTACTTGACCATTCTGTTCGGTTAATTGAGCTAGGTTCATTGCCCCAAGTCTAGTTAAGGCTTGGTCTATGTTGTATAGTTACTTTTTGGGAAATGTAATTGTACAAAGCTCTGTATATTGTATCACATGAATATTCCTTCGGGATTTTCAATTTAACCAGTATACGCCTGGCATCATCATATGTCGGGGTATTTTATATAAGATACTCATTGTCCAATTGTTAGCACAATGCTCTCCGTTTCCGCAGTACTATGATGTAGCACCTCAAACTCTGTTGAATTTTCTAAAACCAAGTGTCATCCGACACCATTTGAGGTATGGAATTTGGGGTGTTACACTTTGGTATCAGAGCTAGCTTCATAGCTAGTCTCAGAGCATTGTATGGACAACTAGGTTGTGAGTACTGATATAATACTGGTTATGTGATACAGAAAGGACGTATACCCTAAAGAGAAAAGGGTTAGACTCGGGTAAGTTAATACCCTAGAAACTTCTGATATAAGTTAAGAACCCATATTCTGGTTCTGTTGCTAAACTCTAGGACTTCTGATGTGGAAATCAGAGTCTGAGTTAAATTCCCGCCCAGTGTCTCAAGGGGAAGCGATACAGAGAATTCGGTACTGCTTAGGTTTTCCTATATACAGTAACCTACTGCCTAGGTTTCCCTGTAGAAACAGTGACCTATTGATTTAGTTCCATGTAAGAACATAAAGTTACTAAGTTACCCTGAGGGGACAATCCTTGCCTTGTAGAGGCCAGACACCAGGAGTGCAACGGGGCATAACCCTGGGGACGAAAGTCTTTGACTAAGTCCTTGACGGTAGTGACTGATAGATAGATAAGGGAAAGTACCCAGCATTTATGGGGAGGCAGTTATGCCGTACTAGTAACTATGATAATTGTCGGTATGCAGTGGTATGTGTACCGGTATCAGTACCCAGAACCGATAGATGCTTTGAAGCTAAGTGTGCTTAAGCGAGAGAAATCTCAGGATTTTTAACCCCTGGGATATAGCATAAGGATTTGAGTTCCTTAAAGCTAGAGCCTGAATACCTTGCGGTATGAATCATAGTGATCCTTTGGGATACCATGAGAGTAGATAGAGTGATAGGCTTGAAGCAAAGATGGTGGTCAATATATGACTGAGCATTACCTTAGGTTTCAATACCTAAGAGTAGGAACCCTGAGAAAGTATGAGTGAGGATACCTTAGGTTGTAATACCTGAAAGTTAGTTCCTTAACGGAACCATACGATAGTTAGAACTCCAATAGCCACGGGTTATGGTTTCAAGGTAAGACCGATAGCCATAGTGATGCTAGTGGCCAATAAAATTCCCTGAGTAGTGGGTAGATACCCGATAAGGGAAGGTTGAGATAAAGATGTTACCTAGAGCTGGACTAGTAGTGAGAGTCTGTAAGTAGAACTACCCCAGATAAGATAACAAAAATAGTGACAGTAGATTACGAAACCACTAAGGGTAGGAACCTGATAAGATTTGAGTTCTCGTTATAATGATTCAAAGACGATCGGCTAAGGACAGTACTACTTATGGGAAGTTTGATCGGAAAGGGCTACCTAAGGAAGATTCTGATCGGAGGAGCTGACCAGTCAGAGGGATTGTGTGAAGCGCCGAGTGAAGTACCGTAGGGTGCAGCTGCCGTTACAACAAACCATACAGTAGAGCTACCAGCGTATCGGTTCTCAAGGTAAGTACATTATAACAAGTTCCACATCTAATAGGTTCCGTATAGAAAGGATTTATGTAATCCAGTACATTGTTGTAGGGTGCTCCAGCATAGAATAGCATATGATATGCGACGGTCATGGATCAATTAGATCCGGTAGTTGTAGTTAAAGCTGCACGGGGTTAGGGTATGTTCTGGTAAGGACAAAGAGGTGATGTGTACCTCTCAAATGTCCATGGTGGGCAGTAGGACCTTTGGGACCGGTGTGTCCATAGGTCGTTGGACATGTATATGTTCAAAAAGCCCCGAGTCCTGTGAGACTGTTATAGAAGCCCACAGTCGTTGAACCATGAACACCGGGTACTGTCTTGGAGAGACTGTGAAACCCAAGGGTAGTGGACGATATCCGTAATAACCGGAAGACTAAAATAGAATAAGTATTCTATAGATAGCTTGAATAGCCAAGGACAGAGGTCCAAACACGTTTCGTTAGTAATGACCTTCTAAGAGTTTTGGAGGGATTTGATTTGAGGAAATGAAAACCGCACCAGCAGTGGAACGCACCCAATCCATAACATTTCGCCGAGGGTGTATGTTTTATTTAAGTAGAACCTGACTATGTCTGGACTAAGTTTCCGGTAGATAGGGTTACTACTTTATGTGCCAGTGAGTACACTGGGTGTCTTATGGGAGGGACGGAGGTTCGCCCACATTATTTAATGGTACTGATTGTGCAGGGGCCGGATTTGGGGATTGGGATAAGACGCTCGCTATACCAGGTGATAAGGGAGATGCCTAAGGCCTGAGGATCATTTCTTAGGCAGTAAGGCTAGAATCTCCAGTGTTGCGGTAATAGATCGGGCCAGAAGGTCAATATGTGATAAGCCAGGTGGCTAAATAAGTCGGGTAGTAAGTCCTGCATAGACATGGATTAGACTAGATGTCTAGGTTATTTCTCCAAAGTTATATGTTCAAATTTCGAGGACGAAATTTTATTTAACTAGGGAGAAATGTAATACCCCAAAATTTATATTTTGGCAATTAATACCTATTTAAAATAGGAAAGTATGTTGTCTCTAATTTTAGTAATTTATTGGGTTATTTTCCTTGGAATTTAAAGAGGCAAAAATCCAATATTTCTTTAGGGATCATAAGTTGCCCTATGATTTTTAAAATAATGCATGGTACATAAATGACCAACGTAAACCCAAAAGTTGTGAGGAAATAATTAATCCAATTAAAGAAAATTGTCAAAAATTAGTAGGTAATTAAATCTTCATTTATTAGAGATTAAGTAGCATGTTCTAAAGGCATAATTAGGGATGTGTGACCCTAATTAAAGATCAATGGCTAAAATTAGCATAAAGATAATTGCTAATTAATTAGGCTTGATTAAGAAATGTATAAGATTAATTACATAAAATCCCTAAAGCCTAATTGACCAACAAAGGATTACTAAGCATAGGATTAAGACACTAAACAAAGCTTATTAATTAACTTTGACAAGTCAACATAAATCAAAGGCTTGGATTGGAATTTATAAAGTTAATCCTAAGGCCATAAAGTGGAATCCTTGTGAAGAGGGATCATCCAATGAGAATTTTTCTAATATAATATAGAGTTAATTAAATAACAATTTTTTTTTAAAAAAAAATAATAAGGGGGAGGGGCACGTTTTTTGAGCATGTGTGTGTGAGTGTGTGTGTGTGTGGGAGAAAGAGAGGTGATGTGGAGGCATGAGGATCAAGCAAAAAGAGAAGATATTTTGAGTTCCAAAAGCTACTAGGATTAATTCAAATGAGAACCGATAGAAATTAAATTGTATTTTGAAATATGTTAACTATAGATCAAATATATGGACTTATTATGAATAAGTGTATTTTTAGCTCGAAGTAGGTTATCTCCGAAATCATTTCCGTAACTTTCGGGGTTAATCCTAAAATGACTAAAAGTATAGTAAAAACCCCAAATTGAACCATAATTCTTGTTATTTCAAGTGCTTCTCAAGAGACTACATGAACTTCAAACTTTATCTCTAAGAATATTTGTGGTTTATAAGCACATGTAAAATACACATAAAGTAAAAGTTGTGGTGTTTAAAGTGGCCAACAAGGTGTGTGAGAGGGAGAGAGAAAACGTTTGAGAGAGTGGATGGTGAGGATGAGAGATTGAAGAAAACCCTAGATCCAATGGTTGGAAATTGAGTAGAGAAAGTTTGGAAGAATTATCAACTTGCCATAGATTTTTTCTTTAATTAGCCCTCCATTTCTTTGAAATTTTCACACCAAAATCTAATGAGCAATTCGAAACTTGAGAGTGAAAGTGAGAAGGAGGAGCTTTGGAGAAAGAGTAGCAAGGTTCTGGGTAAGTTCTTCGGTCCTTAGCTTTTAGGTTCTCGTCTTTAATTTTGTAGTTCTTGAAGTTCTAGGTTAAGTTCATAGCTTAGATGTTGTTTTGACCTTTAATCTTCCAATATATTGTTGATATCATGTTTTATGATTAAATATGGTTGGATTTCAAAAATATGGATGAAGAAAGAGATATAGCAAAATTTTGGAAGATTAGAGTCAAAGTAGCGAAGCTCGCGAAATTTCGTCGGTTAGCGAAGTCAGGGGGTAAAATAGTCATTTGTGACTAAAATATCTGTTAGGATGTTGTTCATAGGTTAATAGATACGGTATTACCCTTTAGGATATCCGGGAAGTCCGTAGTCGGGTTCAAAAGGCCAGACGTTTGGCCATTACACGGTGAAAGGTACGTTCGCGTACTGTAACACTAACTCTGATGCTTATTGTATGCTTATATGTGGTAGATAATTTCATAAAGACATGGACAAGACCTAGTCTTGGGTCATGCACTGTGACTAAGGTATGAGACTTAGATCACTACTTATAGAGTAAATACCCTTTTTGGTCCCTGAAATAACACGCGCTACCCATTTTGGTCCCTGAGTAAAAAAATGTCATTTTTAGTCCTTAAACAGTAAAAAAAGGTCCCTTTTAGTCCTTTTAGTCATTTTTGTGGGCATTTTAATCCCTCACAAATTCCCAAAAAATCCTTTTTAGTCCCTAAAAAGGACCGAAAATGACATTTTTTTTACTCAGGGACCAAAATGGGTAGAGCGTGTTTTTCCAGGGACCCAAAAGGGTATTTACTCCTACTTATACATTCAGTTTACACGGGTTATAGTCGTATTAACACCGTTGAGTTTTCCTAGCGCTGAGGACACACCGTACATCGTGGCACTGGTGAATAGTGCAGACAATGAATAACATGCATGAGCGTTGACTATGTGTGGTTATTATTTTACATATGTGATTATGTACTGCTAAAATGTCATGAATATCTGTCATACATATGTTTTTTACACATGAGGTTAACCGTTACCTGAGGTCCAATGGGCATTGGACCTCAGTCTTAACTAATAGTACAAGAAAGGTTCAAGCAGAAATATCAGAAATATCAGAGAGGGTATCGGTAGATGGAGCCATAGAGAGGAACCAAGGGGCAAGGCCGTAATAATGCACCGTTCGATACAAGAGCCGAAAGAGGATTGTCAGAGCCTATTATCAGGCATGGATCTAATAAAGTTATTTCGAACAAGTTTGGTGCCGAAGGCAAGGCTAGTCTATGTGGGTCAGCCAATAAGTCACCGTGAACTCGGTGAGGCCCCCATGATAGACACTTACCTGGCCATTCTGTTCGGTTAACTGAGCTAGGTTCATTGCCCCAAGTCTAGTTAAAGCTTGGTCTATGTTGTATAGTTACTTTTGGGGAAATTTAAATACAAAGCTCTGTATATTGTATCACATGAATATTCCTTCGGGATTTTCAATTTAACCAGCATACGCCTGGCATCATCATATGTCGGGGTATTTTATATAAGATACTCATTGTCCAATTTTTAGCACAATGCTCTCTTTTTCCCCAGTACTCTGATGTAGCACCTCAAACTCTGTCGAATTTTCTAAAACCAAGTGTCATCCGACACCATTTGAGGTATGGAATTTGGGGTGTTACACAAATCAAGATGGTGATCTAACAAGATTCCCTCATCACATGGTCTGTGCCCACTTTATTGTATAAAGTTGTATCTGCTTTTGCTATTTACTTTTGCAAAAATGCTTTACTGTAATCATTGTACTATTAGTCAAGGGTGTGCTTAGCTGTCTTGCTTTACAACTAGTCTATAATAATTTACCTTGTCGTGTTGTAAGTCTAAGTTTCTATATAAATGATGCTCCTTGCCACAAGAGGATCATCGAAGGTTGTAACTTCTTATCAATAGGAAGAGTATTTTTCAATGACTTCCTTCTAAGTTCTTTATCTTTTGAAAGCTCTATCTTCCTATAACTTCTCTCTTATCTCTCAAGAGATTCTAGTTTGCTCTACACTTGCCTCTTGAAGAGGACCGTATGTATTAGAATGAATCTGACATGATCATTAACATCGAGTTTCGTTTAGAATACTTTGGTTTAGTTTGGGTATCAATAGATTGAGGTCCTAATGTGGTCTGTTAGGTTGAGGAATTCCTTAAGATGACCCTTGACCCTACATGGACGAAAAAGTATCCTTGTTACATCCAAGTTAGCCCTCCTTGATACTACCTACAAGTCATACAAGAATGCTTTGATTGGTGTTCTCCTTACCACTCTCATCAATGGTAGTGTCATCATGATTATAGCCCCAGATTTTTGGAATATTTCCCTGTAAATGACTATCAACAACCGCAAAGTGTTCAAGTAAGGGGAGTTGATGGCACATCTCATCTGGCAAATTAATACCTTGATGAATTATGACCTGATCAGTTCACATATCTTCTTGCGAATTTGGCGTATATGTAGTATGATGAACTAATACCTTGATTTTAGTTAGTACTGATTATGAAAATCTGATTTTGTTAGAAGATATAGTTGTGCTAAAAATTGTATCTTCATTTAAGGAATGTATATAATAAATGGAGATATACTGAACAGTTTTGCAAATAAAATGGAATTTTATCAAAGCATAAAATTTGATCATGGATGAGTAGATTGACCATGAAAGGAGTCGTAACTGAGATCTAAAATTCCAGCATTGTTTGATTACCAATTTACATTGGTAGTCCACCATTTAAACTGTTTCCAAGAAGAAGTGTTGAAGAGAGTTGATGGAATACTAATTTCTTCTGTTCAAAACTTAGAGTGAGGAGAATGATAATTGATATCTATACTATTAATAATCCATAATCAGAAAAGAATGTCTCTATTGATATCTCTTTTTATTTCCTTTCTACTGAATGTCTCCATCATTGGATTAAGTTTCAATGGTAGAAACATTTAATGGAGAGGTGTAACATCCCGTTTTTCAAAAGCGTATAAAATTTTTTTCATCGAGTAGAGCATCGGAGCAAGAGTGTAACTGATATATATAATCAAATTGCCCACTGGCTAATTACAGAAGCGGTACAGTAACCGAGAGTTTTCAAAAGTAAGAACAACAATTGAAGGTCTTCAGCCAGTCTCTAAGCTTGCTGCTTCCCTCTCTCCTCGGTCCTTGGTTCTCCCGACCCTTACGCTATATTAAGAGCTGAGATCCGCACCGGATCTCAGGTAACGGTTAACCTCATATTTACATATACAACATATGGACTACAGACAATCATATCAACAACAATATATGTGCACTCATTGCCCAAAAGCATGCATACATATATCGCCCAAAAGCATGTATACATATATCGCCCAAAAACATGCGAGATATATCGCTCATGGCAAACGTAAACATATCAACAGTACATAAACATATCACAGAGCTATCAACTACCACATACAATACACCTAGCACATACATGCATACCATAAACATCAGATTAGTGTTACAGTACGCGGACGTACCTTCGTTGTAAGTAACTCTGAATATTCTTCCATATACTTGTAAATTATGTGTGATTGTAAGTAACTATCTTTTATTTAAAATTAAAGGACTGAATCATATGTATACGTTTATGTATTATAAATTGATATTTTATATGAATTGAAGTATGATTTATTGTTATTGAACATATTTGTCATGGCGGCTGTATTTGTGATGGGTTGGGGTAAGGAGGGATTTGTATGTTGAGATCTTTTACCACGTGGTATGTCATAACTCTGTGCACAGTGGATGACACTTGTCAGGGCCCCTTCTTCTATGTTTTCCTTTGGCCGGGATTGCATTGGAGCTGTGGGACATGTGACACCTCCTTAGTTGTATTCTTTAAGGAGGGGAGCCATAGTCCATGCTTAAGCTCTATACCTTTGGCCGGGTGTATCTTAAGTTTTGGTGAGCTTGAGACAATCCAGTCAAATGGATGAGTTTCTATTGGACTATGTGTTAGCCTATGGCTCCAGTCAGCGGTTGAGGATGGACGGTGATATAAGGAAGGCTGCATACTGCATATTGTATAATAGTACGTTTCACATTGACATCATGATGATTTATGTTGTATGAAATTATGGTATATACAAATATATATGTAATCAGCTCCTACTTTTTATCATATGTGACTTGCTTGTGTACGGTAGAAACTTTCAGTAGTTACTGAGATGTCAATCTCACTCTATATTAAAAAATTTCAGGTGATTGTTCTAGTAGGGAGCAAGGGAAGAACCTATGGAGTGAGCCTTGAAGGCTCGGTGGTGCTCCTAGAATTTATGTTATGTTATTCTATTTGCCATGACTACAAGACTTCCGCTTTGTATTTTTATTATTAAATATTTTGGGAATTTATGTTGACTCAAAAATACATTTTGAATTGAATTAGTTATGTATTTTAATGATCCGGATGATGAACATCCTTGTTAGAGATATTTCAAGTGTTTTGGCGAAGATTTTGGGTGTTGAATTTTTGGGGTGTTAAACATATCACAGAGCTATCAACTACCACATAAAATACACCTAGCACATACATGCATACCATAAACATCATATTAGTGTTACAATATGCGGACGTACATACCCATACAATAAACATACCACATATAAATACACATATCACATATATGCATACAATAAACATCAGCGTTAGTGTTACAGTACGCGAACGTACATACCCTAATAGTACATAAACACACAACAATACTCACAACATATCAACAGACCATCAACCACATATACGCATACAATACTCATACTACATACCCGCATATAGTAAACATCAGAGTTAGTGTTACAGTACGCGAACGTACCTTCGTTGACGGTAAACGGTACTTCTGTCGGAATACGGTACGACAGTAGGTCAGAACGTAATCAGGGATATCCTATAAGGACAATAGTGCATTTATTAATGATCAATCATTATGACGGACATTTTAGTCATAAATGACCATTTTACCCCTGACCCCCTAATCGGCGGAATTTCGCCTGAGCTTCGCTACTTTGACTCTAATCTTCCAAAATTTTGCCATAACTCTTCCTCCAACATTATTTTCGAAATTAATACCTTAATTATCCCTAAAACATGATATCTAATCATACTTGGAAGATTAAAGATCAAAACAACATCTACCTAGAACTTCAAGAACTACCGAACTAAAGACTAGAACCGAAGAACTTACCCTTGAAAAACTTCGCTACAACTTTCTCCGGCTCCTCCTTCTCTCTAACCTCTCTCTATATTTGAAACTTGCTCTTGCAAATGGTGTGTGAATTATGAGAAAGGATGAAGCCTATTTATAGACTTTGCCAAGGGCATAATTGCACTTTTCTTCCTTTATTCTAAGCCATCCATTTTGAAACTTAGCAAACAAGTTTTCTCCTTCATTCTCCACCACAAAAACGTTCCTATGTCATCTTTCCCACCAATGAAGTCATCCTAATGATGTCATGCATGATGGCATCAACTTGCTTGAGAAGTTTTCCTACCGATAAAGTCTCTGTTCGGTGTTCTAATCGCGTAATCTTGGAGAATCTTAGAAAACCAGCAACATAGCCCTGAAGATCCTTTCTTCCTCTTCCAAAATACTTGGGTTAACTAAATTTTGATTCCATTCAGGGTATTCCGTTGCCTGCCAAAGATTTTCGGATAGACGTCTTCGGTTACGGAAAACGCTTCGGGTAGCGTCAACTTCTGGACAAAAATTCACTGATTCATAATATGTCCAGATGTTTTCCAACCTAAACCAAGGATTTTGAGTTAGGATTTATTTTCTATTGGTGGTCATTTATCCTGTCTGCTCTTTCACAAATATCCCACAGAATATTCCTTTAGAATATTCTCTAAACCTAAACCCTTTTCACACTACATCTTTCTTTTCTTCTATTTTTCCTTCCATTTTTTCGAAAATTCATAGGCCATTTTTTGTTGACTTTTCAACCTTTTTAATCACTTAATTATATGCCTTAATTACCTTAATTAATAATTAACCCATTGGCTAATTATTCCCTTAAGTCTTTATATAACTCATCCTATTCATTTCTTAAACAATTAGCCAATAATTACCTATTTAATCCCTTACTAATTGTTGATAATTTTATTAATTAGAACTAATCATTATCTCACAACTATTGGACTGACATTGGTATTTTATGTAACATCCCAACCTTTAAAAGCAGTATAATTTTTTTTTTCATCAAACATCATTTCAAAATGATCAGAGTAGAGCAACGGAGCAATTGAGTAACTGATACTTGTATTTAGAGTGCCGTAAGTCTGGCTAATTACAACGGTATATTAACCGCGTGATTCAAAAGTATATAACAAAAGAAAGGCTTCCGCTTGAACAACAAAACGGAAGTCTTCAGCCGGGTCTTCTACTCGGGCTGCTTGCCTCTCTCCTCGGTCATCGGTCCTCCGGAACCTGACGCTATGTTAAGGGCTGAGATCCAGTGCACCGGATCTCAGGTAACGGTTAACCTCATGTTTATGTATACACATACAAACCACAGACATCCACAATATCCTCAGCACATACAATAACTCTATCACAACCCATGCATATGTATTGCCCCCAGCAATGCAGACATATTGCCCCCAGCATACAGACAGATTGCCCCAGCATACAGACATTTTGCCCCCAGCATATAGACATATCCTCTAACCACTATATGCATTTCAACAGTACAACATCTATACAACACACATACCACATATATGCATACCATAAACATCATAGTTAGTGTTACAGTACGCGAACGTACCTTCGTTGACGATCGTCGGTACTTCTGACAGAAATCGTACTTTTTACGGAAAAACTGCGAAACGTCCAACAGTGGCACGTTGGGCAGCGTAACGGCAGTAGATCAGAGTTTCTGATATCCTAAAAGAGTAATATCACTTTCATTAGTGATTCGGCATTACGACTGGCATTTTAGGTAAAAATTACCATTTTGCCCCTATACCCCTAATTGGCGGAATTTCGCCAGTACTTCGTTACTTTGGCTCTGTTTTTCCAAAATTTTTCCAGAACTTCGACCCAATCATAATTTTCGAAATTCTAGACTAAAATAGCCCTATCATATGATATCTAATCATACTTGAAAGATTCAATACTATTCTAACATTACTACTCTAACTATTGAAAGAACTACGAAAGCTTAAAGCTCGGTATCGAAAAACTTACCCAGAGCTTCGCTGCAATTTCCCCCAGAGCTTCTCTCTCTAAAATCCTCTCTCTATTTTCGGTTTTCACAAAGGAAATGGTGTGAAGAATGAAGAGAAGTTCATGGCTATTTATAGAAAAATGTAGGGACATAAAGGGAATTTCCAATTTGTTCTTATCCCTTGGATTGCACTTTGGCAAAATGGCTTGATCTTGGCCATTGATCCCTTTGGTCGACATAGGGGGCTGAGATGGAAGCAAATGATTGGTCCAAAGTGATGACTCATGGTTGCTTTATGCCCGGTCCGATAGAATTTCCCCGATCAGTGCTCGTTTCGCGTAATCTCAGAAAATCTCAAAATTCTGAATTCATAACTTTGAAGACATTTTCTCACTTATTAGAAATGTCCAAGTTAACCTAAATTTTGATTCCATATAGGGTCTCAACGGCCAGTCTGAAGTTTCTCGAAAGACGTGCCCGTCTTCGGAATTCACTTCTGGAATTGTCACTTTCTGGACAAAAATTCACTGAATCCAAATATGTCCAGATAATCATAAACTCATCTCCAAATGTTGAGTTACAATTTATTTTGTTCAAATTCTAATTTTATGACTATCTGTCTTTTTATCAGATTTTCCCTATTTCGTCTTATTAGGAAAATGCTCTATCGGCTTCGGAATGAACTTCCGGAAAAGTCTACTTGAAGATAAAAATCCACTGATCAATATTTTACCTTGACCTTAGAAATCCTATTCCTGGTTCTCTAGATAGGATCCGTTTCCTATTTATGTTTTTACTATTTACTATAATTAATTATATAATAAAATATTACAAAATATCAATATATATTTTTTCCTTTTAATTTTTTCCTTCTTCCCTCCAATTCATGTCCGCAGCATACATATATAATATATAATTATTTTTTATTTTATTTTTTAATTAATTATTTAATTATTATTTTAATTATTTTTACATAACTTTTCATAACTTTTTCCTATTGGTCCAAACTTGTTTTTAAGCTCAAAAATACTTAATCTCACTTATTTTTCTTAATAATTTCCAATTAATTAGCCAATATATTTATGCTAATTCTTAGCCATTAATCACTAATTATGGAGTTTTACATAATTATCCTTGAATTTCCTTTGCTTAAGCTTAAGTAATTAGCCAATAATTACTTAATTACCTTCTTATCAATTGTGGACAATTTTCTTAATTAAGATAACTCTTTATCTTCAAACTTTGGCATTAACATTAGAATTTCATGACTCTTGCATTATTTTAGAAATTACGGGGGCATTATGGTCTTTTCACTACTTTTTGAGTATTCTTCTTCAATTCCACCAAGTTTATAATTTACTAAATTACCAAAATTAGAGGCAATATACTCTCTCAATTTTAATAAATATTTCACTGACTTTTAGGATTTTTCACAATTTTCCTAAGTTATTATATTTACCCTAAGTATGATTTTTAGGGTATTACATTTTACGCTCCATGTAAAATATTAAAAATCATGGGGTCAATTATGGCCCCACAATACTTTTTAATTTTTCTTTCTTTTATTTCCAAAGGAAATAATTTAATAAATTTTCTAAATTAAGGACAATATTATTTTTAATTTTTAATAATTATTTTACTGCCCTTTAGAATTTATCATAATATTTTTAGGATATATTATGACCCTAAAAATGTATTTTTAAGCCGTTTTGGCACTTCATTTCCTTTAATTCCCATAGTATTGTCCTTAGAAAATAAGATAATTATAACTTAATATTTGAAACCTCATATTCACCTATTTTCAATAGGTATAATTTCCTAATTTTTGATATTTACCCTAAGTCAGTTTTTAGGGTATTACATGAGGAAATGTTGAAACATTTAAACCTCGCTTATTAAGCCTATGTTTTATTATAAATTCGCTTAATGATCCAAATGACTTTTTATTTTTTGTCATGCATGGAGTTTTCAAAAATAAAACTTATTACTGATTATATATATACAGAAAGCTTGTTCTCAATTAGAAGTTTTGGAGATACTACAGAACAGTCTTGGTTTATCCCTTACCACATATATTATATATGATAAATGGAATTTTGTTAAAGAATACTACCTATTAATAAGGAGTTTTTTTTTTTTTTTTGATCCGTGTTTTCCAGTCGAATATAATTGTTTTATCCAAGTAGACGGTATTTCACCAGACAAATCATTGGGAGCCCCAAACACATATTGGAAGGGAGACTACCATGGTAATTGATTTAGGTCAAGCGTCCATTTCATTGAGAAATTTGGATGATTCGTCTTTTTTTTTCAGTCATAAAATTACTAATAGAATATTAAATTATTAATGAATAAACAAATTCAAAAACCGTTATGTTTTAGTCATAATAATTTAAAACTATAGTAAAAATATTTTTATAAAATATTAAATATCAACCACTAAAAAATTCCAATCCAACGTTTGAGATGAGTAGTGAAGGGGAAGTGATGTGTTGCTTTTGTCGCTAAAACAATCAATTAAACTAGGTCCTAATTAATTATGTAGTTTAGGGTCAACCTAGGTCATTCTCCCAAGGAGCAAGCTGTGAGTTTTCTTGAGGTTGAATTTAGGTGATGAAAAATGCAATGGAATGGAATTAGACCTAAATTAGAATGCAAGACACTACTACCTTTATGCAATTAAACTAACTAAATGCAAGATGAAAATTTACTTTAAAACCTAAATGAGAATGAAACTAATCTATATGAAATTGAATGCAATTTTTGAGGGTTTTGTTATGAGAGAATAATTAAAATCCTAAGAAGAATATTGATTAAAATCAAATCAAATAACAAAGATTTAATTTAGTTATGATGATAAAGGGACAACTTATGATTCACATGGAGTTAACTTACTTAGCCCAAATTAATTAATTAGACCAAAGGGAGATTAATGAAAGATTGGAATTAATGAATTTAATTAACTAATTGAATCATGAGAAACCCTCAAGTTCAATAACACCTAATCCACTAGAAAACTCATAATGAAATAAGCGCTAGTTAATTAAACCCACTAAAACCAACCAGTTAATATAGTTTCAAGATAGTTTTGGAAATCATGTTCACAATTGCCTAATTAAACAACTAGACAGTTAACCAACCTAATTAAACAACTAAGAGGATAAACCTAAACTGACAATTAAATCAATAATGAAAACTCAATTATTAATATAATCGACAATCAAACGGTTTGCAAACAAAAATCCCAGTAAATATCTGAACACAATTCAAATCCAACTTATCAATTTAATACAAATTAAATAATATATCTACAATCTAAAACTAGATTGTTCTCAATAAAACAAGTCAAAATTATCTAAAACTAAAGAATTTCAAAGTCTTGAAAAAAATTGATAAAAGGAAGAACACTAGCTCTTAGGATTTAGCTTCCTCCATGCTCCCCCAAGTTGCCTCCTAAAGAGCTCAAGCTACCATAATATATTCTCCTCTTCAAACTCCTTCAAGCAATCAACCACGGCCATTGTTGGGAAAGATTGCTTGTGAATGGATAATTAATAATTGGATGTTGTGCGTCTGTCTGTGCGAATGGAGAAGGAGGGTGGAATAGATGAATGGCAATTGAAGGTGGGGCCGTGAGTGTTGACTGAGAGCGAGAATGGTCAGATTCAAATTTCTTTGCGTTGCGGCTGTATCCATCTCCTCAGCGTGCCTCTCTGCGTGCGTCTCTCAATCCCGCGGCTTTGTCTTCAGCGTGACTCTTTCTATTTGGCGGCTAGGTCTTTCTTTTATTGGCAGAGGAGAGAGCTTTGCATATTAGATTTTTATTGACTTGAGCCCAAGTAGCTTAATAAAACTCCACCATTATATATATATATATATATATATATATATATATATATATTTCTGAAAAATTCTACACCATAGGATTTCTAATATGATAAAATTATGATCTATCATATATTTAGATATATTATTTAATTACAAGATAACAATCCGGATATTAATAATTTAAACCCAATAATTTCATAATTAATTCAGATTTATATTATTTTCTAAAATTGGCTAACAATCCAAATATTATCTAATAAATCTAAATTAGCCTAAAATAGTCCCCAAAATAAATGAATAAGGTGAGATAAAATATATTAAAATTGGAATTTATCCGGAAGCAGATGGGAACAGTAAAGTAAAGTACGGAAGTCAATTCCATTTGAACATATTAGAATAATAAACATTTATTTCCAAAAACTGATGATGAACATATTGGATCCGTTCGAACTTTATTTGTACCTTTATTCTTCTTGCCCATGGTATGACTTTACTAAACATTTCAAAAATTGGACGATAATTTGTTTTATTCTTAAAATAATAACATAAAAATACTAACAAAGAAAAAATAAAAAATAAATGCATACAAATAAAAAAAAAACAATTTAGACAAGCTCATATTTCTCAAAAACATACCTTACAGAATGTTTTAAGACAAACTCAATAATTCAAGTGAAGACAAGATGGAACTTGTTTATGGAATAGCTCCAGGAAGCTTGTTCGCTGGAAGTCGTAAAACCTATCTCAAGTGGAATGGTCCCCTGAATGAAGTTAACATTCCAATCTAAGATCTCCAACTTTGACAGATTGAGTAGATATTGGAATAAATGCACTAAGACTGTTGTTTTGAAAACCCAAATGCTCAAGCATAGAAAAATCTCCTATCCTTGCTGGAACTTGTCCATGAAAGTCATTGCATAGATCAATCTACGCAATTGTACCAACTCTTTTGGTATGTGACCATGAAAGTTGTTGTTACTCAGATTGTAAGGATCCACCGCAATAGATGCTTTAAGAGCAAGAAGTGCAGATTTGTCGATGGTGGAATCCATCTTGCTCCATGCTAGCTAGGGAGGACAAAAAAACAAAGGAAAAGAGTTTTCCCATGTTTAGCATTTCAGTGTAGCAAATCTCAATTAGCATCCTCTAATATACACATTTATACGTCTATGAAAAAAACTTAAAATTTACCCATATTTAATACATGTATTATATCCAAGAATTCATATTTAATTTAAATAGGGTCATCTTGAAGATAATTAACCAAATTATGTAGATAAAAAGTTGATTAAACTTGGCTCAAAATAATAAATGTCTAGGAAATGTTTTTACTATATACGTATTTATGGAGAAGGTGAATATGTGATAAAATTAGTGAAAAAAGATATAAGAGAGACATATAATTAATTGTTGGTAAAAGTGAAAAAGTGAATTAAATTTTCGGATAAGTAGAAACTGTAATTTATAAAAAGGATTGTCCCACCCCAAAAATTATAAAAATTATAACTTGCTTATAGAATTAGAGATGGTAGCTGATACTCCACTCGGTGACTTAAAATAAGAGATATATATTTCTTTCAGAAGGGGTTTTATAAACGAATTAATTTAGTCTATTTTTTTTTTGTAAGAAATTAATATTGACAAAAGCCACAAGATTTTTCTTAAGAATATTGAATTTTGATAATATAATTTTGATTCTTTGTCTCTTTGTTCAAGATAACATTCCAAGTTATCTAAGGCAAGGAGCTTCCCCCTAAGTAGACATATCTTCGTAACTTATAAGTATATATAGTATTTTTATAGCACAATATTAATGATATTAATATAATATAAATTTATTAAATTATGTAATAACCTGATTTAAAAACTTGTTTAGTTTTCTGTTAAATTAATTCGAGAATAGTTAGTGTAATACGCTACAATTTCTATTTATCATAAATACTATATTTTGATAAATAATACATATTAAAATAGGAGAGTATGATGTCTGTAAATTGTGGAATTTATTTATTATAATTCTTGGGCAATTTTTCCTTGAATTTTAATAAGTCAGAAATTAAGTTTCTAATTTTCATTTAGGGATCATAAAATACCTTATAATTTCTATGTTTATGTTTAGACATAAAGAGCCATAAAATGTGATGGAAATACGAAATCCAATTAAAGGAAATTGACAAACAATTAATGGACAATTAAGTTTACATTCATTAAGATAATTAAAGTAATTTTCATAATTGATTTAGTAGCCAATCACACAATAACAATTAAACTTAATAAACATGTTAAACACTACATTAGGAATACTAATTAGGATTATGTGGTAATGCCTTCAACTTGATAAAAGTTAATGGAATTAAGTAGGATTAGAGAAAAGTGACTCTGTTTAAATTTGAGTGGTTTGATAACACTCCACGTGGGACAAAAGTGGACGAGATATGGAAATGTTGAGGTCCATTGGATAAGGAGATATACAGTTGGTTATAATTCATTTATATTTGCTCAACAGGCGGAACAAGTTTATTACACATCATATCCTACATCCCGCCAAGTAGGGATGACCAAGGATCGGACTAAACTGAGTTGGAGGTCAACTCGAGGTCTAGCCTGATAGGACCTTGGGCTAGAAAAGTCAGCCCAAGGTTTGGTCCAGTCTGCTATTAGCTCGAGGTCGAGCTGGATCGGACGGGACCGGCAGACTGCCTGGACTAGTCCAGGTAGTCAAGTTTTTTTCTCGTTTTTATTCCAAATTTATTCTAGTTTTTTTTTTTTGCCTTCTTTGGAGGTAATATTTTAGCTCTAGTTTCATCTGACTTCCAAAAGTAATAAAAAGTGACTGAGTGAAAAGTGATTCCTAAAAATTAAAAAGCACATGAGGATATCCAAACTTCAGCGAATGGCTCAGTGTAATGGTGATTTACAAAAAAAAAAAAAACCTCGGGTCAAACCAGACCAGTCCAAGGGGTCTAAGCCCCTGGATCGAAGTCCAGTCCAACCCGAGCATTTTAATCTGGTCTGGTCCAGTCAAATTGTCTTGGACCAATATTTTTGTTACTCGGATCGAATTAGACCGGACCAACTAGACCGTCGGGTTTTTTGGACAACTCTACCGCTAAGGGTGGAGAGGAGTTATCAAAACTAAAGCTCTAAATATTATACTCAAGTCTAAAAAGTCAGAAACAAATGACGATGTGACTAAACCATTCCAACTTGATGTGGACATGTACTGCTCGTAAATATTGTAGAGGATGATGTACCAAGAAATCTCTTTGATTCCGCTGCGGAGTTAGAGTTGATTCCTATCCAGATGGAGAATGACGAATCAGACGATGAGGCATAAGAGATTTATTCTGGTAATGAATCTGAATTCGATGATTATGAGACTCCAGAGGAAGGTGTGCAAGCAGAGGTCTAAGAACAGAAATCATCTGGTTGATTTGTGTTAGTTCTTTTTCATGGTGGTTTGAAATAATAGATACATTTTATTCCGCTATTGACATATCAAGTATATATTTTATATTTATATATATTTTAACATAATGTTTATAAGTGTTCACAGATGGAGCATTCAGCTAGGCGTTTAGGTAGTGGTGGTACAGCTCGGGGCCGTCCTATTAGAGGGGTAGACGATAACATTTGCCCCTTTGTAGGTAAAGGGCTTACCTCTTCCCAGATCTACCTCCACTTAATCTGTCATATTCAACGTCTACTACAAACTCCATTAAGGGTGGTACAGTGTGCCTACCACTCCCACTAATCCACGCCAAGGGGCAAAGCAGGTGTACTTGTGATTTCTGATTGATTTACATATAATTTGTTTTCTTTAAGCATCTATGTACAAATTTTTTCAATACTTCACATTTCTTCCTTCAGCACACTACGTCGCCTAGGAACCAGGTCAGGGAAGATAGTTCCTCTAATACACCAGTGTAGGGATCGGTTGGTCCTGCAACAAGGCTGACGTGATTCGTCCTATTGGCACCATCGAGTAAACCATGTGAAGTTACTAGTAATGTTTGGATTTTCTTACCTTTAGTTTGTATGCTAATATTTGCAACATTTTCTCTGTTTTCAGGTTTGAGCCTTATAAAGTAGTTGTGGATTTCATGGATAAACAATTATTCTGTAATTACAATCATCCTTGGGGCAGTTGGTAAGAGATTCCTCAAGGTGTTCGCGTTGCTTGGAAAATGGCTTCTTGATAAGTTATGTCCTTTATGGTTATTAGTTTCTTCTCATCAAAATGAAAACTGATTCAGTATTTTTATAATTTGGAGCACAAATT
The DNA here is from genome assembly GCA_025563575.1 of Acacia pycnantha. Lineage (NCBI taxonomy): Eukaryota > Viridiplantae > Streptophyta > Magnoliopsida > Fabales > Fabaceae > Acacia > Acacia pycnantha. The sequence continues at coordinate 281,358 of JAMWYP010000367.1, read as the reverse complement.
GTTCATTATTGATTTCAGGGAAAGTTTAGGTGGTTACCTGCCCAAGGGGAAGATATGGAAAAAGCTAATAACTACAAGTTAGGCCGGTGGTTGTTTGATCGGGTTTATAACTTGAGAAATAATACAGGCAAGACAACTTGGATTCATCTTTTGACCGCCGCACAATTATTTGAAAACTGGGCCGCCGATGAGAAATGGCAGCAGAAATCTGTGCAAAATAAGTTAAATAAGTCTCGAATGGATGGACCTCATATACTGGGGGCTCTATTCCAATAAGTCAGCATCGAAGAAACATTCACGAGTGGAAAAAAGACTTTTAAGACCGAACAAAATAGGTATATTAGGACCAGACCCGCGACTAGTCTTGTTCCAGGCGGTATTAAAAGTCTCCCTTTAAGACCGGACTTGTAAACGGTCTTAAAGAGTTTCTTTTAGACCAGACATTTTAAACCTTCGGTCTTAAAAGTCGTACTAAATAAATCTGAAATATTTTTAGTTTGGTCCTAAAACTCAAACTTTAAGACCGGACATAAACTCGACCGCTCTTAAAAGATCCAAATATTAAGACCGGACAAATATCAATCCGGTCCAAAAGATAGCGGACTCTAAGACCAGAGGACTAATTACCCGGTCTTAAAAGACCAACTTTCAAGACCGGATGTTATAAATGGACCGGTCTAAAAGACCAACTTTTAAGACCGGCTTAATATCTTTAAGAGCGGTCATGGAAGTAGATCCGGTCTTAACATTTGAACATTTAAGACCGTCTTTTTTATTTGCGGTCTAAATTTTCCTGAATTTTTTCCCTATTCTGTTCTTCCTGATCATATATATACACAAATCCACCATCCAAAACAGCACATAAAAGTCGATATACTTTAAGCTACAAGCTATGAACATGAATAAATTGAATTGGGAAAAAGAATACAAATATTATCCACCATGAGTTATGTTGCCTCTTAAGTCTACAACAACTAAAGTAATTTATACAATAAGCTAAGATATAACTAATTACAATCACAATGAGTTACAATACATGCAGCACGTAAATCAACATACATGTAGTCTAATATATTATTCACCATGCCTTCATCTGATTCCCACCCAACAATGTAACATGCATCCTCTTTTATAACATGCCCCTTTGAATCGGATCCTGCCACAAAAACAAAACAAGAACAAATTCATAGTCAATGATGACATTGTTTAATTAAGAACATAGAAGGAATATAATATAGTTAAAACCTTAAAGTGTTGACTGCCCGAGCATGGATTTCGTCATGCTCGAGCACCGTGCCCGAGCAACCTATATTGCTTGCTCGAGCAGCAACGAAATACTCTGATTTTCGCCTCTGGCAATGGAAATAACATGCCCGAGCATCACGAGAAATCCCTTTCCTTGTTAAGACTTGCCCGAGCACAAAAGAACTCTTGCTCGAGCAAGGTCGTCCCAAACAAGAATCCGAATATGATATCTGTGATTGATTTGCTTCTGACTATAAATATTGATTTGCCATTATCACTGATTATATAAATTGATTCATTTCCATTTCTAATGATTCTATTCAAGTAAAGTTTCGGAATCAAAATTGACCAAAGAGAGAATCACCACATTTACTCTCACGCGTCGTCTGACAGAGGAAAGTTTAAAGATCTTCATTTGGAAACAATTCATATATCAATTACTCGATTTATTTCCGATCAAATAAAAGAGAAGATGATAAACGATGCAACGGTCATAATCATCAAAGCAGAGCAATCATCGGCAATTCAAAAACAAGATTTCCCAACGACTAGTTTTCCGAAAGACAATGATCGACACGAATCATGAACCTTATAAAGAGACAACTGATTCAACTGGAAAAATACATACTCGGGAGCATTTACAATATTCAATTTATCACTGTGATTATCTTGAGTATTCATATACACACTTCAGTTGTTCATATCTTATTTACTCGTGAGGAGTCTCGTTAAACACTTTCATTTTTATGTTCAAACTTAAGGTTGTGGAACCTTAAGTGAGGGTGTACAATTGCAACTTGTAAGGGGGAGTGAGTCCGAGTGTGAAAGGATCATCCTAAGTTACAGAGGTGAGTAATTGTACGTTTGCTAAAAGAGTTAGTGGAAATCTCAAGGTGTTCTTGAGGACTGGACGTAGGTCAAAGTGTTAAGACCGAACCAGTATAAATCTCCTTGTGTTCATCTCTCTCTCTACTCTAACCATTCATTTATCAAAGAAAAGCAAAAGAAAAACAAAAGTCACCTATTCACCCCCCTCTAGGTGATATTCCTATTGTCATTTGGTATCAGAGCCGGTTCTCTCATAAGGGCTTAACATCCCGAGATAGATCATGGAAGGAATATTGCACGATGGTGCCTCGATCAACCGACCACCGGATTCAATGGTGACCACTACTCTTTGGAAGGCAAAATTCAGAGTGTTCGTATTGGCAACTGAATACGGTCTTTGGCAAGTGATAGAGAATGGGGATTATGTTCCCACAAGAAATGAAGATGGAATTTCTGTTCCTAAAATAGTGGAAGAATTTGATGAAGCCGACAAAAAAAAAAAATTACACTTAACAGCAAAGCCATCTTGATGCTTCAGAGTGCTCTTAGTCAAAAAGAGTACTTCCGGATATGCAATTTGTCTACTTGCTAAAGAAATGTGGAAAGCATTGGAAATTGCATATGAAGGAACCTCCCAGATTAAAGAAAATCGTATCAATACTCCAACCACCGAGTTTGATTTACTTCGAATGAAGACCGGAGAAACTATTGCTGAATTTCAACTCCGCTACACACACTTGACCAATCAACTGGCATCGCTTGGCAAAACGTATGAACAACCTCCTCAAGTTAGAAAAATTCTCAATGTTCTAACAAAAGAATGGGAAGCCAAGGTCACAGCAATAGAAGAAGCCCGTGGAGAATCAATGACTTCGTAGCCGCACTATTTGGAAGCCTATCCGAATATGAAAGCAAACCGAAATTCGAAAAGGTCTAGATGAAGTCAACACTAGTAAGAGCAAAAGCATTGCTCTTAATACCATAAAAGAAGATCAAAATGAAGATGACTTGGACGATGAAGAAATAGGCATCTTGGTAAGAAGATTCGAAAATTCTATAGAAAGGATCAAGGTTCCGAAACGTGTTTCGAAAGGGACTCGGAAATCGACGAGAGATCAAAGATAAAGATCAAATCGTTTGCTATGAATGTGAGAAACCCGGTCATTACAAATCAGAATGTCCTCAATGAAAGAAAATGAAAAGGACAAAAAGAAGAAATTCAGTCAATTCGAAGAAAGCCTACGTCTCTCGCCATATGGGGAGATGGTTCCTCGATGAAGAAAGTGAGGAAGAAAAAGATAGTGCAAACATTTGTCTAGTTGCGAGAGGAAGAAGAACAACCCATAAACAAAAATGAGGTATATGATTCACATCCTTCTTATGATGAATTATTTGATGAATATCTTGAATTGCAATCTGAATTTGAAAAACTTGCTGAAAAATATTCAGCTCTAAAACGAAAGAACATAACTCTTGAACAACAAGTTGAAAATTTTACTTGTAAAAATCTTATTTATGACAATTGTGTTGATTTAGACAAAAGAACACATACCTTACAAAAACTATTGAAAAGTTTACAAAAGGTAGTGACATGCTCAATGTGATTCTAAAACAACAACGATTCACAAATGATAAGTCGGGAATCGGTTACAAGCCTGAGTGTGATAAAAAGAAAGGAAAGAAAAAACTGGAGAAAAGAATTATTTGAACTACTTTCAAAAAACAGTTCATTTTTCAAATCCTTTTGCCCACTGCAATTATTGTAATCGCAAAGGACACACCACTTCATCTTGTTTCCATAAAAAGGAAAGAAAAACCCAACCTGTTGGGAATTACAAGTGGGTACGAAAGGGATCCTATGAGATTTCGAAAACCCAAACTAACCCGAAAGGACCCATAAAAAAATGGGTACCTAAAACTCAATCCTTCTGATTTACAGGGGAAATTGTTATACATTAGACCTACCTAAACTATATTCTGAAAAATGTTTTGTTAGTAACCTAGATGAAAGTGGCTATGGCATAGCGACTAGCTCATGTCAATATGATGCAATTAGATAAACTGCTAAGAAAAGACTTAGTCCTTGGTCTTCCTAAACTTAGTTTTAAAAATGACATGCTTTGTGATTCTGTCAAAAGGGTAAACAGACTAAATCCACTTTTAAAAATAAGTCGAAATATCAACCAATCGACCACTTCAACTACTCCATATGGACCTAGTTGGACCATCAAGAGTCAAGAGTCTTGGTGGGAATTTATATACTTTAGTCATTGTAGATGATTTCTCAAGATTTACATGGACTATTTTTCTATCTTCAAAAGATGAAACATTTGATCAATTTGTTGTGTTTGCCAAAAAGGTGCAAAACGAGAAAGGTATTTGCATTTCAGGAATTCGAACTGATCATGGAGGTGAATTTGAAAATCAAGCCTTTGAAGAATTCTGTGACACTCATGGAATAGATCACAACTTCTCGGCACCAAGAACCCTCAACAAAATGGGGTGGTTGAAAGAAAGAATCGAGTGCTCACCGAAATGGCTCGTGCAATGTTGAATGAAAATCAAACCTCACAAGTCTTCTCGGCGGATGCCATGAGCACGGCTAGCTACATCTCAAACAGAGCTTATATCAGAAAGAAACTTGATAAGACTCCTTATGAGCTGTACAAAGGAAGAAAACCAAACTTGGGCCATCTTCACATATTTGGATGCAAATGCTTCGTTCATAACAATGGAAAAAGCAATCTGGGTAAGTTTGATCCAAAATCAGATGAAGGTATTTTTCTCGGCTATTCAAATAGGAGTAGAGCATACCGAATTTTCAATAAACGTACTCGCTTAGTAGAGGAGTCAATACATGTTGTATTCTGTGAATCTAAAATTGACAAACATCTAGATGATGATGAGGAAACCTCATACAAGAATCAATTCTTCTCAAAAAATACCCCTGCTTCTCTTGAAAATCCAAATAACGTTTTGAAAGAAATTCAGAAAACCCTCTTGAAATTCCCGATCAATCACAACCCAAACCTTGGAAATTTATAAGAAATCATCCCATAGATCAAGTGATAGGGGACATAAATCAAGGTGTAAGGACTAGAAAAAGCACATTGAATGAAGTTACTTTTTCGCATTCATATCTAAAATTGAACCCTCCAAAATTGATGAAGCCCTTTCGGACAATGATTGGGTGATAGCAATGCAAGAGGAATTACATCAATTTGATAGAAATCAAGTTTGGGAATTGGTACCTAGGCCTAAAGACCACCCGGTCATTGGTACTAAATGGGTATTCAAGAACAAACGTGATGAATCCGCAATCATAGTCCGAAACAAGGCTAGATTGGTGGCCAAAGGCTACAATCGGGAAGAAGGGATTGATTATGAGGAAACATATGCTCCAAGTAGCTAGATTGGAGGCCATACGAGTACTCTTAGCTTTTGCGTGTATCAAAGGATTCAAACTCTATCAAATAGATGTTAAAAGTGCTTTTCTAAATGGTTTCATTCAGAGGAGGTCTACGTTGAACAACCCCTGGTTTTGAAAATGACCATCATCCAGATCATGTCTTTCATCTTAAAAAGGCTTTATATGGCCTTAAACAAGCTCCTAGAGCTTGGTATGAAAGATTAAGCAAATTTCGTTAGATCAAGGATTCATTAGAGGAAAAGCAGACACGACATTATTTATTAAAACCAACAAAGTTAATGAAATTTTGATTGTGCAAATATATGTTGATGACATTATATTCGGTGCTTCTAACGATCTCCCGTGTGAAGAATTTTCTAAAGTAATGCAAAGTGAATTTGAAATGTCTATGATGGGAGAACTCAACTACTTTCTCGGATTACAAATCAAACAACGGAAGGATGGCATATTCATTTCACAAGCAAAATATCTTCGTGACCTACTCAAAAAATTGGAATGGAACACCGTAATGGTGCGAGATACACCAATGAGCTCAACAAAGAACTCGGATGCCGATGAAGAAAAAGGGAAAGATTTTAACATTACCAAATATCGGGAATGATTGGATCCTTACTATACTTAACAACAAGCCGATCGGATATTCAATTTAGTGTAGGAATGTGTGCAAGATTCCAATCGGCACCCAAAGAAACTCACGCTGAACATGTCAAGAGAATTTTTCGGTATCTATCGGATACAAAGGAATTGGGTCTCGGTTTCCAAAAAGTCAACAAGAGCATTTAGTCGCATATTCGACTCGGATCATGCTGGGTACAAACCGATAGAAAAAGTACCGGTGGACAATGTGAGTTTCTCGGTGGATCGTTAGTTTCTTGGTTCAGCAAAAACAAACAACGGTAGCAGTATCCTCCACCGAAGCTGAATATGTTGCCGCTTCAAGTTGCTGTGCTCAAGTCCTATGGCTTAAACAACAACTTCAAGACTTGGGAATTCACTTGAAAGAAATCCCAATCCTATGCGATAACACTAGTACAATTAGCTTGGCCAAAAATCCAGTTCAACACACAAGAACCAAGCATATTGATGTGCGACATCATTTTATCCGTGACCATGTTCAAAAAAAGGATGTCAAGGTAATGTTCATACCTACACATCTTCAATTGGCCGATATATTCACCAAACCACTGGCCAAAGAACAATTCACGTTCATACGGAGAGAATTCGGTATGGCTAATCCCAATGAATTGTAAGTACTCTATTATTAAATGTATTTATTCAACAAGATATTACTAACTTTAGCATCGGAGCTTCTAGGATTTCTTTTTGCAGGATGCTCTGTCTGGACGTATGAAAACAGAGATAAACAGAGAGGTCCATGCTCGAGCAAGACCACAAGACATGCTCGAGCAACAACATAAGTCCCTTACTCAAAATAAAGAAAATCTGAAGCATGCTCGAGCAAGCCAAAAGTTATGCTCGAGCAACGACGGGAATGTTACATGGCGCAAAGAGGTGCTCGAGTAACCAAAGTCCCCGTTCGAGCAACAATGAACATCTCACTAACGAAAGAGCATCTGCTCGAGCATCACAAAGCATCTACTCGAGCACGAAAAATCTATCAAATCAAATCCAGGCATGACAGGCTCGTTTCATGCTATATTGGACTCTTCAAACCTTGATATATCAAACATACGTCAAGTATTCACAGTACATACTTGATTAAAGGTCAGCTTGTCTCTTAAAATTCAAAATCAAAAACCACTTGTGCTCGTCTGCTCGAGCAAGACTTAAAGTCTGCCGAGCAAGTATTCTGCTCGAGCACACAAAATGAGTTGCTCGAGCAACATCGACTGATATTGTTTTTAAAAACGGGAAATGACGGTTCATTTGCACCTCCGTCAAAACCCTACCGTCCTTCCCCTTCTCATTTTCTCTCAAATCTCCTCACTCCGTTATCCTATTTCTCAATCCGTTACCAAAATCAAACCGTACGACTGTTCATTAGCATCCAATTTCGCTTTCTCACCAATTGTTTTTTCCAATTCATCGTCATCTTGTTCATCGGCGCACCCACCATCGGATTTACGGAATTTTTTTCCAAAATCCCTCTTGTTTCCCTAATCCGATCTACCCAATGGCTGGATCCAGCGAAAAACTCCCTCCAAATCCCAGCAAAAATCACGCTATTATCGGCCGAAGGTCAAATCCTCGGACACTCCGAAGATCATCAAAGAGAAGGTGGTTCCCGCATACGAAGGACCCCGATTCTCGGGGATCCCCAAGCACACGACCCGTCTCAGGACTGGATCTCTAGCTTCTGGAAAAAGGAAACACGCTCACTCACCGTCTTCGGCTCACTCCACCGACGACTCCGAACGTACAATCGAAGCCATTCACTCCAAGGAGAAAGAAGACCGGCCTCAAGCCTCCAAGTCCGCCATGAGTCAGAAATCTCAAGCTTCCGCAAGCAAGCGAGTCTCTTTCTCACTCAAATCTCACGACTCGAAAAGCAAACGACGAACGTCTCCACTAGCAAACCTCGGGACGGGCACTTACCCGAACCTACTTCGGTATGATTCAGGGTCATGTTACTCTCGATGATCATTTACTCTTTGCTAGATACTATGAGTCGAGACCATTTTGTCCGATCGTCTATGTTGATCTCGAGTACTTTAAAAAAGAATGCAATTTTGACATGACGGACTGGCTACGCTATTCATGCCTTTACTGGGTATAAGCAAACCATTTTCTCCGAGGTAGTTCGGGTCTTTTATCACAATATGTACCTCTGGAAAAGGCTCGGGGCGACGATGACGATACGGTGGTTACTCTCATACGGGGTAAGATCATTAAACTCACCGCTTATGACCTCAATATATTACTAGGCATCGTTGATCCTCCGTAAGACCCACCCAAGTTGTCTCTAGCTCGGTGCCACCGATTCTATTTCCTCACATCTCGGTAGATGGGAATAAGAAGATCAATTTGACTTCCGCATCCATGAGCGACGAGCACAGGGTGCTCTGGTACATTTACGGTAGGAGTCTCGTCCGGAAGGGTCGAGCTTCACCCATTTTGTCTGAAGGACTTCGAGAGATTTGCCTCGCTAGTTACAAAGGAACCAAGGAATCGGGCAAGTGGATTTTGGACGAAATGATTTCCTTCATATCCGAAGCTCGTGTGAAACTCGGGGCTACCATTCCATATCCTTCTCGGTCTCCCGGATCTTGGAGGTCAACAACGTATGGTACTTATCCGAGGACAAGGAAGAATATCCTCCCGTTTTGGGCCGAGCATCCGATTCGTCTTCGAGTATCGTTCACTGAAGCATCGTCTAAAAAGAAGCGTAAGGGAAAAGAACCAATGCATTTCTCTCGGCCCACGGTCCCTGGACCGGGTTCATCTCTTCCCTCTCGCTGCTCCTCGGGATGAGGCGGAATCCTCTAAAGCAGGTCCTTCTATATCTGCTCCTTCCTTCTCCCAAGCCGCTACTCAGGCGCTATTCGAGCAAATGTTGATTCCTCCGTCCGAGCAGCATTGCCCTGTTTTACAATCCCTCGACGCCTTAGGAAGTTAACCTCTAACATGATTCTTGCCATGGCCGAGAAATGAAAAATCTCAAGCAACATATCGGACTTACTTTTGACATGGACTTAGCCGACCTAAAACCGACTTAGAGTCCAGCTATGCGTCCTCTATGAGGAACAACGGAGGCGAAGCGACAAGTTCGGGAGACGGCCACCGTCAACGAGGAGATTTCGGATTGGATGCCACATTGGACGCCTTTGTCCAAAATTTCATACTCTGGCTCCCACATCGTTCCAAGGCATCCTATCGATCCCGCTCTCTGTCCCCTTCCATCTACCTCATCTTCGACTTTCCTCTCCATTGCTCCGGCCCCTACATCGATCGGCCCCCTTTTTCCCGATGACAAAGGGGAGAATAGATAGATAGGGTCTCTCTAGCATTAGCTTTTGTGCTTTACTTGTATCTATGTTTTGGAGCCCGAATTTTGTTAAAAAGAACACGTACTCAATTGCAAAGATTAATGAAAAAGGTTCTTTATGGCTTTCCTATCATTAAACATTTCGTTTCACATATTTCTCTCAATTCAATCAACTTACAAAAATCTTTTCAAAACACAAATTCTTAAGAGTTGTCATCATCAAAAAGGGGGAGAATGTTAGCTCTCGATATTTTGATGATTACAAATGTAAAGTATTAAATTGAGTGGAAAATATGTGCATCGAATCTTGCCCGCAGGGACGAAACAATTTGCCCGAGCAACATCGGATTCAATGAAAAGAAGCTTTGGCTGAGAACCTTGCTCGAGCAGCACATGTCCATTTGCCCGAGCAACATCGGGATTTAAGGAAAAGAAGTTAAAGGCGATAGACTTGCTCGAGCACCAAAGAAATCTTGCCCGAGCACCATGCTCGAGCAGCATGAAATAGTTGCCCGAGCAACCTCCCAAAGTTCGCCTAAAGTGTTGACTGCCCGAGCATGGATTTCGTCATGCTCGAGCACCGTGCCCGAGCAACCTATATTGCTTGCTCGGCAAAGAACAGAAATACTCGATTTTCGCCTCCGCCGAGGCTTGCCCGAGCACCGCCCAGAGCACCGAAAACCCTGCCCGAGCACCATGCCCGAGTAACTTATATTACTTGCTCGAGCACAGCCGAAATATTTCGTTTTCTCTCCTCGGCGAGGCTTGCTCGAGCACCACAAAATAGACTGCCCGAGCAACGAGAAAAACCATTTCTCGAGGCTTGCTCGAGCACCCAAGTAAACCATGCCAGAGCACTATGCCCGAGCAATGGAAATAACATGCCCGAGCATCAGCGAGAAATTCCCTTTCCTTGTTAAGACTTGCCCGAGCACAAAAGAACTCTTGCTCGAGCAAGGTCGTCCCAAACAAGAATCCGAATATGATATCTGTGATTGATTTGCTTCTGACTATAAATATTGATTTGCCATTATCACTGATTATATAAATTGATTCATTTCCATTTCTAATGATTCTATTCAAGTAAAGTTTCAGGAATCAAAATTGACCAAAGAGAGAATCACCACATTTACTCTCACGCGTCGTCTGACAGAGGAAAGTTTAAAGATCTTCATTTGGAAACAATTCATATATCAATTACTCGATTTATTTCCGGATCAAATAAAAGAGAAGATGATAAACGATGCAACGGTCATAATCATCAAAGCGAGCAATCATCGGCAATTCAAAAACAAGATTTCCCAACGACTAGTTTTCCGAAAGACAGTGATCGACACGAATCATGAACCTTATAAAGAGACAGCTGATTCAACTGGAAAATACATACTCGGGAGCATTTACAATATTCAATTTATCACTGTGATTATCTTGAGTATTCATATACACACTTCGGTGTTCATATCTTATTTACTCGTGAGGAGTCTCATTAAACACTTTCATTTTTGCGTTCAAACTTAAGGTTGTGGAACCTTAAGTGAGGGTGTACAATTGCAACTTGTAAGGGGGAGTGAGTCCGAGTGTGAAAGGATCATCCTAAGTTACAGAGAGTGAGTAATTGTACGTTTGCTAAAAGAGTTAGTGGAAATCTCAAGGTGTTCTTGAGGACTGGACGTAGGTCAAAGTGTTAAGACCGAACCAGTATAAATCTCCTTGTGTTCATCTCTCTCTACTCTAACCATTCATTTATCGAAGAAAAGCAAAAAGAAAAACAAAAGTCACCTATTCACCCCCCTCTAGGTGATATTCCTACTGTCACATTGATCACATACGAATTCCAACTTATGACATCAACCTCAGGACTACGTGCTAACCATTTCATTGTATCAGAAACACATTCAGATCCCTCGACCTTTTGTTTGAACCGGTTGCAAAGTGTCTCAGTTATGTTCCCTAATCAACCTTTTGTCTTGGCCATTCGATGGTTCTCTCTTTTCATGCGGCTTCTTTATGTGAAGATAATGCTGCTTGAACTTCATCAACATTATTCAAGATGTATAAGTAGACTTGTGACAATTGCCATGATCCACACTCTTTACCGAAGCCCCTCGTTCACCCCCTTCGCCCACCGACGTTTTGGAAGCCCAATATGTCTTACTTTGGCCAAATAATTTTGACAAAATTCCATGGCCTCTTCAAACATATTTTCGAACAATTGATGTTTCCAGCTCGTACGCGTTCTTCACGTACCCTTTAGGAATTTCATAGATCTTTTCAATAGGGTACATCCACCGTAAATGGATAGGCCGCACAACTTTATCTCTTTCACTAGATGAACACCGATGAACCATGATGTCAAAAAATGTAGAACAAATAGCTTCTCAAGCCGGCACAAGATAAGATATCCTTCATTCTCCAATTCATCCAACTTTTCAATCTCAAGACTTTACTACAAACCGCATTGAAGAAGAAACAAAGTCTAGTCAAACGACCCAGAAGATCATATTCGGCGATGCCTCGAATAGCTACTCTGGAGTAGGTTTGTTGTATCAAGACATGACAATCATGAGACTTTTGGCCTACTAATTTCAAATCCTTCATCGAGACAAGCCTTTTTAAAATTTGAAGAATACCCCGAGGGAACTTTTGTGCCATGTAAACACTCACAAAGCTTAAGTTTCTCATCCTTAGACAAAGTATGAGAAGCCTGGGGACAATAAGTTCTCTTCCATATGGCCTTGGATGCAATTCTTCGCGTATTCCCATTCCTTGCAAATCCAATCTTGCCTTCACACCATTCTTCGAACTACCTTGTATGTTGAGAAGCGTGCCAACAATACTATCACATAATGTTCTTCTCCAAGATTGCGCCAATATGGAAGATCGAAGAATACAGATCTCTTCTTCCATATATTTATTTCTTTTCTACTCTTTCCAGTCTTACCGAAGATGACACTGATATTTTTAACCTTTTCATACACTTGCTCCCCAGTCAATGCCACCGGAGATGTTTCATACTCTTGGCCACCAAAAAATGCCTTATTTAATCGACGATTTGGGTGGCCCCGTCTAAGAAATCTCCTATGTCCAAGATACACCGTCTTTCTTCCATGTTGAAGTTGATGGTAGCGTGTGCTTTCTTCACAAACCGGACATGCTTTATGGCCTTTTACACTATACCCTGACAAGTTCCCATGTGCTGGGAAGTCGTTTATAGTACAAAATATCATGGCTCTCATTTTAAAGACCTTCTTCTTGAAAGAGTAAAAAACATCGACACCTTCTTCCCACAACTCCTTCAAGTCTTCGATCAAGGGCTCAAGGTAAACATCTATGTCATTTCCGGGTTGTTTTGGTCCCGAAATCAACATAGATGACATGATGTACTTTCATTTCATGCATAACATAGGAGAAAGTTGTAAACAATTAGGAGTATAGGCCATGAACTATGTATGCTTCTAAGGCTTCCATAGGGATTCATGCCATTCGTAGCAAGGGCAAGCCCGAGGTTCCTAGGTTCTTCGCCGAAGTTCGGAAATAATTGATCGATTTTCTTCCATTGAAAGAATCGGCCGGATTTCGAAGCTGCCCATCCGAAATCCTCTCATCCGCATGTCACCTCGGATTCTTTGCATCATTTTCATTCGCAAACAACCGCTTGAACCTTGGTATGATTGGAAGATACCACAACACTTTTGGCAGCCCCTTATCCGACTTGTCTGAGTGGGGTTTCACATATCGGACAACTCTTCTTCTCTTCAAACTCTTTTCTATACAGTACGCAATCATTCGGGCATGCATGGATCTTTTTGTACTCCATCCCAAAGAATGGACAAAGTATTTTCTTAGCATCATAGTAGCGATGCGGCAACACATTATCATCCGTAAGCATGTCCTTCAAAGCCTCAAGCAATTCTGAAAAACTCTTGTCGCTCCATCCATGACGTGCCTTCACGCTTACCAATTTCAATACAGCGTTCAACAATTGGTATTTTTACACCCACTGGTATAGCGGTGTCTCCGCATCACTTGCACATATTACCATATGCATGTGATTGCTCAAAAGCTCTTCTTCTCCTACATCACTGATAATGTCCTCTATGCGATCATCCATATCCGTGTCATTATCATCAAAGGCCACTTCCCCATGTTTTTTCCCACTTGGCACTTTTTCACCATACCATACCCATACTGTATAAGTCTTACAAAATCCGTGACAAATTAAATGTGTGCGTATAACTTCGTGGACTTAGTCGACTCTCATTCAAACATTTTACACAAGGGCAATAAAACTTCCCCCATCATCATGGACATTTTGTTTAGCAAATTCTATAAATTCCCTCACGTTATTCTGATATTCAACACTCGTTCATAAAGCATTTATCCAACTGTGGTCCATAGTAGAATTCCTATATATAGATGGAAAATCATTGATCATACATAATCCAAAAATTGAAACTTGCATAAAATAAGCCAACATCCAAATGCTAATATACGCTCAAAGAATCACTTTACGGAGGAACGAACTTGCCCATTAAATGCATAAGAAATAATCACTTTTGGTCATAAATGCATCACAGTGAATCCAAGAACCCAAATAAATGCAAGACGAGGAAATTAAATGCATGGGATGAAGGTCTTGTGGACTCACCTGTAGCATATAAATTCAAATGCGTTTTGCTGATGAGTCTTACTTCTCCGGCCACGAACGTTGTTGTGGGTGCACAAGACAAGCAGAGTAACCTAAAAATACTTGTTGGTCGGGCTGGGTAGGTTTAAAGTGCAAATATAATCTTCAAAAAACAATATTCATTAACAACAGAGAATACCCATAAGAACATTACATCGATTTCGTTAAACCCATGAAAAACCAAGAACGATAAGTCTGGAAAATAATAAAGTTATATAACCGAAACACCTCTTACGCCTTCGTCTATAGACGTTTAGCTAAGGAACCGAGATAGTGATTGTCGAGAGAGGAACGCGAAGCAGCGACGAAGCAACACACAAACACTGGAGTCGGAACCTGAGTATTCACTTTCGGCGCCGCAAGAGATATTCAAAGGGGGAAATTTAATTTTCCGCGCGACAAAGATACCTTTTTAGCTTTTTGGATTTTATTAATAGGTAAGTATTTATTAAATGTCCAGGTCCTAAAGATACAACTAACATTTTAAGACCGGAGTTTTGAAAGAATCCGGTCCTAACTTTTATTAGTCATTTAAGTTTTAAGACCTAGGAGGTTTATTGTAACATCCCAATTTCAAAAGCAGTATATATATTTTTTTCATCAAAACATCATTTCAAATAATCAGAGTAGAGCATCGGAGCGATTGACTAACTGATATGTATATTTATAAAGTGCCGTAAGTACTGGCCGAATATAACAATGGTAATGCAAAACCGTGTGGTTCAAAAGTGTAAAACAACGTAAAGAGATCTTGATCGGATCTTCAAGCAAGTCTCCCGTCGAGTTCCTACGCTTGTTTTGCTTGTCTTTCTCTCGCAGCCTCTCGGCCCTCCCGATCCTGAAGCTATGTTAAGGGCTGAGATCCGCACCGGATCTCAGGTAACGATTAACCTCATGTTTATGTATACAGACAGCAGACATTAACAATACTAACATCACTCTATCACAACCCATGCATATGTATTACCCCCATCATGCAGACAGATTACACCCAAAGATACGTACGCATTGCACCCAAAGATACGAGCATATCCTCTAACCACTATATGCACTTAAACAAAGATAACACCTCACACAAACATACCACATATATGCATACCATAAACATCAGAGTTAGTGTTACAGTACGCGAACGTACCTTCGTTGACGGAGATCAGTACTTCTGACGGAAAACGGAAAACGGACGCAGTTGACAAATTACGAACGTAATCAAGGATATCCTATAAATATAACAACGTACTTGTTAAGGATCTATCATTACGACGGACATTTTTAGTCAAAATGACTATTTTTCCCCTGACCCCCTAATTGATGAATTTCGCCAGCACTTCGTTACTTTGGCCCTACTTTTCCAAAATTTTGACATAGCTCCTACTCCAACATATTTTCGAAATATAAATCATATTGATTAATGATTTACATCATAACAGGCATTTTAGGTAAAAATTACCATTTTGCCCCTATTGGCGGAATTTCGCCAGAGCTTCGCTATTTTAACTCTAATCTTCCAAAATTTTGCCAGAACT
Source organism: Acacia pycnantha (assembly GCA_025563575.1). NCBI lineage: Eukaryota > Viridiplantae > Streptophyta > Magnoliopsida > Fabales > Fabaceae > Acacia > Acacia pycnantha. The sequence goes on along the minus strand of JAMWYP010000367.1, from coordinate 265,696 downwards.
TCGACCCCACCAAGATTTTCGAAATAATGACTAAAATACCCCTAACATATGATATCTAATCATACTTGGAAGATTAAAGACCATACTAACATTTCTACAACTAACTACTGAAAGAACTACGAAAGCTTAAGTACCGAAAAACTTACCCAGAGCTTCGCTTCAATTTTCCCCAGAGCACTTCTCTCTTCTTTATCTCTCTAATTTCGGTTTGGAGCTCTTGGATTTGTGAGAAAATGAAGAGGAAGGGGGGGTATTTATAGAAACTGTTGCAGGATTTCGGCCGTCGGATCAACTTTGTGAGAAACGATCCGGGCGTCAAACACTACTTTTCAAAAAACCCTTTCTTCCCCTTTTGCTTTCACACTTGGCCGAATTTCAAGAGGGCTTGGCCAATGGGAGGTGGCCACGTGTCACCTTCCAGAAGCCTTAGGTCCAATTCCCTGATCGGTACTCCGATTCGCGTAATCTTGGAGAAATCTCAAAATTCCCGGTTAACTAACTTTGAAGATCTGAAGCTACCGACTGTGGACAAGAATGCACTGATTCCAAATATGTCCAGGAAAATTCCCAACTACTTTCCGAACGTCTCATCATGACCCCTGGACTCTTAATTTTCAACTTGGCTATCTGGCCTTTTATCAGAATTTCCCTATTTCGTCTTGTTAGGAAAAAGCTCAATCGACGTCGGAATTAACTTCCGAAAGAGTTTAACGGAAGATAACAACTCACTGATCAATATTTTATCTTGACTCTGGAAATCCCATTCCTAGTCTTCTAGATAGGATCCGTTTCCTATTTCTTTTTACTATTTACTTTAATTAATTATAATATAAAATATTGAAAACTTACAACCTAAGTTATCATAATATCCTTTCAATTCTTATCCTATTTTTCTAACATAATTCGGTCAACAATTTCTGGTCTTTTTTTTTCGTTTTTATTTTATTTATTTAATATAAAATAATTATTTTATATAATTTCTTACATAATTTTCCTATTGGTCTAAAATTGTATTTAGGCTTAAAAATACCTAAACTCATCTATTTTTCTCAAAAATTTCCAATTAATTAGTAAATATAGTTTTACTAATTTTAAACCAAAAACCACTAATTTTAGGGTTTTACATAATTATTCCTGAATTTCCTTTGCTTATGCTTAAGTAATTAGCCAGTAATTACCTAATTACTTTCTTATCAATAGTTGATAATTTTCTTAATTAGAATGCCTCATTACCTCGTAACTTTGGCCCTGACATCTTTGTTTCCATGTCTTCTGCATTATTTTAGGATTTACGAGGGTATTTCGGTCATTTCCTTACTTTTTGAGTATTCTTCTACAATTCCTCCAAGTTTGTAACTTAATAAATTACCTAAATTAGGGACAATATCATTCCCTATTTTAAATAGATTTTTACTTGCCTCCTTTATAGCTTTCAAGGTATTTATAACCCATAATGTATTTAAGGACCTATTTGCAAATTTTCAAACGCTTTAGGGACCTAATTTCAAATTATCTAATCTCAAGGGAAATTACCCTAACAATAAGGTAAACTCAATACAAGGTGTTTGAGACCTCATATTCACCTATTTTCAATAGGTGCATTTCCCAATTTTTGATATTTACCCTAAGTGTGATTTTTAGGGTATTACATTTATCAAACGTCCGGTCCTAAAATTCAAATACTCTTTAGATCCTTTACTTATAAAATGTCCGGTCTTAATGGCCTTGGTGATTGCATTAGACTGAATCAATAAAATAAAGGATATTTTTTTGGACAAAAAAATAAAGGAAAATTGGAGAATAAGCTTCTTTAATTAATTACTGGAGAATGACCCAAAAATTCATACGTAGTTCTTAATGTCTTACATTACTTTGAGAATATGCATACACAAGAAAAAAAAAACAAAAGCAAAAGAAGCTAAATGTTATCATCCACAAGAATCTGACTGAACAACCTCGGCGATTTCGGCGTGAAGAGCATTAATTTCCCGTCTGAGATCAGCAAGTTCTTGTCTTATTTACTCCACCCGCAATATTAATGGATCATTATTAAAGAAACGAGAGTGGTCAAAGGTAGGCACGCTGGGGCCAACAGGTTGGATAGGGGGAGCACGAACATCCGCATGATGATGAAGGCAAAGTGGGAATCTGTCAATCTCTTCACTTTGAAGAAGACGGATGAACTCGGAAAGGACAGGGGTCGCCGGAAGGATCAGGGGTGCGGCATGCGCAATCTTCTTCATCATCCGAAGAAATAACAATGGGTCCAGCTGACCGAGAGAATCTTGGAAACAATAGGGCGAACTCTCGGCTCGGAGGAGGCGCACCAGATAACGTCTCTAACCATGGCACGAGCTTCGAGGTGTGTATGCACCCCTACGAGCAGTTTACTTGTATCTAACCATGGTTTGAGGCTTTGAGAGGTTGGGGCAGAGAGATAGGTAGTGAGGAGTAAACAAGGACAAAGAGGTAGTGTGTGGAGTTAATAAGGACAGAGAGCGGGAGAGATAAACATCGATGATGATTAAGTCAATTGGTACAAATGAATTTAATGTTTCTACTTTAAGAGCGTATTTTTTAAATATCCGCTCCTAATAGTCAATTATTTTTAACAATTACTTTTAAGACCGACCTTTTATCTTGTATCCGGTCCTAAAACTCATTTTTTAATTACTTTTAAGACCGTCTTTTTATCCTGTATCCGGTCCTAAAACTCATTTATTTTTATATTTTCAAATTTACTTTTTTCAAGTAAGAATTTTTGGCTAAAAAATATTACTTTTAAGAACGGATCTTTTACAGTATCTTGTATTAAAAGTTCATTCTTTTCAAAATCCTCAGTTGCAGAGTCCCTTCGCTATGTTGAAATGAATAGTCTCTTCGACTTCCACATAAACTTCCCAACTAGGCGTCTCCTCGTATTACTCGAGTAACTATGCGTCTCCTCGTTAATGTTTCGACGTTTCACATTGTTCGGGATGGGTTCTCTATTTAAACCCGTTGTTACTTTACTTTCTTCACATTCATCTCCATCTCCTCCTACAACCTCCACCGTAATGGCTCCTCCACCACGACATTTGGTCCTCTCACAATGCGAAATCCTGAGGCACCTCCATATCCTCCTCCATTGCCTCCGAACCCGAACTTCTGGCAGATGTTGCACCATCTGATAGCCCGCGTCGATCATATAGACCGACGCTTTATCCAACTCTGTTTCAGTCTATCACGCCGTCAACAACAAGCTGAATGCGGTACTCGACGCCAATGACGTTGAGTACCATACCTCTGATGACAACTTCTCCGACCCTTCCCTCCCCTCTGACAACGATGGGGGGATTAGAAATATTTATGTTTATTTACGCCGTCAACAACAAGGCAGCAAAAAAAATTAATAAATAAAATAAAATTTTTAGATCCCAATCGCTTTCCTTGTACTTCCTTTATCGTGATGTTCTTTTCTTTTTTGCGACAAAAAGGAAACAAACAAAACATTGTCCTCTTCGTCCAGGTTAAGTGAAAACGAGGACAACGAAGCACAAAACTTGAGAAGAACGCCGTAAAACTTGGTTGTCTTGAACCCTAACGATTTGTCTCAAAACCGAGTCACAAACTCTATTTAAAGGAAGAATATTAGGACCGGACATATAACAAATCCAAGGTCCTAAAAGTTAAGCCTTATTTTAAAAATTTGAAGTTAGGAGCGGATACAATTAAACAATATAATCGGTCCTAAAAGTTTCGACAAACTATTAAAATAAACGAAGACTTTTAAGACCTGACTCCTAACAAATACGGTCCTAAAAGTCTAGCCATATTCTTTGGAATTTTTTGAAGACTTTTAGGACCTGATATTAATTAAATATATGGTCCTACATTTCTAGCCGTATATTTTATAGAGTTTTACTTAAAATGGACGAGGACCTTTAGGACCGGACTTTTTAACAAATATACTGGGTCCTAAAAGTCACTTAATACTTTTGTAGTCTCTTATGGCTCATTTACAACATCCGCATGTATCTCAAATTTCAAGCACTAATTAAATAGCTTTATCCACCAATCCATTCATTCAGAAACCCAAAATGGACACACACAAATTGTTCGAAAAAATAAACAAATTTATTATTGAATTGTATTGCGATTATATTTACAAATTCCTGAATTAGCTAGGTCGAAAAAATAAACAAATGTATGTACGAAGGCTATTGTTGCTACAACATATATTATTTACAAATGAATTAATTTAGGACATTAATTATTGTCCCACTTAGATTTTCTAAGACCAGCTTTTATACAGATATTCACAAAACACATGGCGTATGTGCTCCACTTCATCATCATCAAATGGTTTTTCACTGTGCAAACCTCAACAACATCAAAAGACAGAAACAAAAATAACATATTACGTGCATATTTCATATGTAACATTAAGCCATCAAATGATGAATTCAGCCATAACATTTTACCTTTGCAGTCAATTTAGTCTTTCCCTCCGTCACAATATCATATATGTGTTTCATGACGTAAGGGCCACATAAGTTCGATTCGCGGCGGTTTACTTGACGGGTCTAAAAAAGAACAAGAAATATATAAGAGCATATATAGCTTATCAATTCAAGTTCACAAGACAGTTATGCCATGTCCAAATATGTACTAACCTTTGGTTGGTACCTGGAAAGAGATTTGTCGTGTCTCCCAAAATAAACCAGATTCAATAAAAGATTTGCAAGAATAGGGAACTCGGATCGTTTCCCAACGAACTTGGCAAGGGCTTGATTAACAACAACGACGAAACCCTAACAAAGAAAAAAGGGGGATTTTTTTGTGATTCAAATGACTAAAACGAAATAGACAGAGATAAACGAAATATTGAGAAACAGATAGAAAAACGTTAATAAACTGAAATAGATTAAAACGACCAACCCAACGCTTAGATTCCCAGAAACGTCCATCCTTGAACGAAATATTAACGAACTCGCATTTGGTTCTAGACGAACCGAGATCTCTCTCGCATCCGTCCGAATTCCTCGACTAGACGATCGCCTAGCATTTATTCGAACAGTGGCGTCTCATTGTACGATCGCACAGCAACAGCTTTAAACCTAGTCCGAACTCGGTCCTTGGGACGAACCAAACCGAATATTAAATCTAATATTCGAACTATTTTCGTAAATCGAGATCGATAAGATGAAAACAGAATCGAGAAACCCTAATCCGATTAAGCCTAGGCTCTCGGACGAATCATGGAATCCTCACGTTGGATTAATCATAGAAGTTTAGCCGAGCATGGTTGGAATAGAAGAAGAAAAGACGAAGAACATGAAGAACATTTGAGAGAAAACTAAAACACCATCTTTAATCCAAAACTGTGTAAAACGTGAATGAATTAATGCGTAGAATGAATGTGTGACGGCTGCCTCACTTAAAGATAACCTAAAAACGAATTAGGTCTAATGGTTCAGCCCAAAACGAAAATAAAATAAAGATGGGCTTTAATTACAAAATTCGAGCCCAATTAAAATCCAGAATTGTTCATCTGACTTTGGCTCCAAAATTGACCGCCTTCTTGTCTGAATTGGCTCTTTATGTCTTCATAACAATTGTAGCTCTCTGAATCATCTGAAATATGAGACAAACATGAGGCAAATCCGATGTCTGGTTCAAGAGTTATGGTAAAAATAGTGAAGCAATACAAAACTAGAATTTTATCGATAAAAATGGCTAAAATTACAATCTAAGGCCCAAAGCCTAAATGCACATAAAAGCCATTATTTATTAACTAAAGAGTCCTAAATATTGATCAAGAGATAAAAATAAGTGTATTAAATATTCAATTATCAAATTCCCCACACTTATCTTTTTGCACTCCGAGCAAAATCTAAAGAAAAAGACTAAAAGGAAAAACTCTTCTTTACTAATAATTGCTAATAATGCAAAAAGTGAATCAAGGGACAAAAAGTTCCAAAAGACCAATCAATCAAGACCAAAATCCCTTCATCTCAAATTACAATTCATGGTAGTCTCAATCAATGATGCTAATCACAAAAGATGGTCTCACAAATGATGCGCTCAATCAATCACTCTCTGAAGTGTTTAAGGTAAATAAGTGTATCGCTCAAATTCTACTCAAGAAAATTGTTCTACCATAAGCTTGCTCAACTTCTACGTCTCCACTACTCACAACACAGACCTTTTTTTTTCTTTTTTTTTTATTTTTTTTTTATTTTTTTTTTCCTTTCATTGTATACGTAATTACAATGTCAAAATCAAATATCTCCCCACACTTAAACCCATTGCACTCCTGAGCAACCCCCACACTTAAACACAAAACAAGTTGAAACCAATGCTCAATAAATCTTCAAGGTGCGGAATAAAATGGTTTTACGCTTAGGCTTGTAATGTGGCTTAGAAAAGAATGGGTCAAAAGGCACAAAGGGGCTAGCAAGGGAATCATAATGCAAGGGAAAGCTATTTGGCCAAAGTGAGGAAAATAAAAGAAAGAAAACAAGCTTCCATCATACTTATGCACGTAAGTGAAAAATGTAGTTTCAAAAGAAAAGGAGCAAGTTCTAGAGAACAAAAATCATGAGAGATGCACACATGAAAGAAAGAATGGCAAAAGATGAATTCCATTCATGCAGGCCCAAAACCTCACAAGGTCAATACCAACTTAGGCAATCAACAACATCAAATCAACTATCAAGACTTGTAATCGAAGAGTCAAGAATTGTAGACCAACCAGAATGATCCATTAAAACCAAAGTCTAATTCCACGTTCATAATATGTAGCAATCATAGAAAGAGAGACTTTTTTTTTTCAAAAAGCAAGGTAGAAAAAAAAAAGAAAACAAATAAGAGAGAAAGAGGGAGAAGAATACTCCCCAAGGGTTTATGGAGGGAGAAAGAAGAATCCTCCCCAAGGGTTTATGGAGGATAGATGGCGTCAATGAGGAGAGTCTCTGCTTCCTCAGGGCTTATCATGGAATGCCTTAGTCTTTTCCTTGTACAACCGTGAACTCTCATAGGCATCCAATCTAAGCTCATCTAATTCTTGCAACTGTAGCTTTCTCCATCCCGCATTGAGCCAAATCCATGTTACACCGCTTAATGGCCCAATAGGCTCGATGTTCCAACTCAACCGGAAGATGACATGCCTTACCAAAGACAATCCGATAAGGAGACATCCCAATCGGAGTCTTGTAGGCGGTGCGATATGCCCACAAAGCATCCTCTAATCGCTTACTCCAATCTTTCCGGTAGAGTTAACGTCTTCCAAGGATTTGCTTAATCTCTCTATTTGAGACTTCACTTGACCATTGGTCCGAGGGTGGTATGTCAGTGGAGACCTTGTGTAGCACTCCATACTTGCGTAACAAGGCACCCATGCTTCGATTACAAAAATGGGAACCCTGGTCACTGATAATAGCTCTAGGAATGCCAAACCTGCAGAAAATGTTAGACCTAACAAAGTCCACCACCACAGAAGAATCATTAGTCCGGGTGGCTTTCGCCTCAACCCATTTCGAAACATAATCAACAGCCAGCAGTATGTAAGTATAACCATATGAAGCAGGAAATGGACCCATAAAATCAAAGATCTCACAAAACAATATAGGGTTTTGGGGCATCTCATGCCTACGAGAAATACTCCCTGCTCTCTGACAGTTATCACATGACTTACAAAACAGATGGGAATCACGAAACAAGGAGGGCCAAAATAATCCACTATCTAACACTTTCCTAGCAGTTCTTTGGGGTCCAAAGTGACCACCACAAGCAGAAGCATGAGAAAAATGCAATATGGAGTGAAATTCATGGTCGTATACATCTCCTAACTATCCGGTCACTACAAAACTTCCACGATAAGGGTCATCCCAAACATAATATTTAGACTCACTTTTCAATTTTAGGTTTTGGGCCCTAGTGGAGTTTACAGGAAAAATACCACTACCAAATAGTTAACTAGATCAAGATACCATGGGGTCTTACCTTGCACTGTAGAAGCCGCTCATCGTGAAATCATCCCGAATAGAAGAGGGTGAGAGGGAGAATGGGTGATGCGACTCAAGTGGTCGGCTACCCGGTTTGCGCCCACTGTCTCGAATCTCAACATCAAACTCTTGGAGCAAGAACATCCACCGGATGAGTCGTGGCTTAGCATCCGCCTTTTTCAAAAGAAACTTCAAAGCAGCATGGTCAGAGAAAACAATGAGTCTACTAGCTAGCAGATATGACCTAAACTTATCAAAAGCAAATACAATGGCCAACAACTCCTTTTCAGTGGTGGTGTAATTAGACTGAGTAATCCAAAGTCTTGGAGGCATATGCAATGACATGAGATGCTCTGTCTACCATTGGTGCCAAGATAGCACCAACCGCATAATTGGAAGCATCGCACATCAACTCAAAAGGAAGGCACCAATCAGGGGGCTTAATCACTGGGGCTGTAGTCAGGCAACGCTTCAGATGATCGAAGGCCGCCTTGCAAGTATCATCAAATACAAATTCAGCGTCCTTATGCAGAAGGTTGGACAAGGGTCGGGCAGTCTTGCTAAAATCTTGAATGAAACGCCGATAGAAACCTGCATGACCAAGAAAAGAACGAACTTCCCGCACAGAAGCGGGGTAAGGCAACGCAGTAATTACATCTATCTTAGCAGGGTCTACCTTAATCCCTTTCCTAGACACTATGTGTCCCAAGACTATACCCGACTCAACCATGAAGTGACACTTCTCATAATTCAGCATCCTCAGGAGCAATATGGATCTGGAAATATCCGGAGTAGCCATCCAGGAAACAGTAATGAGACTTACCAGCCAAACGCTCTAACATCTGATCAATGAAATGTAGAGGATAATGATCCTTGCGAGTGGCTTGGTTGAGTCTCCTATAGTCGATGCAAACTCTCCAACTATTCTGAACTCGAGTAGGAATGAGCTCATTCTTCTGATTGGCTACCACAGTGACTCCGGATTTCTTAGGAACGACCAATGGCCTTCTTGTTCGCCCTCAATAAGCTTAGCAGCTTCTCTTCTTGATCAGGCAAAAGATTATTTGCCACAATGACTGGCAACTGCTCATTCACCTCCAGAAATGCATACTTCAGGTGATCTGGGAGGGATTTCAACTCTAGTTTGGGCGGTTGCTCAATGGAGGGAAGAAGCTTGGGTGGTAACAACTCTGATGTCATCACACTAGAAATCCCTGAAACCACATTCAAAGAAGCACAAGCAAAAGGACTGTGTCTATACAGTCACATCAATACGTAAAATGTAATGCTCTTCCCTAGGATATTTCATGGCATCAAAGATATTGAAATTCACGATATATCACCAAACTCCATGGAAAGAGTACCGAAATGCACATCTATCTTAGTCCTAGTCTGTTTTCATGAAAGGTCTCCCTAGAATGATTGGTGACCTACTACTAGGAGACTCACCCTCCATATCCAAGATGTAAAAATCAGCAGGAAATATCAAGTCATTAACTTTGACTAATACATCTTCAACTAAACCAGAAGGATGAGCATTACTTCTATTAGCTAACTGAACAATAACACCAGTAGGACGCAAAGGACCAAGACCAAGAGATCTATAAACAGATGCGAGCATGACATTAATAGAAGCACCTAAATCTAGCATGCAATCATCAAATCTGTAGTTACCAATGAGGCAAGGGATAGAAAATGTCCCCGGATCTTTGCATTTACGAGGCATAGTAGGCCGGATGAGTGCCGAGACATTCCGATTCAAACTCACTCGCTCATTCCCCTTCGCCGCCTCTTGTTGGTGCACAACTCCTTCGAAACTTGGCATATTTAGGAATTTGTTTGACCGCATCTAAGAGAGGAATGTTGATCTCTACTCTTCGAATGTCTCAAGTATATCCTTCTCTTGTGCTTTACCTGCCAACTTCTTGGGCTGAATTGCTCTCTGAGGGAAGGGAAGAGGAATAGGAATGTCTTCCTCTTCACCTTGCTGTACTACACCCACTGCAGCTACTGATTGGTCTTGATAGGCAGGATCATGCAAAGTAGGGCAAGAGTCAGTAGAGTGATAAGGGTCAGAACAAAACCCACAAGAGTACCCAGTCTGAGGAGGGGAAGACTGTATTGTCTGTGTCACTGCTAGCTGCCTCACAAGGGAGGTCAGATCATCAAGTCTAGTATCTAATCTTTGAGAATCATGCTGGACTGGAGCTTGAATATGGTAAACAGGAGTACTATTGGCTCTGGTGCCAAACTGTTGAGAGTTATCTGCCATAATGGATATCAAGTCTCGGGCTCTTCAGTGTCTTGTTACTCATAGCCCCACCGCTAGAAGCATCCACCAACCCTTTGTCTACCTATGATAGACCATCATAGAAAGAGTTGATCAAGTCTTTTCATATATTTGATGGTGTGGACAAGCTTGCACATAACCTTTTGAACCTCTCCCAATACTCATGCATAGTCTCCCAAGTGATCTGTCTAATGTTGCCAATTTCCTTCTTGATTGCAGCTTTGCTCTCGAGGAAGGGAAATATTTCTCCGAAATAACCTCTGAATTTCACCCGGCTCCCTATAGATGAGGGCTGAAGGTACAACAACCAATCATTGGCTCTACCATCCAATGAGAAAGGAAAAGCTCTCAGCTTGATATGATCTTCATCAATGGCATGTGGTTTCATAGTGCTGCACACTACATGGAATTCCTTCAAATGCTTAATGGGGCACTCACCTGCAAGACCATGAAACTTAGGCAACAAGTGTATTAGACCAAATGATATTTTAAAATTTTTGGGATTTGGACAGGGCAACTCCTAGACTATTCTAGGACAAATAAAAAAATAATGAAATAAAAAAATAAAAAAAAAAATAAAAAAATAAAAAAAAATTTAAAATAATTTAAAAATAAAAAAAAAATAAATAAAATAAAAAAATAAATAAAAAACTACTTCACTGTCAGTAATCAGACCGATGCAAATTCCCCGGCAACGGCGCCAAATTTGGAAAGAGATTTGTCGTGTCTCCCAAAATAAACCAGATTCAATAAAAGATTTGCGTAATAGGGAACTTGGATCGCTTCCCAACGAACTTGCAATGGGCTTGATTAACAACAACGACGAAACCCTAACAAGGAAAAAAGGGGGATTTTTTTTTGAGATTCAAATGTACTAAAACGAAATAGACAGAGATAAACGAAATATTGAGAAACAGATAGAAAAACGTTAATAAACCGAAATAGATTAAAACGACCAACCCAACGCTTAGATTCCCTTAAACGTCCATCCTTGAGCGAAATATTAACGAACTCGCGTTTGGTTCTAGACGAACCGAGATCTCTCGCATCCGTCCGTAAATTCCTCGACTAGACGATCGCCTAGCATTTATTCGAACAATGGCGTCTCATTGTACGATCGCACAAAGAACACTTTAAACGTAGTCCGAACTCGCCCTTGGGACGAACCAAACCGAATATTAAATCTAATATTCGAACTATTTTCGTAAATCGATCCGATAAGATGAAAACAGATCGAGAAACCCTAATCCGATTAAGCCTAGGCTCTCTGGACGAATCATGGAATCCTCACGTTGGATTAATCATAGAAGTTTAGCCGAGCATGGTTGGAATAGAAGAAGAAAAGACGAAGAACATGAAGAACATTTGAGAGAAAACTAAAACTTCTGCCGTGTAAAACGTGAATGAATTAATGCGTAGAATGAATGTGTGACGGCTGCCTCACTTAAAGATAACCTAAAAACGAATTAGGTCTAATGGTTCAGCCCAAAACGAAAATAAAATAAAGATGGGCTTTAATTACAAAATTCGAGCCCAATTAAAATCCAGAATTGTTCATCTGACTTTGGCTCCAAAATTGACCGCCTTCTTGTCTGAATTGGCTCTTTATGTCTTCATAACAATTGTAGCTCTCTGAATCATCTGAAATATGAGACAAAAATGAGGCAAATCCGATGTCTGGTTCAAGAGTTATGGTAAAAATAGTGAAGCAATACAAAACTAGAATTTTATCGATAAAAATGGCTAAAATTACAATCTAAGGCCCAAAGCCTAAATGCACATAAAAGCCATTATTTATTAACTAAAGAGTCCTAAATATTGATCAAGAGATAAAAATAAGTGTATTAAATATTCAATTATCAGTACCATTTAGGGTCTTTGAGATCAAACCCACGCCTTTTTTTTACCGTTCTTTGGAAGGTCGTCATGCCACTATCATCAAAATCAAAAATTTATCAGTAATGTTCACTGAAAATTCACAACAGAGATTTCAGACAAGACAATCAAAATGAAATTCTTACTTGTTGATGATCTGCTTCAACGTAGGCGATGGATCAGTGTGAGTGGAGCATAAGAAGATAACATAATGCGACTCCATGTTCATGACTACCAACTGATAGTGGTTGCTGAAATTTCAATACAGTGACATCGATCGTGGAATTAGTATATATGTATGTGTGTCTAAACGGTGCATTTAAATTATGTAATCAAGGAAGAAGATACTTACTTCATAAATACTTGAACACATGCACTAGTAACCTGGCCTGTCCAAGCAGCATGGACTCTACATCTTCATTATCAACTAAAAGCGGTTGAGGATGATCGAGGCCTACTACTTCATTGACAGTCCACGATTTATCTTTAAACCATCTGTTGGCTACCAAATCGGATATTTTTTCCTTGGCTGTCAAGTTAGCAGTAGGGAATGGAACTTGAGGAGGGGGTGGAACTTGAGGAGGGGATGGAGCTTGACGAGGGGATGGAGCTTGAGGAGGAGTAGAGAGCTCTACAAGCTTCACTGGCCAAGAGATGAAGGTTCCCTTGACATCACTCACAAGCTTCAGCTCATCAGTTGGGAGAGGGATAGGTGCATCATTGATCACCTCTTCAATCGACACTCGACTTCATCATCATCCATTGTTCGTGGTGTACGGGCTTGATCCCAAGTTGTGGATGTCCCTTTAGCAACCAATTGTCTAAGACTATCACGATCCTCCACATATAGATGACAAGGTTGCTCGATCGTCCAACAATGCAGCTCCTCTAGTGCTCACCGCGCATAGTGCAGCTGAAGGTGTCAAGGGATCCACAATGGTTCTCGGCCGAGAGCTTAGGAGACACCGCATTTTCTCGATCCATCTCCTCCTTCATCGGGCCACCGAGCTTGAAACATTGCTCTCAATGTAGCTTCTCTGGCCGCTGATTCCTCATTTAATTTGGCAACCGTCTGATCCATCTCCTCCCGGGTAATCATACTTTGTTTGTGGCATTTGGATTTACCGAAGTATTGCTTTAGGCCTACCCGTCCTCCAATCCCCCTTACACGCCCCGAGTGATCTGGTTTTCCGGTCGCAACGGTCAGAACATCATTTCTCCCGTCCGACGCAAAAGATCCCTCTGCCTCTTTCTTTTTAAGATCTTCCTGTAAGATACAGATAATGAGAAGCTTAGTAATGAAACATGTTTAATTAGTAAGTAAAAAATAACAATATCGATACTTACAATTCGTTCAGCAACTACACGAGTTTGTTCACTCGTGTAGGCGTCGCTTGGCTTTTGCCGAATATACAACCACAACTCCTCGCGACGTATTGAAGATGGTGGCTGGTCAACTACCGTAGAAGGATTGGATTCAGCTTCATCTTCCAATCTCTTCCGCTTGGCTGCCATCAAATCTTTTTCGGCCTTTTCATATCCGCCGCGAGAAGCCCTGTAGGCAATCATTCTTTCTCCCGATCTCTTGGTATTTTTCCCTTCTTTTCTGTGAATCAGGATTGAGAACAACTATCAATTATGAATTCCAGCCATGTAACTAACAGAAATTAGAAAACTTCTGCTTGATATGAACGTCAAACATTAGTCAAATTCACTTAATCAAGATTCAACATTTTACTTAAGGAAGATGTAGCATTGTAGAAGAAATTGGGAGAACCAAAGGAAAGGGAGTTGCAGAATTGCTGCCAATGCACAATTCATTCATTCATCATAATTGGTTCCTACACACATATTAGAATAACTAACTAACTACTTGCACCGAAACCATTACACAGTTAACATACTAACTAACTAACAAAGAACGTCTAACCATATTACACAGTTTACATATCGACTTGCATGGAATTAGGACATGCTCCTCGATGCAGACAAAGGCAGGAAATGTATACTTCTATTCACACACCAAACCATTTAACTAACAGGATTAGATGTACACAATAACATTCACATATCTGCACAAGTTAATAAGCAAACAAAAGTGCAAACCTGAACAAATTGTTGCCAAATTTGTTCATCAATAAATTTGTACTTGTGCCAGAGTTTATGGTCAGGCTTCACCTCAGCAAAAATATACGTGTTAGCTAGAAAGGTCTTAAACTTCCAGGACCGCTCAGTACAATAAGACAATGTTGAGTCTTTCAACTTCTCAGAGTTAGGGACGGTGTATGTAAGCCGGATAGTGTCCCAAATAGGATCCTTTATTGTGCTTTGGTCCACATTTTTCCACTCATCAATCAAGATGCTAACCTTGTTGCGTACTAGAGCACCGAAAAAACTAGTATATGTGGTTTTATTAGGACCGAAAGGTTGCAAATTTTCATCAAACCGAATCTCGAGCTTCGTCCCAGAATTCCGACTAAGGGAAACATCCCTCATTCGTGTGCCGCTTCTACCACGGCATGCACGGCGCTGAGGAGGCTCATTGTGAGATCAAGATGGTTCGTTCGTCTGACCCACACCAGTCAAAGCAGTATCTGGAGTTCCAGGAACACGAGTGGAATCGTTTTAACCGTTCATTTTCAAGAAAGTGAGAGGAATGCCTGAGCAAATGTGGGAGTAACAGAGGCTAACGGTACGTGGGGCGAGGAAGAGAGGTAATGCAACAGGAAGGGTTTCACAACGTGAACAGGGGTTCTTAAGTGAGTGTGACAAAAGCTTCCGCGCGATGAAACGTATATTTGGCGCCTTATTTTTAAGACCGGAAAAATGAGTATATACGGTCTTAAAAGCTAACCTTTAAGACCGGTCTTTATATAACTTCGGTCTTAAAATTAATTAATTTTTTATTTAAACTTTAGTACCAGCCTGATTTTAAGTCCAGTCTTAAAAGCCTAACTTTTAAGACCGGTCATTCGTAACTCACGGTCTTAACATTAATTAATTTTTTATTTAAACTTTAGTACCGGTAGTAATTTATGTCCTGGTCTTAAAGGTCTAACTTTTAAGACCGTCTATTATATATGTTCGGTCTTAAAACTTTAATACCTTTATATTTTAATTTTTCGTATTAATTTTGGAGTGTAGAAAATATAAGTCCATTTGTATGAGATTTCTCCAAAAGTAATTGATATTTCAATTTTTTAATAACATTTTTAAGACCGGTTGTTATTTTAACAGGTCTGGATAAGACCTATGAAAAAATGATCCAGTATAAGAAGTTCTTTATATTTACAAATCTGCCACCGGTCATAGTTTTAGGAGCAGTCCTTCGTTAGTCCGGTCTAAATGAAGCGGTCTTAAAGCACTTTAGCATAAGGAGAAGGAAAAAACTTCAAGCAACTCCGACGGTTGGTGAAAGAGGAAAACCGAGTAAGGACGGTAGTCCTTAAAGTAGTGGACTTACCCTACTTGCATGTATTTGATATTATTTCTTATGTGTATATGTATGATTGCTATGCTTGCTTATTATATTTAACATACTTGAATGATTGAAGCTCTGTTTATGATTATGCTATGGCCATGAGTATGATGCATGAAGCATTGAGCATGCAGAGATGTCATTATGTTAACATGAGCTTATGCAAGGCAAACATTATATACATTAGCATTTATCTTGCATGCACTATTTGGTATTGTTCAATATTGTGATTCCTCAAGACAGCTGAGCATAGGTGAGAAGGGTTGTACAAGGCTCCAAAAGGGAGTGTTTCTTGAAGACGGTCTAGCAGAAAGAAAGCTTGAAGAACCGAGGGACGACAGTGTTTAATTTGTTTTAATTTTCACTGTCTCTAAATGAATGCAAACATCTATAATGGGTGTAAACCCTATAAACACCCCTGTTATGTAATCAAGTTTAATTTTTATATTAGTACATTAATGTTATTTCTATTAGTACTCTGATAGCCCATTTGTGTTGTGCGCTGTAACTCTGATACTTATCGGGGTTATTAGAGGGTATCGCATTACTAACAAAAATTATTGACAGGATTCTGTCGGTAATTGGATTTCCGACAAAAAATGTATGTCGCAAAAAAAATCGTGGTAAAAGACATTACCAATGGAATTCAGTCGATTTGCAAATCAAATTACTGATCGAATTCAGTCAATAATTTCTGTCGTAAATAATTACCAATGGATTTCCGTCGGTAATTTCCTCTTGACATTTTTACGTTGGTAATTCCGTCCTTGATCCGGCATTTTTTTTGTAGTGATTCACCATTCAAGGCATTCTTAGTTTTTGCATTCACAAAATTTTTATAACATTTTTAACTTGATTCTTGTTATTTGAATCTTCAATAACTATTCCAACAAAGCTTTTGAAATAATATCTCTTATTTTAATCTAATAACACCATAGAATGAAATGTAATCAAGGTTACTTTACTCATAGCATGGTGTTAGCTTTAGTTATAACTATTTTCTTTCAAGAATTTCAACAAACAATTGATCGGAAATTTATAATAAATATTCATTAAACAAGCTCCATATATAAATAAATTAATAACCATATATAAACAAACAATTTCTCAAACAACCTCTATTCATGCATTCAAAGTCATATATTTATAAGAAGATTTACTATATATTTAAAATTTGTTTGATTTATTATTAGTTTCTAATAATATATTTTATATATATATATATTGCAGGCTCTCTTAGGTTCAACTGGCTAAGGGGCGCGCGAGTATGAGTAGGAGGCACATGGAAGCAAGAGGAGGGGACAAGTGCCACAATACAAGGCTTGGACACTTGGTGGCCGCCAATTATTGGATGTCGTTGCTGGAGTAGATAGGTGGCAGCCATCGACAAAGGAGCTGGCAATGAGGTGGTCTTCTATGGATTTGATACATGGCTTCTCCTGAGTAGGTCCATATGGTATTTTAAATTTTAAAAAAAATTCTCAGCCTCTTAATTGTTATAAAAAAAGAAAAAGGAGGACCAGATGACAAAGAATTTGGAAAGGGGCGTTGAGTAGATTGTTGACTGCTTTCATATGTACTCAGTCCCTTCTGCGACCAACGTGTTAGTTCTCAAATTGGTTTTGATGATAACGGACAATTATAAACACAAGAGAAGTTTGTCTTTGTAAGTTGAAAAACTTACTGTCTAAGGCAAACTCGAGTTTTAGTTTGGAAACTCGAGTTTTGGCCTGACAGAGAAATGCTCGAATTTTTGTAAACATTGACAAATTCGAGTTTGGGATTGTAAACTCGAGTTTTGGCCATACAGAGAGCATTCGAGTTTTTCCACAGACAAAGCAAACTCGAGTTTGATTTTGAAAACTCGAGTTTTTGACAAGACAGAGCAACCAAGTTTTTCAAAGAAACCAAAACTCCAGTTTCCATTTGGAAACTCGAGTTTGGGTTATACGGAGAGTTCTCTAAGTTTCCAACGTTTTCTGGAAACTCGAGTTTTGTTTTGAAAACTCGAGTTTACCTCATCTGAGAACAATGCTCGTCTCTGACCTTGTGAAAACTTCCATGATTGAATCGACCAAAGCTTTTGACGTTTTCTCATAAAGAGAAAACTCGAGTTTCCGCTTTGAAACTCGAGTTTCGAACTTCCAGGTGAAGTTTCCGGTTTTCAAAGAATATGAAAACTCGAGTTCTATTTTGGAAACTCGAGTTTTGGCCAGGCAGAGAGCTCTGCCAATTTTGAGCCTTTGAAAACTCAAGTTATGTTTTGGAAACTCTAGTTTTGAGATTTTGGACTAAAACATGATTTTTCATTCAAGAGTCCAAAACTCGAGTTTGTCATTAATTGACTCGAGTTTTGCACTGTTCACTAAACATGTCCAAAATGCCAAATCGCGATGTTTGTCTCTGTAAAGAGAAAACTCGAGTTTCGGTATTTCGTTAAAAATTCTCTGAGACATGAAAACTCGAGTTTCGAAGAACCAACTCGAGTTTCGAAGAACCAACTCGAGTTTCCATCGTAGAATTTGAATTTCAATGTGAACGAATTCATGAAATGTTTATGTTTAATCTCAATACTCTTTACCATTACTCATGACTATTCTTAACTATGTTTAATCAGTTTGTTAGTGAGTTTCAGATGGTTAAAGACAGGTTTAAATGGTGATTAAGCAAAAAGGCAAAAAGCATGTCAGCTCATTAAATGCAAAACCCAGAAAAGTTGCATACTTATGGTTAATCCTCCTGCACACGTTTGGAAAAACAGAAAGAATGATTTCCACTTCTAGCATTAACTACTCCAACGGATTAATTCGCAGAGAGTCAACTCTGAACAACTATACAGCTGGATTAAGTGAAGATTAGAGAGAGAAGAAGACCAAAGCTCAATGCAAACAGCTTCCAACATCTCCAACGGTTATAATTGAGTTTACAACGGTCAATTAATGCTCTCTACCTATAAATAGAGATGCATTCAATTATTCTACAACAACGAATCCAACAGAAAACGAAAATCATCCAAGAGTCATTTATTCCTTGAGTTTTTCTGTGTAAAGTATCTTCTGATACATTCATACTTCAGTGTTTATTTTATCTACTCTAAAAGAGAGTTCATTGATTGTAAATCATTTATTGTGAGTTATCTCAAGTCAAGGGGACTTGGAGATTGGGTTATTGATTACAACTTGTAAGGGGGAGTAAGTTCTAGAGAGAGAATTACTCTTGAGTGCAGAGTGTGTAATCAAGTGATATAGTGAGAAATCCCAGAGAGTCCGGGGACTGGACGTAGGTCAAGTTGTTGGACCGAACCAGATAAATTCTTGTGTCTTGCTTCTCTTCTATAAACTCGTTTTACCTTCGTTTCCTACCCGATAAACAGAGCATACCGAAAAGTTTTTAAGAATCCCCAATTCACCCCCTCTTGGTGATTCAAGCTCCATTTACATTTGGTATCGAGCCCTGGTCTTCTCATAAGAGCTTAACATCTCGAGAAGGATCACCATGAACGGAATTCTGCCGGATGGAGCTTCGATCAATAGACCTCCAGGCTTCAGTGGAGAACATTACTCCTTCTGGAAGGTCAAATTCAAAGTCTTCTAATGGCTAGCGAATATGGTCTTTGGAGAGTATTCGAAAGAGGCAACTATGAGCCATCCTCAGTCCAAGATGGCGTCCGGATTCCCAAGCTTGAAGAAGAGTATGATGACAATGACCGAAGGAATGTCACTCTCAACGGCAAAGATGTTCTCATGCTGTAAAGTGCTCTTAGTCAACAAGAGTACTTCCGAATCTGCAATTTGCCATCAGCAAAAGCTATGTGTGATGCTCTGGAGATAGCGCATGAAGGAACCACTGGAGTTACGGAGAATAGAGTTAACACTCTAATGACTGAATATGATATTCTTCAAATGAAGAATGGAGAATCCATCGTTGACTTCCAGCTGAGGTTCACTCATCTTATAAATCAACTTGCTGCTTTAGGCAAGACATATGAGCAACCAGCTCAAGTGAGAAAGATTCTAAACATTCTTAGCAAAGAATGGGAAGCCAAGGTTACTGCCATTGAAGAATCTCGTGGAGAATCAATGAGCTCCGTCGCAGCATTGTTTGGCGCCTATCTGAGTACGAAGGTAAACTCAAATTCAAAAAGGGACTTGCTGAAACAAATAGCAAAAAGGGCATCGCTCTCAAAACTGCAAGCGAAGCCAAGGATTCCGAAGAAGAAGAAGAAGAAGGAGATGACGAAGATGGAGAGCTGGGCATGATGGTCCGAAGATTCAAAAAAATCCAATCATCTGCTATGAATGCGAGAAGCCCGGCCACATCAAGTCAGAATGCCCCCAGCTGAAGAACAAGGACAAAGGCAAGAAGAAGTTTAACAAATTCAAAAAGAAAGCCTATGTCTCAGCGATATGGGGAGATAGCTCATCCGATGAAGATGAAGCTGATGAAGAGGAAGAGAAAGCAAATATTTGCTTAGTTGCTGAAGTAGAAGAGCAACATGAAGAGAACAATGAGGTATATGATTCCAAACCGACATATGATGAATTATTTATGAATATACCATTGTTCAATCTGAGTTTGAAAAGCTTGCTGAGAAATATATTGCTTTGAAAAGGAAAAATATTACTCTTGAATAGCAAGTAGAAAATCTTTCCTCTCCTAGAAATATTATATGTGATGAATGTGCTGTTTTAAAAGAAAAGAATTTGTATCTCACAAGAACTCTTGAGAAATTTACTAAAGGTAGTGAGATGTTAAATGTGATATTAAAAGCACAAAGATTTACAAACGATCGTTCAGGATTAGGATATAATCCCATCTTTGATAAAAGGAAAGGAAAGAAGAAGAGTGGTGGAAAATCATATTTAAACTATTTCTGAAAAACTGTTCACTCTTCAAATCCATTTGCTCATTGCAATTATTGTAATAGGAAAGGTCATTCAACCTCATCGTGCTTTCATAAGAAAAATAGTAAAGATAAACCTGTTGGCAATTATCAGTGGGTTGGAGGAAATCAACTGAATGATTGCTGGAATTGGTGAAGTTGGGAACAACGATGGACCACAAATTAAAGATGTATACCTTGTGGAAGGCCTTTGCCACAACCTCCTCAGTGTAAGCCAAAGCACCGATAAAGGTAACATAGTTATCTTTGATTCTGAGGAATGCTTGATTGTAAGTAAGGATATTCTTCCATTAAACAATGTAAAATCAAAAGCTATTTTTAGAGCTCCTAGAGAAGGTAATTGTTACACTCTTAATATCTCTAGAGATGGCTCCACATTTGAAAAATGTTTTGTAAGTAATTTGGATGACAGTTGGTTATGGCATAAGCGTTTAGCACATGTCAATATGATCCAACTTGACAGATTGCTCAAAAAGGATTTAGTCATTGGTATTCCAAAATTGAGTTTTAAGAATGATATAATTTGCGATGCATATCAAAAGGAAAAAAAATTAAATCCTCCTTTAAGACCAAAAATAAAATTTCAACTTCTAGACCTCAAAACGGTGTTGTAGAAAGGAAAAATCGCCGAGATGGCCAGAGCAATGCTGAATGAGAATAACACTTCCCAAGTGTTCTGGGCTGATGCAATGAGTACTGCATGCTACATCTCGAATCGGGCGTATCTCCGGAAGAAGCTGAACAAAACTCCATACCAGCTATACAAAGGAAGAAAGCCAAACCTGAGTCATCTGCATGTGTTTGATTGTAAGTGTTTCATCCACAACAATGGTAAGGACAATTTGGGCTAATTTGATGCCAAAGCAGATGAAGGTATATTTTTAGGATATTCCAATAGGAGTAGAGCATATAGAGCTTTTAATATACGTACTTGTATTGTGGAAGAGTCTATACATGTTGTTTTCTATGAATCTAAAACAGATAAATCTAAGTATGATGATGATGAAGAAAATATTTTGAAAAATCAATTCTTTTCTAAAACCACTCTTGCCTCTATTGAAAATCCAGAAAATTTTTTTGAGGTTGACCCTCAAAATAATTTGGAAAACTCTGATCAACAGCAACCTAGAGCTTGGAGATTTATTAGAAACCATCCTTTAGACCAAGTCATAGGTGATGTTAATCAAGGAGTGAGAACTAGAAGCAGTACTTTAAATGAAATTACTTTTACTGCTTTCATTTCAAAAATAGAACCTTCTGAAATTGACGAAGCCCTTTCAGACAATGATTGGGTGATAGCAATGCAAGAAGAGTTACATCAATTTGATAGAAATCAAGCTTGGGATTTGGTACCTAGGCCCAAGGACCATCCGGTCATAGGAACCAAATGGGTATTCAAAAACAAATGAGATGAGTCTGCAATTATAGTCCGAAATAAGGCTAGATTAGTTGCAAAAGGCTATAATCGTGAAGAAGGGATTGATTATGAGGAAATGTATGCTCCAGTGGCTAGATTGGAAGCTATACGTGTACTCTTAGCCATTGCTTGCATCAAAGACATCAAACTCTATCAAATGGATGTTAAAAGTGCTTCTTTAAATGGTTTTATACAATAAGAGGTTTATGTAGAACAACCTCCCGGTTTTGAAAATGAACATCATCCTGACCATGTTTATCGTTTGAAAAAGGCTCTATATGGTCTCAAACAGGCTCCAAGAGCTTGGTATGAACGGCTTAGCAAATTCCTTCTAGAACAAGAATTCATTAGAGGAAAGGCTGATACAACTCTTTTCATTAAAACTAATAAACTTAATTAGATTCTTGTCGTATGTATATATGTGGATGATATTATTTTTGGTTCTACTAATGAATCCCTTTGTGAAGAATTTTCTAAGAAAATGCAGAGTGAATTCGAAATGTCAATGATAGGAGAGTTGAAATATTTTCTCGCTTGCAAATCCAACAACGAAAGGACAGAATCTTTATCTCCCAAACAAAGTATCTCCGGGATTTGCTCAAAAAGTTTGGCTTGGAACATTGCAACGGTGTTGATACACCCATGAGTTCCACTGCCTCTCTAGATGCCGATGAAGAAAAAGGAAAGGACTTCAACATAACCAAATATCGAGGGATGATCGGATCACTACTCTACCTAACAGCAAGTAGACCGGATATTCAATTCAGTGTGGGCATGTGTGCAAGATTTCAAGCTGCACCAAAGGAATCACATGCTGAACATGTAAAAAGGATTTTTCGCTATCTATCAGACACAAAAGAACTTGGTTTGTGGTTCCCAAAGGGTCAACAAGAATTTTTGGTTGCATATTCAACACATCTTCAACTTGCTGATATCTTCACCAAGCCATTGGCTAAAGAGCAATTTAATTTCATAAGAAGAGAATTGGGAATGGTAAATCCCAATGAATTGTGAGTAATTTTTCTTATCTTAATGTTAGTTATTGTTTTGATGAATATTTATTACTAACTTAAGCTTCAGAGTACATAGCATTGTCTTTTGCAGGACATTTGAAAAACCTGAAGTTTGCTGTCAAATGACGCAAACTCGATTTTTGTTTCAAAACTCGAGTTTGGTCGGGGTACTATCGGGGATGAGTTGCTGAGCAAATATGCAAACTCGAGTCGTTAAGTAACAACTCGAGTTTCGGACAAACAGAGAGCCACACACCTGTTCAAGTATCCACAAAACTCGAGTTTTGGTTGCGGAATTTCAAAAGTTCACTTTACACTTTTGAATCTAGGTCAATGATTTCGCGCCTATTTAAGTCTAAATGTTCTTTGTTCATCTAAACTCGCCCTAAAACTCAAGTTTGCCCTAGAGTTTTCTCTGCTCTCTTCATCTTCTTCGATCAATCTTCGATTTTCCAGCCATCTTCGAACCTTAAACCCTTCTAAATCGCTATGGCTCGCATCAAATCTGCCCAAAAAGATGCCGATTATGAAGTTTCTACCGAATCACCTCCACCACCTCCTCCCTCTCGACCTCTGAGGGTAAAACACTTCCCAAACAAATACCACTATGGCGTCGATAAATGAATCCCTGGGGTACCGACAACTCAAACATCTTCGCGTCAATCTAAAGGAATTTCGATTCAAGAACCCTCTCAGACCGTATCTAAACGTGCTTCTGAATCTGTACACAAAGATCCAAAGGGCAAGCAGCCAGAAGTTGTACCACCTCAGCCTCGCAAAAAGCTTCGAGCTCAGAGAGGAGAATGATTTTCCAAGGGAACTTCCAATCCACCTCCGGATCCTCAGGAGTCGACCACAATTCCAAATGCTCTCTCAGAGATTTATCTCCATAACTCTGCACCTCCGGATTTTTCAACTGAAAGTCAACTTCTTACTTGTAAAAGAGCTGAAACATTCAAAGAAACATATCCGAACAAATCTTTTTGCCCTATAGTCTCTGTTGACTTAGATAAGCTTAGGGAAACCTGCAATGTAGATCTTTCCCCTTGGCTAAAACCATATGAATCCTTTCTATCTATATCTGCCCAATATAGTTCCAATGTCACCAAAGTATTTTATTTCAATATGGAGTGGGACAATTTAGAAGATGAGGATCATATCTTAGTAGAAGAAAGAGTCTCCACTCAGGTTAGAGGAGTCAAGTTCACCTTGTCTGCCTCTATTATAAATTCAATTCTTCAAATCTCCAATCCTCCTCCTCCTCCTACAGTTCAATATTCCAACAAAGAGATTTTTGAAATCCTTCGGCCAAATGAACCCATTCCTGACGATCAACTAGTCAAGTTGACCTTCACTCCTATGTATATGCCTCCTATTCATCGTGTCCTATGGTACATTTACTCTAGGAACATGATTCAAAAGGGTGGCAATCTCACTCATTTTGCCAACAAAGACTATCCCAAGTTTGCTACCCTGGTCAACAAAGTTCCTATCAATTTAGGTCATTGGATATTCCAGGAAATGGTCAATTTCGATTCTCCTCTAGAAAAGCTTCCTATATTCCCTTTCCCTCTCTTGTATTTGTAATCCTTTTCTACCACAAAATCTGGTATGTGGATACACCGGACTCTATGACCCCCCTACGGTATTTGGGAGAGCTCAGATTAATTTGATGCGGCTCACCTTTGAAGCTGAAGGATTAGGCGAATCTTGGGCTCCTCCTCGATCCAGAACTCAGGAAGCTCAATCTGCTCCTCCACGATCCTCTATTCCACAAGATTTTGATGCCAAAGTTCAAGCAATTGTGGATAAAGCTGTTGATGACATGTCCTCTCGTGTTCAAGATGAAGTCAATCGATTATGCACTGAAATGATGAAGAGCAATACAGCAATGATTGCAATTCAGGATGCAATGAGGATCGAGCTATCCGATATGCAAAATCACTTGATCAATCATGATGCTTCATTGGCTACCTTACTAGTATCTCAGGCGCAAATGAATGATTGCTTGACTGCCTTTATCAACAAGGCTAACATGGGGTCTACATCTGGAGTTGCATCTACCTCTGGCATGAACACTGAATCCTAATCCCCTCCTCTTTCACCTTCTTTTTCCTTCACTACTCCAATAGCACCTCCTTCTGACCTGTCTCTTCCCCAACCACTGAGATTCTCTGTACTCCACTTGCTTCTCCCATCCCAACCTTGAGTTAAAGGAAGGAGTTTAGATCTAAGCCTTGATTTCTGGTTTAGAGCTTACTTGTTTAAATTTCAGTTTGTAATTCTAGTTTGAAGTTTATGAAACTTTGCATTTTTGTTTCTGGTATGATGTTAATATACATGTTTTTAGAATGCAATAGTTCAGTTATGGTAAATTAAAATCGTTTCTGCTATACTTCTGAATGAATTTCATAACTGTCATAACATATGCTTATGTGAAACCAATCTCTGAAATTTTTAAACTCAAAGATCAAATCTTTTGAAAAAACAAATCTCTGGTTTACAAGTGTTGTCATCATCAAAAAGGGGGAGAATGTTAGTTCTCAAATTGGTTTTGATGATAACGGACAATTGTAAACACAAGAGAAGTTTGTCTTTGTAAGTTGAAAAACTTACTGTCTAAGGCAAACTCGAGTTTCAGTTTGGAAACTCAAGTTTTGGCCTGACAGAGAAATGCTCGAATTTTTGTAAACATTGACAAACTCGAGTTTGGGATTGTAAACTCGAGTTTTGGCCATACAGAGAGCATTCGATTTTTTCCACAGACAAAGCAAACTCGAGTTTGATTTTGAAAACTCGAGTTTTGACAAGACAGAGCAACCAAGTTTTTCAAAGAAACCAAAACTCCGCCCATTTGGAAACACAAGTTTGGGTTATACAGAGAGTTCTCTAAGTTTCCAACGTTTACGGAAACTCGAGTTTTGTTTTGAAAACTCGAGTTTACCTCATCCGAGAACAATGCTCGTCTCTGACCTTGTGAAAACTTCCATGATTGAATCGACCAAAGCTTTTGACGTTTTCTCATAAAAGAGAAAACTCGAGTTTCCGTTTTGAAACTCGAGTTTCGAACTTCCAGTGAAGTTTCCGAAGTTTTCAAAGAATATGAAAACTCGAGTTCTGTTTTGGAAACTTGAGTTTTGGCCAGGCAGAGAGCTCTGCCAATTTTGAGCCTTTGAAAACTCGAGTTATGTTTTGGAAACTCTAGTTTTGAGATTTTGGACTAAAACATGATTTTTCATTCAAGAGTCCAAAACTCGAGTTTGTCATTAATTGACTCGAGTTTTGCACTGTTCACTAAACATGTCCAAAATGCCAAATCGCGATGTTTGTCTCTGTAAAGAGAAAACTCGAGTTTAGTTTGAAAACTCGAGTTTCAGTATTTCGTTAAAAATTCTCTGAGACATGAAAACTCGAGTTTCCATCGCAGAATTTGAATTTCAATGTGAACGAATTCATGAAATGTTTATGTTTAATCTCAATACTCTTTACCATTACTCATGACTATTCTTAACTATGTTTAATCAGTTTGTTAGTGAGTTTCAGATGGTTAAAGACAGGTTTAAATGGTGATTAAGCAAAAGGCAAAAGCATGTCACCATTAAATGCAAAACCCGAAAAGGTGCATACTTATGGTTAATCCTCCCGCACACGTTTGGAAAAACAGAAGAATGATTTCCACTTCCAAAGATTAACTACTCCAACGGATTAATTCGCAGAGTCAACTCGAACATCTATAAGCTGGATTAAGTGAAGATTAGAGAGAGAAGAAAACCAAAGCTCAATGCATACAAACTTCCAACATCTCCAACGGTTATAATTGAGTTTGCAACGGTCAATTAATGCTCTCTACCTATAAATAGATATGCATTCAATTATTCTACAACAACGAATCCAACAGAAAACGAAAATCATCCAAGAGTAATTTATTCCTTGAGTTTTTCTGTGTAAAGTATCTTCTGATACATTCATACTTCAGTGTTTATTTTATCTACTCTAAAAGAGAGTTCATTGATTGTAAATCATTTATTGTGAGTTATCTCAAGTCAAGGGGACTTGGAGATTGGGTTATTGATTACAATTTGTAAGGGGGAGTAAGTTCTAGAGAGAGAATTACTCTTGAGTGCAGAGTGTGTAATCAAGTGATATAGTGAGAAATCCCAGAGAGTCTGGGGACCGGATGTAGGTCAAGTTGTTGGACCGAACCAGGATAAATTCTTGTGTCTTGCTTCTCTTCTATAAACTCTGTTTTACCTTCGTTTCCTACCCGATAAACAGAGCATACCGAAAAGTTTTTAAGAATCCCCAATTCACCCCCCTCTTGGTGATTCAAGCTCCATTTACACAACGCCCCCTTTTCGAATTCTTGGTCATCTAGCCCTTCTTTTGTTGTTGTTAAATATAAATTTGATATAGAAATAAGGACGATGTGGAGCTGAGGTGGAATTAGTTTTTGCCACATGGAATAACTTGAAACTGAGTTATGAACAAGGTTATTATAGAAGAAAATAGGTAATAATATAAAAATGAAAAGAAAAGGGACTAAATCATAAGCGAGTCAAAAGTTCAAGGACCGAGTTGTGCCAAGTCACAGTCCCTTCGACTGAGTTATAATTGAGTCAAAAGTTGAAAGACTAAAAGATCAATTTTTCCTTTAATTAATAATGCATGTATTAGGTCAAAAAATTAACATGTGTGCATGAGCAGTTTGGAGGCTCGAATGAGAGGATCCCTCTATATCATAAGCCCATTTAAAATATGAAAGGCCTTGAAAATGGATTGGGCTGCACTGGTGGAGAGAATGTCGTAATCTTCATACGGATAGGTTTATTATTATAAGTTCAATTATTTGATACTATTTTAAGAACTATACACACAAAAAAAGGGGGAAAGAACCTCTTGTCAATTCTAAAGCGACCATCATCCGCACCAAATGAACTTCTTGTCGTTTTTCATAAATTTAATACACCAAGATATCAAATCAAGTAGCTATCCTTATGTTAGAAAATTCAAAAAGGGTTAGAAAACATACAAGAGAACAAAGGGAAATGGAGCAAAGACTGAGTAAACGCAATAAAGGCTTCAAATTTCTTTCTTTCCAGCGAGGAGAGCACTACGCACTACGCATTGAATTATGAATGGTTGTGTGGGTCCTCCATGTCTGCCCTTGAAGTTTAGTTTTGTTGCTTCCACATAGTAAAGTCATACTGGATGGCATCCAATGCTCCCTCTCTGTAATTGTTTCCACCAGGGAAAAAAAAGGCTTTGTAATTTTCAAAATTTTAATTTTTAAGTGAGGATCTCACTGCTTGACTTGATTGCTAATTGTGATCAACGGGATATATATTCTGACGTAAATAGCTATATTATTTCGAAATTGTAAATAGCATAACCCACTTCTGTAAGTGTCATACAATATACAAATAACGTGTCTAGCATGTATAGCTAGCAAACACTAGTTTAAAATTGCCTTTCTGTTCATGGAGATGTACGAAATATATCTATTCAAGAGTAAATTTAGTAGCATCGTCTCAGTGGTAATTAGTATGAAAGTAAAACTGTAAAGGTAATTTAATGGCGGTAACAATATCTTGGATGGAGGTAATGGTGTTGGTAGGAACAACTCCAATTATTAAAAACAAACTTATAAACCACAACCATAAGACCCAAAGATGCATTTAGTATGTGAATGTCATAGTATGATATTTTTATTGCTCAAAATTATGAAAATAATGTTGGAATTTAATATTGTAACCGTCCATATTAATGTTCCAATTAATTCTATTTATGTCCCACATTATTACCGGTTTTGTAACCGTCCATTAATACCGTAACGGCCTAATTAATACGCAATAAGTGCGTATTGAATTCGTTTCCTTTTTAGCTCTGCGATGGTCGAGGGAAACGAACGTGTGAATTTTTGTCCTGGTCCCCGAACTGCGCTTCTCGATTTTGAGGAAGCACACCATCTGCGGTTTCGGAGAGAAGGATCGAAGGGTGAGACTCGAGTCTGTTCCTGTTTCCTGGCTTGGATTTGTTCTGTTTGGAGACTCGAGTTCGTCCTATTTGCTTCAGGAGACAAATCAATGGTTTGGAGGTATTTGTGATCTCTTATTCGAGTTTTCCGCATTGATCTATATGTTAATCCATGAATAACATGTTTAGATCATTAAAGTATTCTAACATTTGGTATCAGAGCCATGATTCCTCTGCCTTGATTTTTGTTCGATGAAATTGTATGCATATATATAAAATCTGGGTTTTTGCTTTTCTGGATTTTTCATTTGAATATATGTATGTGTATTTCATCATGAAATCAGTTATATGATTTTCGCATGAATATATGATGAATATATTTCGTTGCTTGCAATTGATTAATCCCGATGGTGTATTAATTGCGTTTTGCAAAATCCTGATGCTTACAATCTGGGTTTTCCAAAAATCCCTCTGGTCTTTATCGTTTGGAGTCAATATGTGTTAAATGATTCATGATCTGGGTTTTCATCGTAAGATTTTTATCGTTTCGCATTTCGTTTTTGGTTGAATCCGTTGGGTTTCGATTCGATTTGTGTTTTGATCTGGAAATTATCTTTCGATTCAATCTGTTGGGTTTCCATTCATTGTTTGTTTTGGTCTGATGGGTTTTATGTTTTCGTCGGAGTTTTCATCGGTAAAAGGAACAAGCAGCGTTACCGATTTGGTTTCTAAAACCAAAATTTTTATCTTGATTTTCATATGGATCTTTGAAAGATTGTTCAAATCATGTTTGAATTGTTTTTCCTTGATTTCCATTGTTGAAAACGATCGATTTGAGCCGGAAAAGTCGCTGAAATCGGCGAAGATATCGCGGGTCGCTGGCAAGAAGAAACCGGGTTTAAACCGGGTCGCGGGTCGGGTAGGGTTCTGTAATCCGGTAAGGAAGGAGACGCGAAATGGGCGTCGTTTTTTCCCCTCATGAAACGCACCGTTTCACTTATGCAGCTTGGCTGTGGCAGGCAGGTTGGGCCGGATCGCGCGTTTGGGCCGAGCGATAGTCTCGGGTTTTTTTTTTGTTTTGTTTTTTCGTTTGGGTTTGGGCCGACGGTTCAGGCCCAGACGCATTACAGAATAAAATAAAAAAAAAAAAAATTCCTTTCAACGAAATTAAAACTCTGAAGCGTCCCTGCATGGATTCGAACCTGAGACATGTTGGCGCGTGGGCGCCTTAAAGCCTCACGCGTTGCCAGCTGTGCTACGCGTCGCTTGTGATTTTATTTTCCAACATTTATTTATTTAAATGTTGTTTTCCCAGCGAAATTTTTAAAATAAAACGCTGAAAGGGTCCTGAATGAATTCGAACCCACACTCTTTTGGTTCAGAGTCTTAAGAGCAACCTCTGGACCATCCGGCTACGGTGCCACTTGTGCCATTGTGATGGATTTTATATTTACATATAATTATTTTTATATTTAAATATAATAATCTAAAATTTAATTAAAATTGGGATTTCATGTGATTGTTTTATATGCATTATATATTCTGTTTTTGCATGAATTATTTATTATTTAATTATACATGCAATATTAAGTTGAATAATATGCATAACATGAATATCCAATTGTATTTTAGTATTGCTTATAATTTATTGCAATATTAAATATTAATGTTGAGTGATCTATATATTTTAATTAATTAGAGAATAGCCACCACAACAACCTGCGATTTTCTCTGATATGAAAAACGAAATTCCCGAACTAAGGGGTGATAACTATAAGGTATGGAGAGAGAGAGTTCTTCTCCAATTAGGGTGGATGGATATAGATTATGCTATTAGGAAAGACGAACCACCTCCCATTGAAAACGAAAGGAAATCACCAAGAGGGGGGTGAATTGGGGATTTTAAAAACTTTTATTGTAACGTTGCAACCAAGCTGAAGCTAAGCGTAAAGAGATAGGGAAGAAGAGCTTGACACAGAAGGTTTATCCTGGTTCGGTCTAAATTCTTGACCTACGTCCAGCCCCAGATTCTCTCGGGTTTTCTACTACCACTTTAACTCGGATACACACTCGTACTCAAGGATTATCCTCTCTCTAGGATACACTCCCCTTACAAGTTGTATTCGAAATCCCAATCTCAAGTCCCCTTGACTTGAGATCTTTTACAATGAATGAATAATTTGAATATAATCTCTCTCACGAGAGAAGGTAATGATAAACACCGAGGCTCTTTGTATATCAAAATACAATACGAAAGAAAACTGAATGTATAAGAATTCTTGAGCTTGCTTTTCGTTTCTGTTTGATCTTTCGGTGGTTCTTCTAACTTTGTAATCAGCTCTTTATATAGTGGTGAGTTGCAATGTGACCGTTACTTCTCATCTTAGTATGTTCTTCAATTGAAATTCAGTTTGATGAGGATTATAGCCGTTGGGTCCTGATCTTCAGCTGATTCAATCCCTGGACGCGTTGAAATCATTCTTCTGATTCTTCGCGTTAATGATTCGTTTGATCTGATTTAAATACCTGAAACATTCTCAATATAGAGTAGTTAAATACGTTTGAATACACTAAATAAATGTATAAATATGGTAAGTTTGCAGTTCAAAAGAATCAGGATGAAATCAGTAACGATCAAATTCGCTTTCGTCTTAAACTCGAGTTCTCTAAGTCGAGCTCGAGTTCGTCGGGCTTTTAGAGTATCTGGTTTATCTTCGAGATAGCAAACTCGGAGTTTGATGTAAACTCTGGAGTTTGTGTTCTGTTTTACCATGTGAACTCGAGTTCACTACGGTAGGCTCGAGTTCGAATATTCTCTAAGCTCTTTGTCGAATGAATACCCGGAGTAATATTTCTCAAGTTAAGCGTGCTCGAGTCCATTAGTGTTTAGGCTCGAGTTTAACACTATTCATGCCTAAGAGTTTTGGTGCTCGATTAGAGTGGTGGAGCATGAGTATAAACTGCGGAGTTTGTACTCTTGCTTTTCTTTCTTCGAGATGAAGGGCTCGAGTTCATTATCTTTAGGCTCGAGTTCAGCGATATTTATTCTATGACTTATTGAAGTGAGCTGGAGGTTTGTGCTTAAACTCGGAGTTTGCAAAGAAGGAAATCTTGGGAGCTCTACGCGAGGAAAACTCGAGCTTGTAATAACAGGCTCGAGTTTACCTATTTTGTAAACTCTTCTTCGTTTGTCAAACCATAGAGTAAACTCTACACAAAAGCATTAGGCTTGAGTCCATATACTTGGGCTCGAGTGTTCATTAAACTATAGTCATAGAAACAAGTGAACTCTACTCGAAAGGATAAACTCGGAGTTTAAAGAGATTCAATTTAATCGAAATCTTCCCGCCATGGGAAAACTCGAGCTTGTCTATACGGGCTCGAGTTTACTTGTTTTCGTAAACTCTTTATTTATATCATGAGGGTTTAGGCTCGAGTCTATTTACTTAGGCTCGAGTTCGTTATGCTGAAAATATCCGAAGAGCTCTGTTTGCGGAAACTCGAGTTTGCCTTAGTCGAGCTCGAGTTTTGCGGTGACAGAGTGATATTGACTCTTTTGTCATTTTAAAAGCTTTAGTACATGTTTACAATTGTTATTAATCATCAAAACATATAGAGAACTAACATTCTCCCCTTTTTGATGATGACAACATTTGTAAACAATTAACTCCTTTAAAAACACTGTTTTGATCATTTGAAATCATTGAAGCATAAGTGTTCGGTGTAAATGCATCGAATCTCATTTTAGCATTTAAACTTTGATTCTATCGAGTTAGCACTTAACATAAATCATAACACATATTGTCATTGCATAAGCTAAAACATTCAATGGTTTACAAAATGACATATAGTGTTTCAAGTATAAATATAACAAAACAAAAACGAGAAATTTGCTTTGAACAACTTGACTTCACTTGACTTCTCTTTCTTTACTTCAACTCTTCTCCCCCTTTGGCATCATCGAAAAGTGGAGGATGAGTTGAGATAGAGGTGGTCTGCTCATGTTCAAGAATGAGGTCTTCTTGTGCATCGAGAGAACTCCTCATAGCCTTTCTTGACTGTGGTGAAACCGATTCGATCTTGGAAGAAAGATCAGAAACAACTTGGGCAATGTAATTCTTTATTCTCTCATCCAAATCAGAGGGAAAGGATTGTGGTGGAGGTGGTGCACTTTGAGCTTCTTGAACTCTAGATTGAGTTGCTCTGGTTCTAGTAGGTCTAGAGGGTGCTCTGGAATGATCACTTCCTTGATCAAAGCTTATCCTCATCAAATTGAGGATGTGCTGGCCAAATTTGGCTGGTTTCTCAGGTTTCTCATTGGCTGGTAAATACCAGACCCTTTCATGAAACATAATTACGAGATGAGGCGGCAAAGGGTATACGGGATGTTTTTCTTCCATGGAAACGAAATTTGAACATCTCTTTAAAGATCCAATCTCCTATGTTATGAGGGACTTGATCTATGATAGAAGCAAAAATAGGGAAGTCCTTTTTGGCAAAGTGAGTGAAATTTCCTCCCTTTTGTACTAAGTTTCTAGTGTAGATATACCAAGCAGCTCTTTGCTTAGGAGGCATCGATCTTGGAGGAAATTCGGGATATCTACGGCATCGGGTATAGGCTCGTCGGGTCGAGGAGTGAAAAATTTGCCTATTAGTATAATTTGGAGAAGCAACGGGAGGAGGATTTTGGATTTGGAGGAGGAATTGAGGTATGCGGCGGTGATGGTTATCTGTTTTCCTCTAATGGATGTGGTAATCCTTTCCTCAACCAAATTTCTATCCGCATCAATAAATTATCACTTTGCATACAATAGTAAAGGTTTTCACAAAGGATGGACTATATGAGGCTCTAATAGATATGAGAGGTTCAAATTGTCTAAGCCGATGGGTAAGATCAAGGTTGCATTCCTCTTTTAGAGCATCTAGATTGCTGTGGACTTTCGAGATTTGTGTATCGGTTCTTTGTCCCTTCGAGGTGGTGTGTCAGCGGTTGAAGCCTTCTTTGAGGTATTCATTTTGACTGTGGTTATTGGAGTGGCTTGGGTAATAGGAATACCAGGAATTTGCTTGTCAATTCCATGTTTGAATCGTTTGGGAAACGATTTTCTTGAGGAGGACGTTGAGAGATTTGTGGATTATCGGCTTGGGGTTCTTGAGGATCGAGGATTTGGAATCTTGGGTTGCAGATCGCTTGGACGCCATGTTCTCTGGGTTTCGTTGGAGGAGATTGAGAGAGTTTTTAGGTTTAGGCTCGAGGGAGAGATAGAGTGAAGACGAAAAGACGAGGGTTTTAAAGAAATTTTATCGACGCAAACTCGAGTTCTTAAGTGTAGGCTCGAGTTTGTGAAACGTTACCACGGACTTCAAGAGTGTATGTGTGAACCCTTGAAATTTCTTGTGAGGCTCGAGTCGATCATATCGTTGGTTCGAGTTTGTGCGGTTCTCGAAGTGGATTGTTCTTTGTCTCCCTCGAACTCGAGTCCGTTTACTAGTAGGCTCGAGTCTCCAAGATTACGAGATGAGTTGCTCTCTGTCTCCCGCGAACTCGAGTCCATTCACTAATAGGCTCGAGTCCATCAAAGATCTCGAGATGAGTTGCTCTCTGTCTCTCGCGAACTCGAGTCCATTCACTAATAGGCTCGAGTCATCAAAGATCTACGAGATGAGTTGCTCTCTGTCTCTCGCGAACTCGAGTCCATTCACTAATAGGCTCGAGTCATCAAAGATCTCGAGATGAGTTGCTCTGTCTCTCGCGAACTCGAGTCCATTCACTAATAGGCTCGAGTTTGGTGACGATAATTGTATTTCTCGCTGGTTCTTTTCGAGCTCGAGTCTGTCTTTGGTAGGCTCGAGTTTGTGACAGTTTTTCTTGCACTCGATTGTTTGGGATTTTCATTTTAACATACAACCTGCACAAAACATATCTACATACTCCGATGCTTAAGTTAGTTGACAATCATCAAAACAAAACATAACTAACATTTGAATTACTTACAACTCATTGGGATTTACCATTCCCAATTCTCTTCTTATGAATACAAATTGTTCTTTTGCTAGTGGCTTGGTGAAGATATCAGCGAGTTGCAAGTGAGTTGGGATGAACATGACTTTGACATCCTTCTTTTGAACATGGTCTCTTATGAAGTGATGTCGACATCAATATGTTTGGTTCTAGTATGTTGAACGGGATTCTTTGCCAAACTTATTGTGCTTGTGTTGTCACAAAGAATTGGGATTTCTTTGAGATGGACTCCCAAATCACACAATTGTTGCTTGAGCCAAAGAACTTGAGCACAACAACTTGAGGCAGCAACATACTCGGCTTCGGTGGATGACACGGCCACTGTTGTGCCTTTTCTTGAACCAAGACACTAATGATCCTCAAAGAACTCACATTGACCACTTGTGCTTTTACGTCGGTTTGTATCTGCATGATCTGAATCGGTATAGGCTACTAAGTGTTCATGTTGATCTTTGGGAAACCATAACCCAAGAGTCTTTGTATCGGCAAGATATCTAAAAATTCTTTTAACATGTTCGCATGTGACTCCATGGGGCGGTTGGAATCTAGCACACATTCCAACACCGAATTGAATGTACGGACGACTTGCCGTAAGATAGAGTAATGATCCAATCATTCCTCTATACTTAGTGATGTTGAAGTTAGTCCCCTTTTCATCGGCATCGAGTTGCCGTTGAACTCATTGGAGTATCGCTCCATTACAATCGGCTAGACCATATTTTTTAATAGATCTTTCGAGATACTTGGTGCAGGAAATGAAGATTCCATCATGGCGTTGCTTGATTTGAAGTCCAAGGAAGTAATTAAGTTCTCCCATCATGGACATTTCAAATTCTCCTGCATTGTCTTGGCAAATGCTTCACACATAGTATCATTAGTAGCACCAAAAATAATATCATCAACATAAATTTGAGCTATTAATACATCACCAAGTTTATTTTTCTTTATAAAGAGAGTTGTATCTGCTTTTCCTCTAACAAATCCTTGATCAAGAAGGAAAGTACTTAACCTCTCATACCAAGCTCTAGGAGCTTGCTTAAGACCATATAGGGCTTTCTTGAGGTGATAAACATGATCTGGATGATGTTCATTTTGAAAACCCTTCTTCTTGATTATAACCTTTTGCAACTAGCCTTGCTTTATTTCGAATGATTATGGCGGATTCATCACATTTATTTTTGAATACCCATTTAGTACCAATGACCGGATGGTCTTTAGGTCAGGGCACCAAGTCCCAAACTTGGTTTCTTTCAAATTGATGTAATTCCTCTTGCATTGCTATAACCCAATCATTATCCGAAAGGGCTTCATCAATCTTAGAGGTTCAATTTTAGAAATGAAGGCAGAAAAAGTAACTTCATTTAAAGTGCTTTTTCTGGTTCTTACTCCTTGATTTGCATCACCTATCACTTGATCCAGAGGATGACTCCTACTGTATCTCCATGATTTTGGTTGAGTTTGAACACTGTTTTCATAAGCATTTTCACAATGTTTTTAGGTTTGAGAATCATCTTGCAAATCTTTTTCGTATTTGTTGAAATAGAAGTTTGGTTTGTTACGGGAGAATCATCATCATCATCCAAGGACTTGTTAGAGTTAGTTTCACAGAAAACAATATGCATAGATTCTTCAACGGTGTGATTACGAGTATTATAAACTCTATATGCTTTACTTCTACTTGAATAACCCAAGAATATACCTTCATCGACTTTGGAATCAAATTTCCCAAGTGTCCTTACCATTATTGTGGATGAAGCATTTACATCCAAAGATATGTAAGTGAGCTAAGTTGGGTTTTCTTCCTTTGTAGAGTTCATAGGGAGTTTTGTCCAATTTCTTTCGGAGATATGCCTGTTTGATATATAACAAGCGGTGCTCATAGCATCGACCCAAAACACTTGAGATGTTTGGTTCTCATTTAGCATTGATCTTGCCATTTCGGTAAGCACTCTATTCTTTCTTTCAACAACTCCATTTCTTTGTGGGGTTCTTGGAGCTGAGAAGTTATGATTGATTCCCATACTATCACGAAATTCTCCAAAGGCATGGTTCTCAAATTCTCCGCCATGATCCGTACGAATACACGCAATAGATAATCCTTTCGTTTTGGACCTTCTTGGCAAACACAATAAATTGATCAAATGTTTTATCTTTTGATGATAACGAGAATGACCCATGTAAATCTTGAGAAATCATCTACTATAACTAATGTATAAAGATTGCCGCCAAGGCTCTTTACTCTAGCCGGTCCAACTAAATCCATATGGAGTAATTGAAGAGGTCTATTAGTTGATATTTACGTTTTCGACTTGAAAGAAGATTTGGTTTGTTTACCTTTTGACATGCATCACAAATCATATCATTTTTAAAAGAGAGTTTTGGTAAACCAATAACTAATTCCTTTTACGTAGTTTATCAAGTTGAATCATATTGACATGTCCTAAACGTTTATGCCATAACCAACTTTCATCTAAGTTACCAACAAAACATTTTGAGAATCGAATTGTTTTTAGGCAGTTAAGAGTATAACAATTACCTTCTCTTGGAGCTCGAATAATGCTTTGGATTTAATACTTTCTAAAGAGAGCATCCTTACTTACAATCAAACATTCTTGAATCAAAGATGACTAGGTTTCCTTTGTCCGTGCTTTGACTCACACCGAGAGGTTGTGACACAATCCATCCACAAGATAAACATCTTTGATTTGAGGTCCATTGCTATTTCCGATTTTGCCAATGCCGTGATTCTTAGGACTCATTTCCACCAAATGTTACCTTGCCACCATCCTTATGTTTGATTGAAGCAAATTTGGATTGGTCTCCAGTCATATGTCTTGAGCATCCACTGTCAATGTACCACTTATTGGGATTTGATGCTCTAAGACAAATCTGCATAAGAAGATATATCATCTTTTAGGTACCCAATATTCTTTGGGTCCTTTTGGGTTAGTTTGTGTCTTAGGAATCATATAGGATCCCTTAGGCACCCATTGATAGTTTCCTACGGGTTTGATTGATCTATCTTTCTTATGAAAGCATGAAGAAGTAGTATGACCTTTTCTATTACAATAATTGCAATGTGCAAAAGGATTTGAGGTATGGACAGATTTTGAAAATAATTCATGTAAGATCTTTGTCCATGTTTCTTTTACCTTTCTTTTTGTCATAATCGGGTTTGTAACCAATTCTGATTTGTCATTTGTAAATCTTTCTTTGTTTCAAAATTACCTCAAGCATTTCACTTCCTCTAGTGAATTTTCAAGAGTCTTTGTAAGGTATTCATTTTTCTTTTGAGAATAGAACATTCATCACATATGAGATTTTAAGGCTGAAAGATTTTCTACTTGTTGTTCAAGTGTTGTATTCTTCCTTTTTAAACCAAAGTATTTTTCAGCAAGTTCATCAAATTCATTTTGAACAAGTTTATATTCGATAAATAATTCATTATAAGTTGGTTTTGTATCATGATTAGAACAAGTAGAGTTTTCCTTTTCACAAGTAGAAATAGGTGTAGAAATCGTTTGAACTTGTTCTTCTAATAGTTTGATTTTTCTTTTTGAAAGTAAGAGTTCTTTTGCAGTCTTCTTAAATTCAGTATAAAGAGAATCATATGTTGAAGATAATTCATCATAAGGTAAATCAGGATTACTTACCTCTTCGTTGTCTGATTCCTCTTGTGCCACAAGGCAGAGATTGGCACTTTGTTCCTCTTCTGCTTCATCTTCATCGGATGAATTTGTTGCCCCATATAGCGATACATAAGCTCTTTTCTTGAACTTATTGAATTTCTTTTCTTTGTTTTTCAGTTGCGGACATTCGATTTGATGTGGCACAGTTTCTCACATTCATAGCATATAATTGGTTTCTTAGTTTACGTGCTAGAATTTCCTTTATGAAACCTTGTGAGATTGGTCCTTTTGTAGAATTTTTTGAATCTTCGGACCATCATTCCTAGCTCACCATCTTCATCTTCATCTTCTTCATCATCATCTGATTTAGCTTCTTTGTTGGTTTTAAGAGCTATTCCCTTGTTCTTGATATTGATATCATTTAGTCCCTTTTTGAATTTGATCTTCCCTCGTATTCGAGAGGTGCGCCAAATAGTCTTGCCACGGAGGCCATTGATTCGCCTCGAGATTCTTCAATTGCGGTGACCTTGGCTTCCCATTCCTTGGTGAGAATATTTAGTATTTTCCTCACTTGGGCAGGTTGTTCATATTCTTTTCCCAAGGCGGTGAGTTGATTGATCGGGTGAGTGAATCTGAGTTGAAATTCACCAATAGATTCTCCGGTCTTCATCTGCAATAGATCGTATTCAGTCATGAGAGTATTGATACGATTTTCTTTGATCGCATGTTGTTCCTTCATGAGCTATTTCAAGAGCATCCCACATTTGCTTAGCGAGATGGCAAAGTGCAGGTCTGAAGTACTCTTTTTGGCCAAGAGCACTTTGGAGCATATGAATTGCCTTCATGTTGAGAGTGACTTGTTTTTATCATTGTCATCGTACTCTTCTTCTTTCTTGGGAGTTCGATGTCGGCTACAAGCGAGGAAGGAACATAGTTTCCTTTTTCAAAGACCCTCCACAAACCAAACTCGAGAGGCCATTACATAGACCACGAACTTAGCCTTCGAGAATGAGTAGTGTTCTCCATTGAAACACGGAGGAGGGTTGATTGAGGCTCCATCTGGTAGAATTCCTTCCATTGGATCTTTGTGTCTAGGATGTTAGTCCTTCAAATTGACAACTAGGCTCTGATACCAAATGAAAACGAAAGGAAATCACCAGAGGGGGTGAATTGGGGATTTTAAAACTTTTATTGTAACGTTGCAACAAAGTGAAGCTAAGCGTAAAGAGATAGGGAAGAAGAGCTTGACACGAAAGGTTTATCTGGTTCGGTCTAAATTCTTGACCTACGTCCAGGTCCCAGTTCTCTGGGTTTTCTACTATCACTTTAACTCGGATACACGCTCTGTACTCAAGGATTATCCTCTCTCTAGGATACACTCCCCTTACAAGTTGTATACGAAATCCCAATCTCAAGTCCCCTTGACTTGAGATCTTTTACAATGAATGAATAATTTGAATATAATCTCTCTCACGAGAGAAGGTAATGATAAACACTGAGGCTCTTTGTATATCAAAATACAATACGAGAAAGAAAAGCCGAATGTATAAGAATTCTTGAGCTTGCTTTTCGTTTTGTTTGATCTTTCGGTGGTTCTTCTAACTTTGTAATCAGCTCTTTATATAGTGGTGAGTTGCAATGTGGCCAGATTACTTCTCATCTTAGTATGTTCTTCAATTGAAATTCAGTTTGATGAGGATTATAGCCGTTGGGTCTGATCTTGGTGATTCAATCCACTGACGCGTTGAAATCATTCTTCCGATTCTTGGCGTTAATGATTCGTTTGATCTGATTTAAATACCTGAAACATTCTCAATATAGAGTAGTTAAATACGTTTGAATACACTAAATAAATGTATAAATATGGTAAGTTTGCAGTTCAAAAGAATCAGGATGAAATCAGTAACGATCAAATTCGCTTTCGTCTTAAACTCGAGTTCTCTAAGTCAGGCTCGAGTTCGTCGAAGCTTTTAGAGTATCTGGTTTATCTTCGAGATAGCAAACTCGGAGTTTGATGTAAACTCTGGGTTTGTGTTCTGTTTTACCATGTGAACTCGAGTTCACTACGGTAGGCTCGAGTTCGAATATTCTCTAAGCTCTTTGTCGAATGAATACGGAGTAATATTTCTCAAGTTAAGCGGGCTCGAGTCCATTAGTGTTTAGGCTCGAGTTTAACACTATTCATGCCTAAGAGTTTTGGTGCTCGATTAGAGTGGTGGAGCATGAGTATAAACTGGAGTTTGTACTCTTGCTTTTCTTTCTTCGAGATGAAGGGCTCGAGTTCATTATCTTTAGGCTCGAGTTCAGCGATATTTATTCTATGACTTATTGAAGTGAGCGGAGGTTTGTGCTTAAACTCGGAGTTTGCAAAGAAGGAAATCTTGGGAGCTTCGCGCGGGGAAAACTCGAGCTTGTAATAACGAGGCTCGAGTTTACCTATTTTGTAAACTCTTCTTCGTTTGTCAAACCATAGAGTAAACTCTACACAAAAGCATTAGGCTTGAGTCCATATACTTGGGCTCAGTGTTCATTAAACTATAGTCATAGAAACAAGTGAACTCTACTCGAAAGGATAAACTACGGAGTTTAAAGAGATTCAATTTAATCGAAATCTTCCTTCATGGGAAAACTCGAGCTTGTCTATACGAGGCTCGAGTTTACTTGTTTTCGTAAACTCTTTATTTATATCATGAGGGTTTAGGCTCGAGTCTATTTACTTAGGCTCGAGTTCGTTATCTGAAAATATCCGAAGAGCTCTCTGTTTGCAGAAAACTCGAGTTTGCCTTAGTCAGGCTCGAGTTTTGCGGTGACAGAGTGATATTGACTCTTTTGTCATTTTAAAAGCTTTAGTACATGTTTACAATTGTTATTAATCATCAAAACATATAGAGAACTAACACCCATTACTGCAACCAGCTCTCCAGATCAGGTTGATCTTTATGAAAAATGGGAGCGATCTAATCGTCTCTCAGTAATGTTCATAAAGACTCATATCTCTGCTGGTATTCGTGGTTCTGTCGAACAAGCATGACAAAACAAGGCCACTTAAGGCGATTGATGATCAATTTCAGACTTCAGGTAAAGCACTTGCTAGCACCCTAATTATGAAGTTTTCATCCCAAAGAATTACTACGGTGAAAGGTGTGCGTGAGCACATCATGCAAATGAGGACATTGCGGCTCAACTAAAGCAACTTGAGGTTGACATGTCGACTCTTTTCTCGTACACTACATTACGAACACCCTTCCACGAGCAATATGGACCTTTCAAGATATCCTACAACACACATAAGGATAAATGGTCAATTAATGACACATTGACCATGTGTGTTCGGGGAGGAGGGTAGGTGAAAATGGAAATGGGAGAGAGTTCATTTATGACCAACGAGAAAAAGGAGTCGGGGATCGAAAAAAGGGTCGGACTCAAGCCAAAAGAAGGGGAAAGGAAAAACACCACCCCAAGGTGGAATTAAGAAGGAATCCAAGTGTTTCTTCACGTAAAAGAAGGGACACATGAAGAAGGATCGCTCTAAATTCCAGCAATGGCTTGAAAAGAAAGGTATGTCGGTCTCACTTGTATGTTATGAATCTAATATGGTTGATGACAATGATGGCACTTGGTGGGTTGACTCACGGTTCAACAATCCATATTTCGAATACCTTGCAGGGTATGCAAAACCTAAGGAAGCCATTGGGAAGTGAACAATTCATCTACTCGGGTGGAAGGATTCGTTCGCATGTGGAGGCTGTAGGGACTTGTGGTTTAATCTTAAGTAGTGGCTTTGTTTTAAATTTGGAAAAGACCTTTTATGTTCCAAGTTTCTCTAGGAACTTGATTTACATTTCAAGACTTGTACGTTTGGATTATTCCTTTATGTTTTATAAGACATCTTTGGATTTGTTTTATAAATCAAATTTGATTGGGAATGGTACATTGTCTAATGGTCTTTATCCTATTTGCTTGAAAAATGATACTACTTATGATGCCATGCATGTTTTTGTTGGTTCGAAACGTAGTGTTATGAATGAGGATTCCTCTATGTTGTGGCACCGGAGATTGGGACATATCTCCATTCAGAGAATTGAAAGATTGGTGAAGGAAGGGGTACTTAGTACTCTGGACTTTATTGATTTTGAGACTTGTGTAGACTGCATAAAGGGAAAGCAGACTAACAAGTCAAAGAAAGGTGCTAAGAGGAGTACTGAATTGTTAGAAATCATACATACGAGACATTTGTAGTCTGAAATGGACGCATATGGTCGAAATATTTCATCTCTTTTATTGATGATTACTCACGATACATGTATCTCTACATGCTTCATAACAAGCACGAAGCATTGGATGCCTTTAAGGTATTCAAATCTGAGGTAGAGAAACAATGTGGCAAACAAATTAAGATCGTGAGATCAGATAGAGGTGGTGAATATTATGGTAGATACACTGAAGATGGACAAGCACCTGGTCCATTTGCGAAGTTTCTTCAAGAACATGGGATTGTTGCCCAATACACCATGCACGGTTCTCCGGACTGAATGGCGTAGCGAGAAAGAAGAAACCGAACATTCTTGGACATGGTGAGAAGTATGCTTAGTAGCTCTAAGCTACCTAAGTCCTTGTGGATTGATGCACTTAAGACAGTTTGTGTACATATTAAACCGAGTTCCAACCAAGGCCTCCAAGACGCCATTTGAGTCATTCAAGGGTTGGAAACCGAGTTTGCAACATGTACGCGTTTGGGGATGCCGTCTGAAGTCGAATATATAACCCACAAGAAAAAGAAGCTGGACCCAAGGACCATTAGCGGATATTTCGTTGGATATGCCGAAAGGTCTAAGGGGTACAGGTTTTCTTGTCCATCTCATACCACTAGGTTTGTGGAATCAAGGAATGCCAAATTTCTTGAGAATGACTTGATTAGTGGGAGCGATCGATTCGAGACCTAGTTTCGAAAAGATCATTTAGATAGCCAACCTTCTACTTCGGTCTTAGATTACAAGATCCACAACCTAAGGTGATGTTGATCCGGTAGATCAAGTTGTTAATGAGGAACAACACGAAATTGAGGAACAACCGAGAAATTGTTGAACAACAAGTTCCTCAAGAAGATGTTGAAACAACATTGAGAAGATCTACTAGACCAAGAAGATCGGCGATACCTAGTGAATATGTAGTGTATCTGCAAGAATCTGACTATAATGTAGGAGCTGAAAATGATCTGGAACGTTTTCACAAGCCATGAACAAGTAGAGATCTTGTATCATGGCATGATGCTATGGAAGATGAGATGAATTCTATGGCATCCAATAGAGTCAGGGATCTTGTTGAGTTGCCTAATGGGGCGAAGGCCATTGGTTGTAAATGGGTCTTCAAAACCAAAGAGATTCATTAGGCAACCTTGACAGGACATAAAGCAAGACTCTTAGCCAAAGGATTCACTCTGAGAGAAGGAATCGATTACAAGGAGACATTTTCTCCGTATCTAAGAAAGATTCTCTTCGCATCGTTCTAGCATTGGTTGCACATTTTGATTTCGAGTTGCAACAAATGGATGTGAAAACGGCCTTTCTCAATGGAGAACTAGAGGAAGAGGTTTACATGAAACAACCGAAAGGATTTTCCTCTAGCGATGGTGAGCATTTGGTATGCAAGCTTAGAAAATCCATATATGGATTGAAACAAGCTTCCGGCAATGGTATTTAAAATTTCATGACGTTATCTCTTCTTTCGGTTTTGTGGAGAACGCCATGGATGAATGTATATACCGAAGGTTAGTGGGAGCAAGATTTGTTTTACGATTACGTATGTGGATGATATTCGCTTGCAACCAATGACAAAGGCTTATTGCATGAAGTGAAAAAATTCCTCTCCAAAAGCTTTGAAATGAAGGATATGGGAGTTGCA
The DNA here is from genome assembly GCA_025563575.1 of Acacia pycnantha. NCBI lineage: Eukaryota > Viridiplantae > Streptophyta > Magnoliopsida > Fabales > Fabaceae > Acacia > Acacia pycnantha. The sequence goes on along the minus strand of JAMWYP010000367.1, from coordinate 221,207 downwards.
TCTTATGTCATTGGCATTAAGATACAAAGAGACAGGACATAGAGGTGTTCAGGTGCATCTCAAGAGACCTATATCAATAAAGTTTTGGAAAGATTTCGGATGAGGCATTGTGCACAAAGCGTAGCTCCCATTGTGAAAGGTGACGGGTTCAATTTGAACCAAAGGCCAAAGAATGATTTGGAAAGGGAACAAATGAAAAACATCCCTTATGCTTGGTTGTAGGAAGCCTTATGTATGCTCGGAGTGCACGGACACGATATTGCATTTGCTGTTGGAATGTTAGGAAGATATCAGAATAATCCAGGTATGGACCACTGGAAAGCTGTGAAGAAGGTGTTGAGATACCTTCAAGGAACTAAGGATTACGTGCTTAAATACGAACGGACAGACACAATCTAGGAGTGACCGGTTACTCGATTCGACTTTCTTTGTTGCATTGACTCAAGAAAATCCACTTACGGATACATTTTTATGCTAGTGGTGGAGCTGTGTCTTGAGTAGCAAGAAGCAATCTTTGATTGCTACTTCTACGATGGAAGCCGAGTTCGTGTCTTGTTTTGAGGCTACTTCACATGGTGTATGGATGAAGGGGTTCATCCGTGGGCTTAGAATCATGGATTCAATTGCTAGGCCAATGAAGATATATTGCGACAATTGTTTTGCTTTGTGTTTATGGCTAAGAACAACAAAGTGGTAGTCGAAGCAAACACATCGACATTAAGTATTTAGCCATAAGAGAACGTGTTAAACATCAAGTAGTGGTTGTTGAACACATTAGCACTGAGTTGATGATAGCAGATCCTTTAACAAAGGCATGCCACCTATGAGGTTTATGGATCATGTAGAAAGAATGGGAATTAGTGCCCATCTTTGAATTTCATTTTGTATGATTTTCTTTCGTTGTAAGAACGTTGTTATTTTATGGAACCCCATTTGTGATGTTTTTTCTCATTTCAGTTACGCGTACATTTATTTGTTTAAATTTGAGGAACATCATTAAGTTTGGACCAAGAATAAACGTAGGGTTTATTCATTAAGTTACTTGGGCATGGGAAACATAATGCATGGGAGAATGTTGGAATTTAATATTGTAACCGTCCATATTAATGTTCCAATTAATTCTATTTATGTCCCACATTATTACCGGTTTTGTAACCGTCCATTAATACCGTAACGGCCTAATTAATACGCAATAAGTGCGTATTGAATTCGTTTCCTTTTTAGCTCTGCGATGGTCGGAGAAACGAACGTGTGAATTTTGTCCGGTCCCCCGAACCTGCTCGATTTTGAGGAAGCACACCATCTGCAGGTTTCGAGAGAAGGATCGGAAGGGTGAGACTCAGTCTGCATTCTGTTTCTTGGCTTGGATTTGTCCTGTTTGGAGTCTCAGAGTTCGTCCTATTTGCTTCTGGAGACAAATCAATGGCTGGAGGTATTTGTGATCTCTTATTCAGTTTTCCGCATTGATCTATATGTTAATCCATGAATAACATGTTTAGATCGTTAAAGTATTCTAACAAATAATAAATAAAAATATTAGCGCCCTTATGATGTGTGTCCCTCCTAATGTCGATAGTCTTTGTTAACATGCAAATAAATAAGACCCAAAAGTTGTGTAGACTCTGTACTTGTAGGGTTACTCTAATATATATTAAAAAGAGATAAAGTTGAAAAGTTATTAAATTTATAGATAAAGTTATTTATAAGATAGAGAGCGAATATCTTTTTTAGTCTCACTATCTATTTATTTGATATTGTAATTAAATAATGTTCCTTTTGATTACCTCGATGACAAAGAAATCTACATCAATATTTTTTTTATTCCGCAAACAATATATTGTACTCCCTCCGATCTTTAAGATGATATAATTAGGAAATTGATATTGGTTTTTAAATATAATGCACATTTCACACTTTTATCTATTTTTCTCCAAAATAACTTTTTTGATATTCCCTCGTGAATAACCAAGTAGTAGAGGAAGTGAGAAAATTAAGGAAGATGTTTATAATGTCAATTCAATTATCAAATTACTACTGTGTTTAATTATTTTTGAGAAAATATAAATAGGGGTATTTTAAGAAGAAATTGACCAAAATTAAAACGTGGTCCTATAATTAGGATCAAGACCAACTCCAAAATGTATTCATATAATTAGGACCGGAGGGAGTATTAAATAGAGATAAAGTTGAAAAGTTGTTAAATTTATAGATAAAGTTAATAAAGTTTAAGGTTTTTATTGATTTCAATGAAATAGATTAGAAATGTCGTATAAATAGGATATGAGGAGTATTTAATTATTTTCCACTGAAAACTCTTCTTCAGCCTGATTTTTCTTCTCAAATGCAGTAAGTTCAACTACTCCTTGTTTCACGGCAATTAGCGTGAAAAATGTCTATCAAAAGTCTTCAGACTTTAATTGATTAGCTTATCGATACATGACGTGCTTGACTTGTGAGTGGACGATGGACCTACAGACTTTGAATCAGCTTTTTCTCATAAATAACGTAATTTTCATTCTCTTTCATTGCATCAACTTGTTTCGAGGACAAGTTAATCGTGGGGCCGTTAAGCTATGATGAGCTGTAATGAACTACACGCTTTCTTCTTTTTTCGTTTTGGAGAAATATCCATTGCGATGGTGGATGGATTGATAGATGGATGGTCCCAGCTTGCAAAAAGCATAATAATTCTTAGTGGAGCATCTTATACGCTAAACGCATAGAATCATTAAAAATAACAATAAGTCTGCCATGTGACAACCGCACTCAAAGGCCTCATCGTACACTACCAAGCATGTTGATATATTTTTTTAATTAATAACGAAACAGAGAATTAATTTTTTAATTTTGGTATTAAACTACTGTAATACAATGGAGTATTGACCTTAAGCTGTAAGGCTGACACTGGTGTCAGCGATAATTAATTAAAAAAACTAACGTGCTTTGCGGGTTCATGCGATCATGATACTTCTTTTTTGTTGCATCAATTAAGTGTGCTCTCTAGAAGTTAACAAATAATTATCCGGTAAAATGATTTTCATATAGACAATAAAATGCAAGCCTCATTCATTCCTATAATAATATTACAAATATGAAATATTCATAAGGATATATAAATACACAGACATACATGTATGCATTAGCTGTGCCGTGTGAAATGGAGCATGACCTTGATCTACTCACAAGTCTCCCACAAATTAAGGAGAATTTCTTATTTAGTGTTCGTCAATTTGATTGTGACTCTTTAATAACGTTCTTGTGGGGATATACAGTCTTATGCCAACCAAACTTGACCAAAAATGAAATAATGTAATGATAACAAACAAACAAAAAAAGAAGAAGTAAAGTCCGCACAAATTTCTTGCTCTTTTCATGCATCAACTTCTTCTAGAGGGTAACTTTAATCATCATATATATTTTTCATTATTAATTGTTCTTTTTTTTTTTAATTTTATAGGTTAGGCCATGTTCTCATCACGAGTCAAAATTTATATAATTTTTCACTCTTTTATTTTTGAGAAAATTAAAGACGATTTTATCTCTATTTGTTCATAATAATATTGTATATATAGTAAAAAAAAAAAAAAATCTAGTCTTCACGGCAATTTTACTTTGCAACTTTGTCAAACACGCAATTGAATGGTTTGTATTTGGCTTTATCGGCGTTCCGTCGATCCCACTCCAAAGCTCCAGACTTGACTCTCCATTGGTCCTTGCTTTCTTTCTGATTGTGTACTCCATACACGTGGCAATTTTAGTAAATTACCCATTCTTTATAATATAAACAAATTTCTATGTAATGATCCATGCTATAAGTTAGAGACAATACGATTACTTATAGTTATTGAGAAATTTAAGAGGAAAAAAACAGTGTAAAAAGTATAGATCACAAAGCCTCAATCAGATTAATCGCTTGCTCCAATACTTGGTACTTGGATCCATAAAAGGCGACAAACAGTGGGTGGCCCAAAGAGTTATCACAATTATATATATAAAAAAAAAGAGTTATCACAAAAAGTGCATATTCTTAACTTCTTTTCCTTTTAGTAAATGTTTAAATTATAGATTGTAGTGAATATATTATATATTATCCAATTATTAATAGCAAATTTATAAACCACACCCATAAGACCCAAAGACGCATTTAGTATTTGTATGTCATAGTATGATATTTTTATTGCTCAAAATTATAAAAATAAAAATATTAGCGCCCTTATGATGTGTGTCCCTCCTAATGTCGGATAGTCTTTGTTAACATGCAAATAAATAAGACCCAAAAATATACTAATTGGGTCTTATTTATGAGGTAGAGAGAGAATATCTTTTTTAGTCTTATTTATAAGTTACATTGTTACATTTTTCTTATGAAGATACAACTTTAATTGATTTGCTTATCGGTACATGACGTGCTTGACTTGACTTGTGAGTGGACCTACAGACTTCGAATGAAATAATGCTATGTATGGCCTACGAGAGCGACCATAAATGAAATAATGCAACGAAGATGAAAATGTAGTTTCTAAAGGGACAAAGATTCTTTTCATTACTAACGTGCTTTATGGGGTTTCTCTATGATCCATACAATACGATCATAATGATATATGGTCCCAGGTGCATGTGATAATATACCTATCATTGTTAGAGTCAAAGCTTTTTCTCATCACTAACGCAATTTTCTTTCTCTTTTGTTGCACCAACTTGTTTTGAGGACAACTTAATGTTTTAAAAGTCTAACGTGTCTTGTACGTCTGGCTTTACGTGTCTGAATTGGTGATTCAATTTGCATTATTTGGGATCATTTTTGGACATCCCAAAAGAATTTGGAATGGGCTGTCTAAGAATGGGCCCATCCCTGGGCCCACTTTACTCGCAGTGGTCTCCGATGCATTGGTCACGGTAGGGCAATTTTCCCATGCAAGGTCAGGTTGTCATTTCACTAGACTGGGTCTATCTGTCTATCTGTCCTTAATAAGCGCGTATGAATTGAAAGGAAACCCAAATTTTTTTCCAAAATTACCATTACATACCCATAATTTTGGGGTATCATAGCAAGTTCTCTTCAAATAAATATTATTTAACCACTAATAAATTTAATGAGTAAAAAAGAAAACAAATCATTTAATTTCTTCTTGAAATATGAAAAAGGCACTTATTCTGAAAACACGCCGTATAAAAGTTGAAACTTCAACCATTGATATCTTATATTTTCTTGGTTAAGTTATAATTAAATGTTCACTTAAGAATACTTTTTTTAAAATTGGTAATTATCTAAAAATTTAAACATATAAAATAAAGTTATATATTCTCGCTTTCCACCATGACCAAGTAAAGATTAAAGCTTTTTTTCCCTATTTCATTTACACTTGCCTTTTGTTTTGTTGTTATTAAATAAGCGTATAATAGAAAAATAAAATGAGATCAAATCTTTTTAAAATGGAGATAGTATAATTATTATATGAATTTTTCAACAACGCCACTTTGCATCCGGACTTATGATTAGACAAAAGGGATATAATTTTAAGAAAATGATTTTGAGGTATGCATCTTATTATTCATTATGTCCAAGTATTATTATTATTTTATCTATTTTCTGAATGCATATACATTCATTTTCGTGGATGTATATTTCCATTTTGAAATTCCCTAATTTAAATAAAATGAAGCCAACATTTTATTAAACAGATGATACACTCGATTGCTCAACAATTGCAAATTGAAACTACATCGAAATTAATATTTGAAGAAATAATATCGGTTTCCAGTCCTAATATTGAAATTGTACGTTAATCTGTTCTGATTTATGTTGTGGTATATATTATGGTGACAAAATTAAAGATATTATTATTATGTTCCTTTTTTATTTTTTATTTGTTTTTTAGCAACAAGAATATCTTCTCAAGTACACAAGGTATCAAAGATAACAAAAACACACTGCCTCGAGAAAAAATAAAAGATTGACAGTTTTTTTTTAAAATTTTTTTTAAGCGTAATATGTAAGTACCCATCAAACTAATGATAAATGTTCTACCTGGGTATTAAGTCATATCCTCAAACTAAACCAACCACTTAATTTTGTTAGGATCTTATCCTTCAGTATAATTTTTCATTTTGTTTTCCTTTAAAACTGCAGAAAGCAATTCCTAGTGGTCTCGAGCTTAAAAATGGATTTTCACATTGATAATTGTTTTTTTTTTTAAATATACAGACAAAACGGTATACTTTTTGGTCAAAGACTAGAAATCATATTTTAAAAAATCCTGCCAATTGTATTTTTTTCAAACGTCCCCAAAATATTATAAGAAACGTAACTTCTTTTCCTTGTGAATATTTATAGATTGATTATGTAGTGAATGAATCATATGTCATTAATTTTATGCAACTCTTTTGCGTTTGGGTACATATCAATTATACACAGAGTTGCTTTAATTCTTTTGATGTTGATTATATATGTGAAATGTTTTACTTCCATTTAAATTTATTGTATACACATTTCTTCTTTATTTTTCTTTTATTTTTCTTTTTGGGTTATCATAATTTAATCAAGGAATAGTGAGACGTTCAAAATATATTTATTTAATTTTCAGACTTCTGATTTGTTCTAGAAGAGCAATGCTTCAAGATCATTTATGTAAATAAAAAAGTTTTTTTTCCAAAAAAAAAAAAATCAAAGCTATTTCTCCAATCCCATTCATGTTTGCTCCGTGTATGGTTGTTAACCTTACAAACATAACCCCCAAGTTGAGAAGTGATAGGTATAGTTAGAATGATATAGTGATAATATTGTCCTCAAACTTAAGGTCATAGCTGAAGAAATTGAAAACCAGAGAATTTTAACCACGTGTAATGAGAATGAGAGATATCACAAAGCAAAGATTTCTTTCATCTGTTTAGATTTCAGGCATGGTGGTTTGATTTCAATACAAGTTATAGCAAAGCTTGTTGTAGATGGTAAAATTTCTATATCCAAAAAACTATCAATGTCTAGTTAATAACCGAGCACCTCGGTTCAACATGGGGCTCGCTCTTGATACTATTTACTTGGGTCTGCCACCCCTCATAGTTTTAAAACACGTCGAGAGGGGGAGATATCTAGACTCTTATAAGACATCTTTCGTTCCCCACTCTAGTTGATTTGGGACTTCACAATTCACCCCATTAGAGCTCAAAGTCCTCGTTAACACATTGACCCAAGCCTAACTTGATATCCACAAAACTATCAAATCAAGGGATGAAGCTTCTTCTCATTCACTACCATAGTATACCATCAATAATATATAATACACCCGACGCACTAATTATTATTATTATTATTATTATTATTATTATTATTTTCAATTTGTTCAATCTTATCACAAAAGATGTCCTTTTGCAACTCCGCATTTTGTTAGTATGACTTGACTTGATTTGGATCCAGAGAAGTATAAAATGACGTGTGTGTTAATTGCTCAAAGCAGAAGACTTGAAATTCTGATAAGTCTGTATGCTCCTCATGGGAAAGCCTTCTTCCTTTGTTTTCCTGCTCTTACTTCATTGCTTCATGGCCTCCTTAGCTTGGACTGATACAAACATCAATATTGATAAATCTGCACTTCTTGCCCTTAAATCCTTTATCACTTCAGATCCATATGATTTCTTAGCTCATTGGTCTGTCTCTTCTTCTCCATGCAATTGGATTGGTGTCACATGCAATACTCGTCATGGAAGGGTCCATTCCTTGAATCTTGGCAGCATGGGTCTCAAGGGCACCATGTCTCCACAACTGGGGAATCTCTCATTCCTTGTTGAACTTGATCTCAGTAACAACAAATTTTATGGTCAAATACCAAAAGAGTTAGTTCAATTGGGTAGATTGAAACTATTTAACTTGAGCTACAATGACTTTCATGGGCAAGTTCCAGTAGAGATAGGAGATTTATCTAAGCTTGAGTACTTGAGTTTTCGAAATAACAGTCTTAATGGTGTTATTCCACTATCTCTATTCAATTTGTCAATGTTGGAGATCTTAGATTGGAATAATAATTTTATTGAAGGGCCCATTCCGGTAGTGGTGGGCAAGCTTCAACGATTGAAGATTTTACAACTTCATGGTAACAAACTTTTAGGAATCATTCCACAAACAATTTTCAACTTATCTTCGCTCGAGTTTTTGCATTTGTCCTACAATGGTTTGTCAGGTATGTTTTAGATTATTTTCAATATTTATATTTATCTTCAATCTAAACTAGTGTACTTGGTTAGTGGGATCTTATTCTCGAGGAATAAGAGTTTGTCTCAATTTTGTATTTATTTATTTTTGGAATTTTTTTTTGGATTTTCTTCTATATTTTTGTCAATTTTTCTACTCTTTTTCAAAAGGAAAAAAACATTCATCATAAAAAATTTGAAACAAACTATATAGTCACACCATCAGAAAAATATAACTGTTATGTATTAATTAGTCTAAGTGGATCTAAAGGCTAATCATTTGTCTTTAAAAATAAATGTTTATTATTCTATCATTAAAAAATATTTGAAGGGGTTTTCATTGGAAAAACCCTTAGCTCAAGTTCATTATATCATTATGTCAAGTTATCCAATCACACATGGATATATGTCCTATTTATTTCATGTGGATTTATAGTTAATTGAAAATATTTTAAAAATAGGATACATAGTCATATGTGATTGGATGACTTAAGATAATGGATATAAGAAACTTGCATTTACTATTTAATATTGAATAAACTTTACAACCAACATGTCCTGAACGTTTAATTTTGATTTGGACAATCTACATTATATTTTAATTTCATTATTTGTTAGTAATTATTATTTTAAACAAGTTTGTAGAGTCAACAAAAAGATTTTTTTTAGGAGTCTCCTAAGAAACATGTGTTTTGACAAGAATGATGAAAAGGAAGGGCCAATTGGATTTCAATTTGTCTCTTAGATTTAATCATATCAAAATTTCTTAAACAAACATAACCAGCTGATTTAATCTATGGTTATTAGCCCACCCAAACTAAAAGGGTTATATCTTTTATAGCGTTTTATCATTTACTAATATATGTGTCATTTCTTAAAAAATGTGCAAGTCTTATGTGTTTTTATAGAATATTAATTTATCTCATGTGACTAATAACTTGTGACACGTAACAAATTGTTACTGACATTATTTTATTTCCCACCCCTTTAATATTTGAAGGAGGCATCCCAAATGAAATTGGTGATCTTTCACAACTAAAGATATTGTATCTTGGAGTGAATCAACTTGATGGTTCTATACCATCTTCATTATTTAACAATTCAGCACTACAAGAGATTGCTCTTGATAAAAATCAATTATCTGGTAGTCTCCCCAAAAATGTGTGTTTTGGGCTTCCAAAACTTGAATTATTTTATGCGGAAGGGAATGATTTGTCTGGTGAAATACCCTCCATTTGGCATCAATGCAAAGAATTAGTAAAATTACAATTGGGTGATAACATATTCAACAGAGGAAAAATACCAAGTGACATTGGAAATTTGACCAAACTACAGAGTCTATATCTTAGCAACAACAACTTGCAAGGTAAGAGTTTTAATTATATATATCATTGTCTTAACTTCTATTCCATTATTTCATAAAACATTATTGGATAATATGCCCTCTGTCCACTTAAATAAGTGATCGAGACACAACTTTAAATTAGCTAGAAAACTCTGAAAGAATATTCTTTCTTACAAATAAGAATTGGGAAACTTTTATTTTCTTTTTCGTTCTCTCACTCTTTTCCTTTTTTCCTATTTTTTTTCTTGGGAAAATCCTTTTAAAAGACAGCTGAATCATTCAAATTATAATTTGGATCGTTAAATTTAACAAATTCTAAATGAGGTCATATAACCTAAAATAAGATTTTAGAATTTGATAATTTTACTTTACTACCCTCGTTTGATTCCAACAAAAATAATCCTACGTGTACACCCTCTCATTCATGAAAAGCAAAACTCACCGCCATGAGCAATCCAGTTACACCAAACTTCATCTGTATCTTTGAAAGATTCTAGTGAAGCAAGATCGTTGTCCATAGTTATACCAGATCCATCAATCTTCCTCAATATATAGGCACCTATTCCACCTCTGGTGTCTTTTTTTTTTTTTTTTTTGTGAGTCAGATTTTAAAATAGTTGTTTGATTGAAAATCTTCTCCTCTTCATCTATTTTACCAAATAAGCTTCGGGCTTTAAGCTTTAAGCTTTCCCTCTTTTTTCACATAGGAAATATATAAAATTTGGGCAATTCAAACATGGGCTTTTCTCCACACAGGAAAGGGAGCCCAAAACCCAACATTTAGATAGATCAAGTAACATATACAATAATTAAATAAAAATAAAAAATAAAATAATTTATTTAGTTTATTTAATCTCCACAAATCAGTCAACTGGATCTTATTATTTTACCAATCAATTTTATATTATAATTTTACACTAAAAATATTATGAAATATTAATTATGAGCCATTTTATTTTTATTTTAAATTCCAATCAGCTTTTTTACAAGTAGTTGATGTTAATCAATTGTATTTCGATGCCGAACTCTTTACAAGCATGAGACTATTATTTTTTATCATCATTCTTTTCTTTTCTTTTAATAATTTTATATACTAAAAAAATTAAAATGAGATTTTTTTTTCATTAATATTGTACATATTAGCAATGGGGTTAAATGTAGCTAGCAATTTACAATAACAAAAATTCATGAATCAATGCTATTCTATAATATTTTTATATAATTGTCTCCACCACTTTAAAACTAAAATGAGATTTTGTTTTGTCATTTCTTTTAGTTTTTTCATTCCATTCATTCATATATTGTTCAATCATAAATGGTACCACGTGAGATTTAAAACATGAAAACTAATTTTTTATATTTACTCCTATGTCGTGATGACAACAATTTTCAAGGTAAGGCTTTTAATCATATGATTCAACTGATTATAAGTTGTGTGTTTTTGTTTTAATCTATCCAGTGGAAAATAATTTTAAAAATAGATTTTGCTTTTCATTTTTTTCATTCATTTTAAAAAAAACCGTGAGAAGCTTGTCAAATTGCGTTCATAGTAAAAAACAATCGTAAAAAGAGAAAATAGATAATTTGGGTGATTAAAAATGACATGGAGCCCTGTAAAAAATTGGTTTGAAAGAATTTCATCACCTATAATTATTTGATGTGGCATAGTAATGTTAAAGATGAATGCCAAAGTCTTTTAACTATTAGCTTATTTTGATATATCTTATTGACTTTGTAAATCGAAACAGGTGAAATTCCATCAACTCTCTTCACCATTTCTTCTTTAAGAATTGTAAATTTAGCAAAGAACAATTTGCATGGTAGTCTTCCAATATCAATTGGTAATGAGACGTTGTTGGAAGTATTAGATCTGTCATGGAATTTTCTTACAGGTACGTTCAATCTACACATCTCTTAATTTTATGCTTTAACAAAAATCTTATTTTTGTGTATACTATATTACCTTCAGAAGGTGTAACTAAAAGTATTTAACTTCATTAAATAAAAACTAAAATTTTAGCCTTATAAGTCTGATGAATTCATAGCCTGATTTCAAAGTTAGAGTGTTGTAAATAATAAATGGATTTAATGCAAAATATAAATAACTAGGTTGTTCATTTTATATAGGTGAAATTAATTCCATAATCTCTCTTTAGCATATCTTTTAAGAGTTTTAATTTCCAATTGGTAATTGATATTATATTGGAAGAGACCCTTTTAAATTGATTTCCAACAAAAGTTAAATTAAAGTCTATTAATTTTAAGCCTCTAGTTAACAAATTCCATGTATTACTTATATGGTTGTGTGTGAATTAAGGAAATTCCTAGACTTACTACTAACAAACAAATATTCTATATTTTTTCATAGGTGAAATTCCTTCATTTCGTTGTCCGTAGTTATACCAGATCCATCAGACTTCCTCAATATAGGCACCTATTCCACCTCTGTATTTATTTATTATTTTTTTTCTTGAGTCAGATATTAAAATAGTTGTTCGATTGAAAATCTTCTCCTCTTCATCTATTTTACCAAATAAGCTTTGAGCTTTAAGCTTTCCCTCTTCTTTCACATGTTCTTGCGCTTGTTTGTGTGTGTGTGTGTGTTTTTGGTTGAGTGAGTTTTTTTTTTTTACATAACATTAGACCTCTATTTTTCTGCAAAACGGGTAACTGCGCATTCAAGAGGGTTATGAATGTGTGGGAGAAACAGTGCCAAAAGCCTTCAACATTTTTTTCTGTAAAATGACGTCACTACATCAAGTGGAGGAGAAAACTTTGTGGTTTTGATTTAGTGGAGGGAAATGTGAAAGTGGAGCTGAATCACCAAGAGGGGGATGAATTAGAGATTCTAAAAACTTTTCCGAAATGCTCTGTTTTTGAATACTAAAAACAGGGATAAACAGAGGATAAGGAAGAGAAGCAAGATACAAAGGATTTATATTTGTTCGGTCCAACCTCTTGACCTACATCCAGTCCCCAGACTCTCTGAGATTTTTCATTATCACAATTGATTACACACTTTGTAACTCAAGAATAATTCTCTCACTAGAACTTACTTTGCCTTACAAGTTGCAATCAATATCCCAATCTCCAAGTCCCCTGACTTGAGATTCTTACAATAAATGAACTCTCTCTAAGAGTAGATAAGAATAAACACTGAAGTACAATGTATCAAAAGATACTTCTCACAAGAAAACTCAAAGAGTAGTTGGAAACTTGAATGATTTTCGTTTTCTACAGATTGGTTATTGAGAAGAATTGAATGCATCTCTATTTATACCAAGAGAACATTAAATGACCGTTGTAAACTTCAATGTGACCGTTGCAAACATTAAGAATGGATTAGTTGAAGTTTTGGTCTTCTTCTCTCTCTACTCTTTGGTTAATCCAGCTGCACAGAAGTTTATGGTTGACTTCTTGACTTTTAATCCGTTGGAAGAGTAGCTACTGGATGTGGAAAGGAAACATTAATCCATTTGCAACGTATGTTGTAACATCCCAACTTTTCAAAAGCAGTATAAATTTTTTTTTTCATCAAACATCATTTCAAAATGATCAGAGTAGAGCACCGGAGCGATTGAGTAACTGATATGTATATATAAAACGCCGTAAGTCTGGCTAATTACAACAGCGGTACAGAAACCGCGTGGTTCAAAAGTATATAACAAAAGAAAGGCTTCACTGGAACAACAAAACGGAAGTCTTCACTAGGTCTTCTACTCGGGCGCTTGCCTCTCTCCTCGGTCCTCGATCCTCCGGAACTCGACGCTAGGTTAAGAGCCGAGATCCAATGCATCCGGACCTCGTAACGGTTAATCTCATATTTACATACACAACATATGCATTACATACATTCACATCACTAACAACATAAGTATCACATACAAACAAGCGCATCCCAATAGCACATAAGCCCCAGTGCGGATGTGTGGCCCTTAGCAACGTATTCTAACAAAGACATAAAATGTGTGGCCCTTAGCAACGTGTGGCCCTTAGCAACGTTTGGCCCATAGCAGTCGAATCCCAATAGCACATATGATGTGTGGCCCTTAGCAAACGTGAACATATCAACAGTACATACATATCACAGAGCAATCAACTACCACATACACTACACATAGTACATACATGCATACCATAAATATCAGAGTTAGTGTTACAGTACGCGAACGTACTTACCTACAGTATCCTAACAGTATAAAAACACACAACCAATCATCAAACATATATACGCATAAGATAAACATCAGAGTTAAGGTTACCAGTACGCGAACGTACCTTCGTTGATGTACGTAGATGTTTCTGGCGAAAACTGTACTTTCTGACGGAAAACAGCGGTTTGTCCGACAATGCACGTTGACAAACAGAACGGCAGCAAACTAGGATTTCTGACGTCCTATAAGAGTAATATCACTTTTATTAGTGATTTGATACTATATCTGGCATTTTAGGTAAAAATTACCATTTTTCCCCTATACCCCTAATTGGCGGGATTTTGCCAGCACTTCGTTACTCTTACAAATTTTCTTCCCGAAATTTCGCCAGAACTTCGACGCAATTATGATTTTCGAAATTCTAGACTAAAATAGCCCTATCATATGATATCTAATCATACTTTGAAAAATAAAGGCTACTCTAGCATTACTACTCTGACTATTGAAAGAACTACGAAGACTTCAACTTTCGGGGACTTAATCCCTACTATGTTTTTACCTCTTCAGGCATATTTTTCAATGCAATGAGGCCTAAAAAAATAGTAGAAATCTCACTCCCTACTTGCTAAATCTATCTAACAATTCTACTAACTCCCGAACTAAAAAGCTAAAGACCGGAGGACTTACCCGTTGAAGACTTCTCCAGAATTTTTCCAGAGCTTCTCTCTCTACTTTCTCCCTCTAAGATTTCGTCCAAAGGAGGAGTGGAAATTGGTGTGAAGATTTCAAGAGGCAAGGCCTCTTATTTATAGAGATTTGAAAGGGTATTTTGGGCATTTTCAAAGTTGTTTCAACCATGGAAAATCAAACATGAAATGGTGTTTATTCCATGTCCAGGGAGCCTTTGGTCGACTTGGAGAGCTGATGTGGCAGCCTTGGAGTGGTCCAAAATGGTGATTTGGGTTGCTTTAAACCCGGTCTAATAGAATTTCCCGATCGGCACCCGATTCGCGTGATTTCGGAAAAATCTCAAACTTCTGGATTTACAACTTTGAAACCATTTCCTTACTTACTAGAAATGTCCAAGTTAACCTAAATTTTGATCCCATATAGGGCTCCAACAGTCCAGTTGAAGTTTTCTCGAAAAACGTGTCCAAACGCGTCCGGTTTCAGAATGCATTTCTGGAATCATCAACTTCTTTAGAAAAATTCACTGATTCCAAATATGTCCAGATAAATTCAAACTCATTCCTAGATATTGAGTTAGAATTTATTTTCTTTATATCCAAAAATATGCCTATCTACATTTTTCCTATTTTGTTTTATTAGGAAAATGCACAAACGGCTTCAGAATTTACTTCCGGAAGAATCTAATCGAAGATAATACCTGACTTTGGAAATCCCATTCCTAGATCTCTAGATAGGATCCGTTTCCTAATTTCTAAATTACTATTCATAATTTTTACTTTAATTAATTATAATATTAAAATAATAGCAAGTTGCAAACTTATTTTTCATTTCATTTTTTCTTCTTTTTCTTGGCCCAATTTCGGCTGGCCCTTCATTTAT
Source organism: Acacia pycnantha (assembly GCA_025563575.1). Lineage (NCBI taxonomy): Eukaryota > Viridiplantae > Streptophyta > Magnoliopsida > Fabales > Fabaceae > Acacia > Acacia pycnantha. The sequence goes on along the minus strand of JAMWYP010000367.1, from coordinate 205,955 downwards.
ATCTAATAAATATTTATTTTTTATTTAATTAATTTTTAATCATTTACTTATTTAATTTTTCCCAAAAATTCCACAAAATTATCTAATTGGTCCATTCTTGTATTTAGGCCTAAAAATACCTAAACTCAACTATTTTTCTCCAAAATTTCCAATTAATTAGTAAACATGTTTTTACTAATTTTAAAACAAAAACCACTAATTTTAGGGTTTTACATAATTATTTATGAATTTCATTTGCTTATGCTTAAGTAATTAGCCAATAATTACCTAATTACTTTCTTATCAACAGTTGATAATTAGCATGCCCCATTACCTCATAACTTTTGTATTGACATCTTTGTTTTCATGTCTCCTGCATTATCTTAGCATTTACGGGGGTATTTCGGTCATTTCCTTACTTTTTGAGTATTCTTCCACAAATTATCCAAGTTTGTAACTTAATAAATTACCTAAATTAGGGGCAATATCCTTCCCTATTTCAAATAGATTTTTACTTGTTTCCTTTATAGCCTTCACAGGGTATTTATAACCCATAATGTGTTTAGGGACCTATTTGCAAATCTACAAACGTCTTAGGGACCTAATTGCAAATTATCCTTTTTCAAGGGAAATTACCCTGACAACAAGGTAAACTCAATACAAGGTGTTCGAGACCTCATATTCACCTATTTTTAATAGGTATTATTTACTCATTTTATGATTTTTACCCTAAGTCAGATTTTAGGGTATTACATATGTAGAATGATTGTCCAAAAGGATGCAAGTTTCTGGACCTTTCATTTAATGAGCTGACATCACTTTATGCTTTATGCTAATGCTTCATTTAATTCTCTTTAAATCATCTGAAACTCACTAACAAATTGATTAAATATAGTTAAGAATAGTAATGAGTTATGATATGAAGTATTAGAATCAAATACAAAGATTTTACAAATTTGTCCAGTTTGAAATTCAAAACCAGCGACACAAACTCGAGTTTGTTCATCAAAACTGGAGTTTTCATTTTTCATTAAAAGCCTAAACTCGAGTTTTCTCCATCCAGAGAAGAATGTCGTGATTTGGTCTTTGAAGCAAGTTTTGAGAAGAGTTCAAAACTCGAGTCATTAAGTGACAAACTCGAGTTTTGGACCTTTGATGAGAAAACATGTTTAAGTCCAAAATCTCAAAACTAGAGTTTCCATTCCAAAACTGAAGTTTTCAAAAGGTTCAAATTTAGCAGAACTCTCTGCTTGGACTAAACTCGAGTTTGCAAAGTGAAACTCGAGTTTCCATAAATCTTTGAAAAATGGAAACTTCTCTGCTTGTTCAAAACTGGAGTTTCCAAATTGAAACTAGAGTTTTCAAAACTTTAGAAACTTTGAGTTCTTCTCTGTAAGACCTAAACTCGAGTTTCCAAAACCAAACTTAAGTTTCCTCATTTGAGAGAAAACCTTTGAAAAACCTTGTTAAATGAAAACTGGAGTTTTCAATCAAAACTAGAGTTTTCACAAGTTCAGAATTGAGCATTGTTCTCTGTATGCTGTAAACTCGAGTTTCCAAAACCAAACTCGAGTTTCCAACAAAACTTGGAAACTTAGAGAACTCTTTGTTTAGCACAAACTCGAGTTTCCAAATGGAAACTGGAGTTTTGCTAAGTTTGAAAAATTGGCAGCTCTTTATCTTGTCAAAACTCGAGTTCATTAAAACCAAACTCAAGTTTTCTTTGCCTTTGAAAAACTTAGATGCTCTCTGTTTGATCAAAACTCGAGTTTCAATACCCAAACTCGAGTTTGCCTAACTTTGCAAAAACTTGAGCTACTCTCTGTCAAGTCCAAACTCGAGTTTGCCTTTGACAGTAAGTTTTTCAACTTAACAAATACAAACTTCAATTTGAGTTTTCAATTGTCAGTTATCATCAAACCCAATAGAGAACTAACAAAATGGATAGAGGGTCGGTGGAGAGCTTCCCGCGGGTTACACATAGCATTATTTTTTGTCAAAATTAAATGAGGGATAATAAAGTCAAATTATCGAATTCTAAAATCTTATTTTAGGTTATATGACCTCATTTAGAATTTGTTAAATTTAACAATCTAATTTATAATTTGGATAATTCAACTGACTTTTAAAGAGATTTTTCCTTTTTTCTTTCCTTTCCTTTCTTTTCATAACATAGGAAATATATAAAATTTGGGCAATTTAAACATGAGCTTTTCTCCATATAGGGAAGGGAGTCCAAAACCCAACATTTAGATAGATCAAGTAATATATACAATAATTAAATAATTTATTTATTTTCTTTAATCTCCACAAATCAGTCAACTAGATCTTATAATTTTACCTATCAATTTTATATTATAATTTTACACTAAATATGTTATGAAATATTATGAGCCATTTTATTTTTCTTTTTAAAGTCCATTCAGCTTTTGTACAAGTAGTTGCTATTAATCAATTGTATTTCGATGCCGAACTCTTTACAAGCATGAGACTATTATTTTTTATCATCATTCTTTTCTTTTCTTTTTTAATATTTTTATATACTAAAAATAATTTTTTTTCTTTTCTTTTCATTAATATTGTACATATTAGCAATGGGGTTAAATGTAGCTAGCAATTTACAAAACAAAAATAACAAAAATACATGAACCGATGCTATTCTATGATTTTCTATAATATTTTTATATAATTATCTCCACCACTTTAAAACTAAAATGAGATTTTGTTTTGTCATTTCTTTTATTTTTTTCAATTCATTCATTCATATATTGTTCATTCATAAATGTTACTTACATATAGATTGTGATTATAATCTCAAAATAAAAGAAAGATAAGATTATTAATTGATGGGACCACGTGAGATTTAAAATATGAAAACTTTTTTTTTATTTACACTTTTCAAGGTAAGGCTTTTAATTATGTGTTTGAACTAATTATACGTTGTGTGTTGTAACATCCCATTTTTAAAAGCAGTATATATATTTTTTTTCATCCAAACATCATTTTAAATAATCAGAGTAGAGCATCGGAGCGATTGAGTAACTGATATGTATGTATAAAATGTCGTAAGTCTGGCTGGATACAACAGCGGTACAAGAACCGTGTGGTTCAAAGGTATAATACAACAGAAGAAATCTTCAACTGGATCTTCTACGTGGTCCGCTTGCTTTTTCCTCGGCCTCGGCCCTCCGCACTCGAAGCTATAGCCGAGATCCAATTTACCACATTGGATCTCGGGTAACGGTTAACCTCATGCTTATAAACAACATATGCGTAACAAATATTTCTAGAATTTCAAAGAACGATCCTATAGGAAAACAATACAGCATTATCATAACAATAACTCCGTAAAACTGTAATAGTGATCCAAGTACGGTTCCTTGATCACAATGCATCTAAGTACGGTTCCATAGACACGATGCATCTAAGTACGGTTCCATAGACACGGTGCATCTATGTACGATTCCATAGACACTGTGCATCTATGTACGATTCCATAGACACGGTGCATGTAGCACTGAATAGAATGACCAGGTAAGTGTCTATCATGGAGGCCTCACCGACTTTACGGCGACTATTTGGCTTACCCACATAGACTAGCCTTGCCTTCGGCATTAAACTATTCACACAACATATCATCACATATATGCATTCAATAATTCATCAGAGCTAGTGTTACAGTTTTAGGTAAAAATTACCATTTTGCCCATATACCCCTAATCGGCGGAATTTCGCCAGCACTTCGTTACTTTGGCTCCGACTTTCCAAAATTTTGCCAGAACTCCGACCCCACCATGATTTTCGAATTTAATACTTAAAATAAAACTAAAGATCTATCTAGCATTACTACTAAAACTACCGAAAGAATTAAAGACTAAAGACCGGAAAAATTACCCAGAGCTTCGCTGCAAAATTCCCCGGACTCCTTCCTCCTCCAGAGCACCTCTCTCTAACTTCTCTCTAGGATAGCTCAACTAGAGAAAATGGTTTTGGTGTGAAGAATGCAAAGGGAGAGCCTCCTATTTATAGGGAAAGTTGTGTGCACTATTCACACTTTGTCGCGGATTCTGGACCGTCGGATCGCACTTTGCCAAATGTCAAGATCCTCACCATGCCACTTGTCCAAACCATCCTCTCCCCCTTAGTTGGTGGTTTGTCACATCAATTAATGTGATGTGATGCTTTTGCTTTATGAACTTGTACCGATAAAGTTCCCGATCGGTGTCCGAATCGCGTAATCTCGGAAAAATCTCAAAAATCCGGAATCACAACTTTGAAGACATTTTCCTACTCATTAGAAATGTCTAAGTTAAACTAATTTTTGATTCCATCCAGGGCTCCAAAAGTCAGTCTGAAGTTTGAAATCCGGAATCATCAACCTCTGGACAAAAATTCACTGATTCCAAATATGTCTAGATAATTTCAAACTCATTCCTAGATGTTGAGTTAGAATTTATTTTCTTCAGATCCAAAAATGTGCCTATCTGCATCTTTCCTATTTCGTCTTATTAGGAAAATGCTCTACCTACCTCGGAATCAACTTCCGGAAAAGTCTAATCGAAGATAAAAATCCACCGATCTATATTTTACCTCGACTTCGAAAACCTATTCCCGGTACTCTAGATAGGATCCGTTTCCTATTTATTATGTTACTATTCACTATATAATAAAATATTCATATGTCTTAATCAAAAATCTCAACAAAACCTTATCCCTTATCCTTTGAGATTTTTGGTCCTTTTATTATTATTTTTAATAAATTTTCGTTTTAATTAATTAATTAATTAATTAATTAATAATATATAAAATAATTATTTAATAATTTTTTTATATAATTTTTTTACAAAATTTTCCTATTGGTCCATTCTTGTATTTAGGCTTAAAATTACTTAATCTCATCAATTTCTCTTGAAAATTTCCAATTAACTAACAAATATATTTATGCTAATTCTTAGCCATTTACCACCAATTTTGGAGCTTTACATAATTATCCTTGAATTTCCTTTAGAAAATAAGATAATATAACATACTCTTTGAGACCATATATTCACCTTTTTAAAAATAGCTATTTAATTTATCAGGGTATTACATGTGTTTTTGTTTTAATCTATCAAGTGGAAAATAATTTTAAAAATAGATTTTTCTTTTCATTTTTTTCTTTCATTTTAAAGAACTGTAAGGAGCTTGTCTAATTGCGTTCATAGTTAAAAAATCTCAAAAAGAGAAAATATATAATTTTGGGTGCTTAAAAATGACATGGAGCCTTGTAAACAATCGGTCTGAAAGAATTTCATGACCTATCAATATTTGATGTGGCAAAGTAATGTTAAAGATGATTACCAAAGCCTTTTAACTATTAGCTTACTTATATTGTTCACTTTGTAAATTGAAACAGGTGAAATTCCAATATCAATTGGTAATGAGAAGTTGTTGGAAGTATTAGAACTATCATGGAACTTTTTTACAGCTACGTTCAATCTACACATATCTCAATTATATGCTTTAACAAAAATCTTATTTTTGTGTATACTATATTAGCTCTAGAATGTGTAACTAAAAGTATTTAAATTCCTTAAATAAAAACTAAAATTTTAGCATTTTTAGTCTATAATGAATTCATAGCCAGATTTCAAAATTAGAGCATTGTAAAGAATAAATCGATTTAATGCAAAATATAAATAAGTTGGTTGTTCATTTTATATTCCGTAATCTCTCTTTAGCGTATCTTTTAAGAGTTTTAACTTCCAATTGGTAATTGATATTATATTGAAAGAGTCCCTTTTAAATTGATTTCCAACAAAAGTTAGATCACAGTCCATTATTTTAAGCCTCTAATGAACAAAAAATTCCATGTATTACTTATATGGTTGTGTGTGAATTGAGGAAATTCCTAGACTTACTACCAACAAACAAATGTTATGTGTTTTTTTGTATAGGTGGAATTCCTTCTTTTCTTTGGAACATGCCTTCTTTGAGATATGTTGACATTGGCATCAATCATTTAAAGGGTAATTTGCAAGAAGAAATGTGTCGTCAACTCCCTTTACTTGAAGTGTTTGGTGTTGAATATAATCAATTAGAGGGAAGCATTCCAAAATCAATAAGCAACTGCACATCGTTGAAAGAAATATATTTAGATGGTAACTCATTTACAGGTATGTACTTTACTTGTGTGTTATCTTTTCTTTTTTAATATTTTTCTCTAAAATTGAATTATGGTTTTTATCATTTCATTTATGTGAAATAACAAATAAAATGAAGATCAAGAACCAATGGAACCTCATGATATTTGTAATATAGATAATTGAAATTCTTATAAACTATCCGATGCCATTAAAACCTTAAACCATAAAGAATGGCCACCTTATGTTATGCCAATACTTTTTTTTTTTTTTTTGCAAAGATATTATCTATCTCTTAATAACTTTAATTTTATGTTTTTTCTATACCCTGAATATTAAAATACAGACATGTTTAGAGTTGTTTCTTCTTATTTATTAAAGGTATAATTTGTAACAATTCTAATTCTATATTGTTTAATTGAAATTTAAATTATACTTATTATTTTCTTAAAAATTTAAAACAGGAATTAACAAATGTACAATAAACAAAAATATATATTTAGATATGTGTAAAAAATCAAGGAAAAATGAAATAATAAAAATTAAAACCATGCCTATTCTCTATTAACAATTTTCTCATGAGGACTTTTTTGTATATTTTTAAAAGGCCATAATACCCCTCTATAATTTAAAAAATAAAATTAAAGTAGATGCAGGCCTCATTTTAGTTTTAATTATTTCAATTAAATTTATATTTTACTTTGTTTGTAGTTTATTTATTTTTTTGTTATTTGATTGTGATTGATTCTAAAAAGTAATTAGAAGACATGTAAGATGTCAAATAAAAATAAAAATTCTAAATTATTATTGTAAATAAACAAAAACCAACAACTAATATGTTTATGTAACACCCCAAATTCCATACCATTTAGTGTGTCCGTTGACACGTAGTTTTAGGAAAATCAACAAAGTTTGGGTGCTACATCAGAGTAATGCGAAACAGAGAGCATGCATTAATATTTGAACAATGAGTAACTGATATAAAATGCCCAGGCATAAGCTGGCAATTAAAAATTTCCCGAAGGAATATTCATGTGATACAATAATACAGGACTTGTATAATTAAAACTCTTACATAGTAACTATACAATCTTAAACCAAGCCTTAACTAACCTTATGGTTTAGAACCCAATACAGTTAATCAAACTCATTTGGCCAGGCCGGGTAAAGTCTAGTGGAAGTCTCCCCGTTTTCACGGCGACTTATGACTGAACCACATAGACCGACCCTTTCTTAGTTTAAGCACCAAATGGTTTGAAACAACTCTATCGGATTCATGCCAGAAACTAGTCCCTCTTCTTCCGGCATTCGTCTTCACTGGTGCCTCTTCACGGCTTCGTCCATCAGTCCTTCTCATGTCCAGGTTCCTTTCCTGAACTTTAGTCAAGACTGAGATTCAATCGAAATTGAATCCCAGGTAACAGTTAACCTCTATAGCAGATATAACAATATATGATAGATATTCATTACATATCAACATTAACTATACATGGCACACAACAGATGTAAGGTTACAACGATACATAGCACACAACAAATGTAATGTCAATAGCACAACAATACATAGCACACAGCAAATGTAATGTTCACAACGTTTTCACTAACCAATGCCACGACAGCTCCTCGTGTCCTCAGCGCTAGGAAAACAACCCTACGGCGTTATCAAGACTATAACCCGCATAAAGCTGAATGTATACAAACATGTGACTAAGGCCCATAAACTTAGTCACGATGCATGACCCAAGACCTAGTCTTGTCCATCACTTCATGGATCATTCAATTATATATAATCATACAAGATATAGGCGATTAAAGTTACAAGTACGCAAACATACCTTTCATCATGTAGTTACCAATATGCTTGACCTTTGAATCCGACTCCGGACTTCCCGGATATCCTATACATCATCGTCGGATTATTATATGATATTGTGATAAATATCATATTGCTTAGAATAATATCCTAAAGGGTTATCTCCATCTATTTTTACCTTTTTACCCTTAGTGGATTATTTATCCCATTTTTACCCTTATATTTTCTCAAAAACGCACTGTTGGAATTTCTGGGCGGATTTTTCAGCAACTTTGAAAAATCATAACTAATTCTACAAAAATAGAAATGAGGTTCTGAAAAATTCCCCATGACCCTTGACATGTCTATTTTCAAGTAAAAATATTTTAAAAATCCAGAACATCAAGAATCATTCCAAGTTAAATCTTTTCTCAACGCTGCCCAGTTTTAATCGCAGAGAAATGGCTTAACCTCAAAAATTAATATCTCCTTGACCAGAGATCAAAACATTACATATTTTATATATTTAGAAATCCATATATGTATAATTTATTCCTCTAAAATGTCATGATTTTTAAAGATCATTTGATACATAAAATAATAGCCTCACAGTTCACTGCCAGCATAGGATTTATAACAGAAAATTCTGCAATTTTCACAAATCTTGCTCCATTGATTTAAAAACTTATTTCCTACCATGTTTTTACCTCATTATGAATTTTTCAATGCAAGGAGACCTAAAAACAAGTATAGGAATTTATTTCCTAATTTTCTAGATTAAATCTAAGCTTTACCAAGAACTAGAAACTTGAACTCAAGAACTCACCTTTGGATCTTGAACTCTTTCTTCCTCCTTCAATAATTTCACTCTTCTCTTAAACTCAACCATTTTGATCTAAGTTTGGTGTGAAGAAATGAGGAGGGGAAGCCTCCTATTTATAGGAAAAGCCCAAGGTTAAATTGGTAACTATCCAAGAGAACCAAAATCTCATCTTTCCTCTCATCCTTTGGATTAAATGCACTTTATGAAGACAAATCTCCACCTCCCATGGCTGGTCGACATACTCCTCCCTTCTTCATCCATTTAATGTGCTTTTCATGATGACAAATCTTGGATATTTATTGTAAATCCTATCTAAATCTTATCCCAATCCTATTTCCCATGTGCAAATCTAATACTTCTTCTTTCCTCTCAACCATTGGATCAAATCTGTGTTAGTTTAAGTTAAATCCTCACCCTTAATCCATGGCTCAAGTCTCCCATTGGTCCAATTAATTTCACAAGGATTTTGCTTAATTAGGTGATTAATTGGGACCATTGGATTTGCAAGACATGTGTCACATCTCAACCATTGATCTTAGTTGCAATTGTTGACTTTTCAAAGTTGATTAACAAATCTTAATTAACTCTAATCCAATGCTTAATTGTCCTTGTATTGCACCTCTTATTGGTTAATTGGTTTACTCCATAATCCAAGTCATTAGAGCATTATTAGTAAATTAATTTCATCTTCCATTGGCCCTTGATATTTTCGAAATATAGCAACCCTCATTTGATACTTTTAATTTGTCTCTAATCATCTTAAAGAATTATGCAACTAATATCAATTAGTGCAAGTTTATTTTGCTAAGGATAATTGTTAATTTATGTTAATTTGCCTAAGGGTCTTCATAACCCTTTTCTTATCTCCTTTGATTATAAATTAGTCACTATTTTATGTGTTATTTATGCCACATTAAATAGCCCCTAAATGGTGTCTCATAATTAATCATTGGTTAATTAATTCCAAAGTGAAATTTGCACAAAAATATAATCAATAGATTATATTTCTTTGAGACACATATTCACCTTTGTATTTTGCTAATTATTTTCCAAAATACAATGTTTACATGAATTATGAAAATTAGGGCATTACAGTTTATGCAAAGGGTACACTTTTAGGAGATTCACTAACACTATGCATTGAGAATGTTACACCTCATTTTAGAGTTACCTATCAAAATTATTTGGCCACTTAAGAAACACTTGTGACTCAATCAGTATCCTTTATCCTTTTATGTACGAATTACTTAAAACTTTTCTAAAACCTTGGATAATGATATAATAAAATTTTCTAAAATTTCAAAATTTCATCAATAAATCGTTTCATATCCAAAAATAGTGGTTCAAAACTATCTTTATCTCTTCAAATGCTTTTTATGATAAAATTAAGAAGCGGGCTCAACAGCATCCCATTAGGTTCGGAACTTGCCTAAAAATCACACTGTACAAAGGACTTTTCATATGACCCATATTAGAAAAGTCATATCTTTTTTATCTACATGTCTAAGAATTACAAATTAGTAATTATCATAAATTTTAGGATGTGACTATTCTCATACCAAATTTCATGATTTAAATAAAACGTTTAGGCTGTATAAAGTCAATCACAAGATTGATGTTTTAACAAAACTATAAACTAGATATAACTTATAATTTTGCCGGATTGAATTCCTGGCACTAACTCTCTTTGGATATCAACTCTCACCCACTACTCCTTATGGAGTTATGTACAACCCAAAAAAAAAAAAAAAAAACTTTAAGCTTACAAGCCGAAGTAATTATAATAAGCCACACTAATGCAAAATTAATGTAACAAAACATGTCATGCTTTCTTCCGTCCACCTTACCTAAGCTTCCACCAGCTTCTCCTGTCCCAAGTATGTACTTGATTCTATGATTAAAACATAGAGAGAGGTGAGATTGGGGAATCTTAATTAGCAATAATCATATTTCAGTATATAATACATGGTAAATAACTGAGCATGTGAAATAAATCACAAAGAACAATACCTTACAATAACTGAATAACTATCACTGTAAAACTGAATAAATAAAACTTTTATCAGACATGGCCATGACAATAATAGAAGTCAAGAGTTTACATGTTCTTATGTTTAACTGCAGCAATAATGGCACAAACAAACCTGCAACCAAAACATAATATATGAAATTAATGATTAAAGATACTTTTAACATGCTCTCTCACGTCTGCACTTCTCTCCTGATGGCCTCTTGGTGGATTAGGGCACAACAAATCAAATCCTGACATTTGAATGTACATGCTTTGATGTTTTGAGGCATTTCTTCAACATGTAGAAACCTTAAAACAGCAATTCATAATTCAAATTCAACTTTCAACAATTCAGTTAAATGATTTTAACCATGGTTTACATATAGGTAAGGCACTTGTTTATCACAAGGCAGCACCAAACAGAACAATCTGAGTGCAATTAAATGATTTATGACATTTGTTCCCTGTTTCTTTATCTCAGAACACTAAGTTTTTCCTCATTTTTTATTCACAAAATTGAATCCTGTAGCGTTCAAACAACTCGTATATACACATCATTTATATGCATTCGTAGCTGCTACAATACACACACACCTCTTTAGTTTCAGCAAACTTCAAATTGTAAATGACATACCCACATGATAGCACCTCGTTTACATTTATCAAATTGAACTTCCATATTAATTTTCTGGAAAAACAGTGGCATTTGTTTACTCAAATTCTGTCAAACTTCAGTCATCCCCAAAACATTGAATTATGAACCATTAAACATTTTTTAAGTAACTAAGGTTCTCTTTTTCTCAAAATAAGAATTTTTTTTTTTGATCAACAAAATAAGAATTTAACCTTTTAGCAATTCCTAAACAACAGCAATAGCAGATATTGAAGATGAAAAGGGAGTTGGGTAACTCACCTTGGCCAGAATCTGAAATTGCAGAAGGTATTCGAGCTCCCATCCTCTTATCCAGCGATCTCTCATCCACATGCCTTCAGAATTTCTTAATCTCTTCGTCTGTCTCTCTTCATCTCAATCTCTCTCTCTATCTATAAATCTATCTTTTTCTCACTGTTGATACTGTCTCTCTTCTCTCCGCTCCATCGTCTATCCCAAAATTTTTCAATCCCAGCATTGCTCACCCAATACATGGGAGGTGGTTATATAGAAATCACACTTTCATGGTACTCCCTCTCTCAAACAATACAATTGGGCCCAGTCCTGGATCCGATCACAGTTCCTACATCCAGTACTTTGTACCAAACAGGGCCTAAGGATTTTGAGGAGGAGAAGAGAGTGGTTGTCCATTTCTCTCTTACCTACACAATCCCTCTTTGGATTGGCTTCCATCCTCTTCCCTTCCCATCATCTTCTTCATCGTTGTCGTTGGATTGAAATTTGAATGGTTTAGATTTAATGTTTTATAATATTTTTATAAAAAAATTAAATTTGAACCGTTCAGATTTCAATCCAACGGCTGAGATGAAGAAGAGGATAGGAGCCAAATCCTTCCCCCCACTTCTTTATTTCTACAAATCCTATAAAAATATTATTTTAATATTAAATAAATAAATAAAATAAATAAATTAAAATTATTAAAATTATTTTTTAACTTTTCCTTGATTACTTTTGGCCTTCATATATTTAATAATAATTCATTTCTTAATTTTTCAGAATTCTCTTACTTGAAATAAGTGTTCTGAATAAATTTATTTTCTTGAGGTCTTAATTAATTCCATCAAGCCTCCTCAACACTCTTATTAATTCAAAACTTAAAATTTCTCATATTAGAGAGAATAAGAAGACAATTGGAGAAGAATTATGGATGTTCACTGACATAGTGATGGGTGTTTTCATGACATACCTTACCTAGGACTCTTAAATATTAGCCACAATTTGATTATGAATAGTAATTGGCAAGCAAAGATTTTTTAAAAAAAAAAATACACATAAAACAAACAAATAAACATGTTAAAAACAAAGAGAGAATTCTAATTAAATATAGCCAAAATAATCAAAACCAAAATCACCTCTACCATATCTCATTCCCTAGTTAGGCCTCTTAACTTTATTAGAAACTTATTAACAGTGTAGGCCTAAATTTGGATTTTGTTATTTCACTTAGATTTAATCGGGATTTTCCCAATAACCAATTACAAAATATAATATAAAAATTAAATGCAACTAAAAACGCTTGTTCAACTAAATTTAAGCTCGAATAATGAATTAGAATACAAGATAATCTGTTGTGAAAAGTACACCACCAATGTAAAAAAAAAAGGGAGGGTACATAATTTTTCACTTCAACCGTACATGAATAACGCATATTTTATATACTAACTATAAAAACTCAAATGCAATTACTAGAAGGTAAGCAATCTCATGGTTAGAAAAAATTTGCTCTCATTTTCTGATATATATGTGTGCGTGTTATATCAAATAATATGACCTGCTTTATTTATATTATAAGTTTATTTGGATGCAAACCTCTTTACAAGCATGAGTTTATTATGTCTTTTTTATTCCTTTTCGTTGTTTTCTTAATCATTTTCTCTAATAGAAAATGAATTTAAAATGAGATATATATTTTTAATCATTTCATTAGTCATAGTTTTTAACTATAGCTACTAATTTACAATCCCAAAATATCAAAATGTATCATGAATTGTTGGTAAAACTAAAATGACAGAAAGATAGGATCACACATGATATTTAAATGTTGGAAAACAATTTTTTAAATACTCTATACCATATCAATTATACCATGTTCAACCAAATAGCGCAACATCATATATAATGTGCCCACTTGTTATACACACATTTGGATATTCTATCAAGTAAAACTCTTTTCTTTTATCCGCCATCTTTTCCTGTTTAATTTTCTTTTATCAATTTTTGTTAGTTGTTCCTAGTTTTTCTGGTTTACAAATGTACTAGTTTCCTATTAAATAGTTATTCAAAAATTACAACATAAAAAACTTAACATTTTCAAACAAATATTCAATAATAGAAAGACTTCAAAAAATAATAGAAATAAGTTTATTTGTATATATTCTTTGTATTTGAAAATCGTGGTTTCCTTCAATTTTTTTTTTCCTTTTTTTCTGTCCAGGTTTTGTACCCAAAGGCATAGGCAAACTTGATAAACTTAATTTCTTGGACTTCTCCTATAATCATCTGAAAGGACCTATTCCTTCCAATATATTCAACATTTCAACATGGAGAACCTTGAACCTTGCTGGTAATTCCCTCTCTGGCGTTCTCCCATCAAATTTAGGAATTGGCCTTCCCAACTTGAAGGATTTAAGGCTGCAGGTAAATGGACTAACTGGACAAATTCCAAGTAGCATATCAAATGCCTCTAAACTCATTACATTAAGATTATCATCGAATAAATTTAATGGAGCTATACCCAATGTGCTTGGAAATTTAACAAACTTGATGGAACTAGATTTGGGTGAGAACCATTTGAGTGGCTTGATTCCTGATACAGTTAATAAATTACATAGCCTTCAACTTTTAAGTCTTAGCAACAATAGATTGCAAGGGTTCATTATAAATGAACTTTGCCAACTTAAAAGTCTAAGTGAGTTGTATCTTGATAACAACATGTTTTCAGGAGTGGTTCTAGAATGTCTTGGGAATACTTCTTTGCAAAAGTTGAATTTTAGCTCTAACAAATTGGTTTCTCAAATACCCTCTTCTATTTGGAGTCTTAAAGATATCCTGGTTTTAGACATATCCTCCAATTTATTGAATGGAATAATTTCACCACATCAATCTCTCCTACAATTTACTGCATGGAGAAATTCCAAATGGTGGCCCTTTTCAAAATTTTACTGCTCACTCTTTTATGATGAATAAAGATCTTTGTGGGAAATCCCAACTACAAGTCCGACCATGTAGGAAAGGAAACAAGCACATATCAAATAAAGTGATGTTGATGATAAAATGCTTATTGCCTACCATTGTTGTCATGTTGATTGTTTCAGCCATTGTGATTCTAAAGAATAAGAGAGATGATGATAATAATTCAACAGAGAGGGATTTAACAGCTTTGGATACACCAATCAGGATATCCTATTTTGAGCTTCTACGGGGAACAAATGGATTTAGTGAGAGTAATCTTGTTGGTTTTGGAAGCTTTGGATCAATATACAAAGCAATTCTTCCAAATGAAAAGATAGTTGCTGTAAAAGTGCTTAATTTAGACATTGAAGAAGCATCAAGAAGTTTTGATGTTGAATGTTCTGCCATGTGCCATTTACGCCACCGCAATCTCATTAAGATCATCAGTAGTTGCTCAAATGGTCATTTCAAATCTCTAATAATGGAATTCATGGTAAATGGGAGCCTTGACAGATGGCTATACTCTCATAACTATTATTTAAATGTCTTGCAAAGGTTGAACATAATGATTGATGTGGCAGCTGCTTTGGAGTATCTTCACCATGGTTCTTCTACAGTAGTTGTTCATTGTGATGTGAAACCAAGCAATGTTTTGTTGGACGAAGATATGGTGACTCATCTTGGTGATTTTGGTATTGCTAAATTGTTTGGTGAAAAGCAATTGGAAATTTATACGGAAACTTTGGCAACAATTGGCTATATAGCACCAGGTAATGATTTAATAATAAAATTTTGGATATATTTCTATATTTTGTTTGTTATGCTTTATAAAATATAATTTTATATTATTCAACTTCTAGCGAATATTTGCCACCTTTGTGCAAAGATTTGAATTAATGATACAAAAGAAAAGTTAAACACTAACTTACCGTATTCATATAATGACTTCTCTACTAATAATTCCATATGACATATAGAGTTTGGATCGAAAGGAGTTGTTTCCACCAAAGGAGATGTGTATAGTTATGGGATTTTGCTAATGGAAATATTTACAAGGAAGAAGCCAACGGATGAAATGTTTGTTCAAGGACTAAGTTTGAAAGATTGGGTGAGCAACTCCACACCACATTCCATCATGAATATTATAGATGTCAATTTGCTACGAGAGAAAATCAAAATACGATAATATACTTGCCTTGTATGTCATCGCTTTTGAGTTAGCATTACATTGCTCCACTGAATTACCAGAGGCACGACTTACTATGATTGATGTTGTAGCATCATTGAGAAAAATCAAGTCTTTGTTTATGGAAAATGCTTAAGACACCACTAGTTGAATAAATGTTAAATCAAACTGTTCCTTTAACCTTGTGATTTTTTCCCAAGTAGTCTTATAAATTTGAGTGATTCTACATATGATGTAATAATATATAAAGTATTTGAAATTTTCTGAGTTGATTATATTGGTTGTGGATTTTTCATTTTTCTTTTTATTTATGGGAAAATATATTAGCAGGTCCTTAAATTTTTCATCAGTTTTGAATTAGATCCCTAAGCTTTTATTTCCCTTTTTATTGGGTCTTATATTTCTCCCATTAGATTTGTTAGTCCCTAAAGTTAAAAAGTACTAAATAAAGCCTAAGGTGTTAGAAATGTCTATGAGCAAGAAACAAAATTACATTTTGGTTTTCTCTCATCGATTTTCTGCCCAATCTTTCACCCATAAGAGTGACCACCAATTCATTTTTCTTGAAAATCTACCACAAAATATTGATTAAGAATGAAAAATTATTTTATATTTTCAGGGTTATTACAAATTTACATCACACTCACCCATTTACCTATCCCTTAGAGTAAGGTGTCATTTACTTGCCTGATAAAGTACTATAGTGGCACAGTTTGCAGTGACAGTAAACTTTTGAATAAGAGTTTGTTCTTTGGCTACCTAAGAACCAACCTTCATAACTGATATATGATGGTTACTAACTACAATACATAATGGTTCGAAACCATCGTTTATGCGAGCACTATAAAAGCTCCGCGCATAGATACATTATGGTTTCGAAATGTTATTTATTCTGGACCTGTTATAACAATTATAATATAACATCCGTTATGATTGATGCTTGGTGAGGCAATGATATACCTATTGTTGTGATAATAATTAACGAGCACATGTAAACAACCGTCATAATATATGATAATTCTTGCATAATACATAACGGTTCCCATTTAACAACCGTTATATATCTACTAATATATATAACAGTTCATTCCAAACAACCAATATAATATTTTATGTGGCCTAGTAATGTTAAAGATGAATGCCAAAGCCTTTTAACTATTGGCTTACTTTGATATATCTTGTTGACTTTGTAAATTCAAATAGGTGAAATTCCATCATCTCTCTTCACCATTTCTTCCTTAAGAATTCAATTACTATCCTAAATACAAGTTCACAAACTTATGCTATAATATTCCAATTGCCTATTTAATCACCCACATGGTTAAGCCTCTATCATTCAACATGTAATTATTACTTTTAAGAATTGTTTTAGCTTTAAAATATCTTGGGTAGCATCTGAAATTTTTGTTTGAATAATGTCCAACTTGATATGAACATTAGCACCATCATTTTGCACCTTTTCTCATATGCTAAACCACTTAATGTTATATTCTGGAAATTCTCCAGATTTAAAACATAGACTAAATCAACATTCAAATGCCTCTAGCTAAGGCTTACCCACCTTGAATAATTGTTTAGTATCTAAAGGCATTTAGCAATAGACTTTCAATCAGTTTTTTTGCCTCCAAAATTGAACAATGACAGCCACAATAGCTCATGTGAATACATATATATATATATATATATAGAGAGAGAGAGAGAGAGAGTACAAGTCTTAACTTGTATTTACTTAAGTTTATCATACCTAATGAAATTTCCAGCATGTAAAGTAATATATACCACAGCAAGAACAATAAGTTACCCAATACACACACACCTCTTTAGTTTCAGCAAACTTCAATTTGTAAATGACATACCCACACAATAGCTGCTACAACACACACACACACACACCCCTCTTTAGTTTCAGCAAACTTCAATTTGTAAATGACATACTCACATGATAGCACCTCGTTTACATTTATCAAATTGAACTTCCATATTAATTTTCTATGGAAAAACAGTGGCATTTGTTTACTCAAATTCCGTCAAACTTCGGTCAGCCCCAAAACATTGATTTATGAACCATTAAACATTTTTCAAGTAACTAAGGTTCTCTTTTTCTCAAAATAAGAATTTAACCTTTTAGCAATTCCTAAACAACAGCAATAGTAGATATTGAAGATGAAAAGGGAGTTGGGTAACTCACCTTGGTAGGAATCAGTAATTGTAGAAGGTATTCAGCCTCCTCCCTCTTATCCGACAATCTCTCATCAGCTTGCCTTCATAATTTCTTAATCTCTGGGTCTGTCTCTCTTCATCTCAATCTCTCTCTCTATCTATGTATCTTTTTCTCACTGTTGGTACTGTCTCTTTTCTCTCCACTCCATCCTCTGTCCCCAAATTTTTCAATACCAGCATTGCTCACCCAATACAGGGGAGGTGGTTTCATAGCAATCTGACTTTCATGGTACTTCCTATCCCAAACAATACAATTGGGCCCAGTCCTTGACCCACTCACAGTTCCTACCCCCAGTGCTTCGTACCAAATAGGGCCTAAGGATTTTGAGGAGAAGAGAGTGGCTCTCCATTTCTCTTACCTATCCATTCCCTCGACTTCTTTATTTCTACAGAATTGCCAAAAAAATTCAAAACCAGAGGCCTCATAATTTAGCAGGAATGCAAAAAATAAAAAATAATAATAATTCGACAGTTTGTTCAGAAATACATCTTAATGTCCAATTGATCTCCAAGACAACCAAATCATAGGTTACTTGGAACTAAAAGAATGGAATTTTTAAGCTGCTTTCCAACCAAGGGAGCATGGACACAAAAACAGACCAAGCAACATTACAAAATCTGAAGTGACCATATAAAATTGAAAGTGTCTTATCATGGCCAATATGAAGGCTAAACACAAGTTCAGACACGAGAAGGTCATTTTTCAAATGCTTATACTTCATAGGTTCCATTAATTCAAACAGATGGCACCAGGAACAAAAGTCAGGTATATCTATAACATAGGAGAAAATGTAATTTACTTTTGTCATATATTTTTCTGATAGAAAGCCTGCATTTTAAATGACTACATTGAGTCATGGATGATGGATGATGGATGATGACTGAACCTAGTTTCCAGCCATGATCAAGGTTTCTTTGCCACACGTGAATCACACACTAACGGAAGGAATAATGACAAGCCAGATAAATATTTCCTAAGTAGTCACCAACACATGGTATGAAATAATTCACCAAAATCTATCATTTAAAAAACAAATAAATAAAAACTAAAGTACTAATTGATTTTCACAACTTCACATAACTCATTCACCCATAACGCAATTGATAAAGTGGTAGCACCAGGATCTCCTTTCTCAAAAAAACAAAAAATAGCTTTCTGTTTTCATGAATGGCAAAATTCCTAACACATTATCATCAAGAGAAGGAAAATACCTAGGACTGTAACTCCTTGCCACATATCTTCCATGCTCTGGAGTTATACGAATAATTAGACCATGTGGATCATTAGCATCCTTTGAAATGCCAGACCAGCAGCCAACCTGAAAGACCATATATATTCTTAAGATTGAAGTAAACCACCAACAGTTAATTCCAGAGAGCTAGAAATGAATTCCATATTTAACCAAATTACTGGAAAGCGACTG
The DNA here is from genome assembly GCA_025563575.1 of Acacia pycnantha. Classification (NCBI taxonomy): domain Eukaryota; kingdom Viridiplantae; phylum Streptophyta; class Magnoliopsida; order Fabales; family Fabaceae; genus Acacia; species Acacia pycnantha. Next base: position 186,554 of record JAMWYP010000367.1, on the reverse strand, counting down.
TTATTTTAAAACCAATACAGTAATAAGAGGAACGCAGCCTAATTACAGCAGGATAATCACATCAAACGTGAACATAAATGAATTCCATATTTTCTACCCTCCTAAAATTAACTCCCATAAGGCCACAGCTGATTTGAGCTCTGGTAACATATCAAAGACTAAACCACTCATAAGGACAAATAAATTAGGAAATAAAGTCCAGTGATCACATTGAAACTGCCAAGAAACAGGTAGTCCCTAATCCCTATTGGCTTTCATGGTCACAACTTACATGAAATTGCTGGAAACTACGATGAAGAACAAATAACTATACCAGAGAAATTCAAAATGAAAGACACCCAAACTATTCCAACTTAAGTAATAGCAATTGAAGGACAGATGCTAGCATTACTAAGTTCACCCCATGAAATTGCATATCAACTAGAAGGCAAAAGTTATTCGTGAAAATTTTCATGCAACACATTTTATGAGAACTCACAAATCCCGCACCAGCTTTATCTCTAAAAAGCCGCATCAGTGTATCGTTCTTCCTATATGGCTTTTTGGAAAAAAATATTTAAAATAACACGAGCACGAAATTCTAAACGCAACTAAAGAAATATTTCTTGTCTAAAAAGCATTGCATGTGTCCGAATTCTTACATTGAGATAAGATATCACTCTTCCAACACTGTCATGGGCAGCAGCAGCAGCAGCAATTGCAACCTTAAGCCTAGCAGCATCTTCAAAATCCTCCATGCACACAGCACGGCTTATCTGAGACTGTTTAGAACAAAACAATTTTTGCATTAAAATGCCTCCAAAATGAAAGATCACCCAGTGGATCGCATCATTGCTAGTTTAGTTTAGTAGAGCTCCCAGCTATGAAGTTGTGTTCATATATGCAACACAATTTAGTCACCCTTATAGCTCCATAAAACTCCTTTAGGTCTAATAAAAAAAAAGAAAAAGAAAAAAGAATACATGATTACAACAACAATGCCATGAACATGTTTTGGTTTTTTACCTCATCTTTATCCAGACAACTTTTATATGACATTTCATAAGCTATAGAAGAGAAAGGTTTCAAAGCTACATCGTCTCAGAATGAACAAGGAATATTAAGTACGGGACCTAATGCTACATTAAGAGCAGATAACAATCTAGTTTAGTAGTATAAGCAGTAAAAAAGAAGAGGAAATTTAAATCAATTATAGCTTGTTTGATGTGGACATTTAAGAAAATTGTTACTTTCTGTCAACCACATCTTCAGAACCAACAAGTGATTGCGACTAAAGCGACAAAAATTTCTCCAGACCTTAACGTGATTATTGTTAAAATAATCACTTGGAAAATTATAATAGGGAAAATTAGAATGAAGGACCTAGAGGAAAAAATATTTATGGAGAAGGACCATAAAAATTGTAATTATTTAGAAAGACCAAATGTAAAAATATAAAATTAAAAGTACTAAAATGCCCCTAACAAAATCTTTTGCATTCCCTCCTACGTTCACTTCCCTATTCTATTTTTAACCTATTATATCCTCAAAAATATGAAATAAGTTTGGTTTTTATTTTTACAAAGAGAGTTTAATTGATATCAACGTTGACAATATAAATCGAAACTTAATGACATAAATTGGTGAAAAATAAAAATTCAGAAAAATATGAGTTTAACAGCTGTTAATTAAATAATATATTGAAAATAAAAAAAGATATGATGATATCATGATGGGAATTTTAGTTTTAATTTTTTTAAATTATGAATATAAGAGATAATATATGAAGTTTGATTAGGGGTAATTTTGTAATTTTAAATTTATATTATAAAGTTCGGTCCTTCTAAGTAATTACAGTTTTTATGGTCCTTTATAATAAATATTATTTTCTCTAGGTCCTTTATTTTAATTTTCCCATTATAATATTGTTGTCCTCCCTCTCACCTCCACTCTTCTTGTATAACCTTGTCTAATTAATCGAACTCGCAATTTTTAGCTAAATTACATCACGTGTAAAATCTTTAAAGTGTTTATAATAAATTTTCATCAGATAAAGCCTCAGGCTTTATTCCATTCTTCCGAATCATAGAAACTATAAGTTGAGCGAACACTTGCTTAGGAACCACGAAGAAACAGAATAAAATGGACTACACATCACAATTTAATTACAAACCTAAATTAGCAATTCCAAATGCAACTATTGAGACGAGACGCTCCTGCTCATCAATATCCTGAAAATGCTTGCGCCATCGATCCCAATACCATTCTTCTTCTTCGGGTTCACGATTCTCCTTTTCCGAGCCATCCTTCTCAGCCACAGTGGCAGTGTTCCACTCAGCCAGAGCCTCATCCCGAAGAGAATTCACGTAAGAATCGAACCGCTTGATGGCATTTCTAACTAAATCCTGGAGCATCGAGTCCCATCCCCGGTTAACGGAGTCATCGGACGATGACGGAGACCCAGAGGCCGGATTAACGCACCGGCAAGGAGCAGTGGCATCAGCAGAAAAGGGAGTGATGTGAATGCAAAGAGAAGGGGATTGAAGAGAGTGATCTCAAAGATAAAGAAGAAGAGAATTTGGGGCTTGGGAAGTGAAGATTGGGAGATGCAGAAGGCGAAGATTTGGAAGCCATGGACGCAGAATCTCAATCCTTGTATGTGGATTAGGGAGAGAATAAATTTGAAGAGAGAAAGGTAACTACTCTCTGTGAAATAGAAACAGTTTGTGTCGTATATGCGAATATATGAGAAAGATTGTGTTTTGTGGATGTGAGGAGGAAGAGAGTGAGGCTTAGTCACCACTGGAAAACGAGAAAACGCTCATAAAACAACAAAACTTGAAACATTGAACATGAGGCTCAGAGGCTGTGAACCTGGCAGCAAAATTGGGAACGAAAGCAGAAAATCCAGCAACACATGGATAAGGATGGACTTGAGCAAAAAAAAACAGAAAAAGATAAGGATGGAACCCATATTTTTTTCAGTTATACTTTGGGGAGACTTTTTATTTTGGTTAAAAAGTTTTTCTTTCGTTTATTTTTATTCTTGTAATTTAACATAGGGAATATCATTTCTGCTTCTAAGGCAGACAACTATTCTGCAGCTAATAGGCAAAACAGTGTCGTTTTTTATATCAGCGATTTCTTGCTCTATTCCCCTCAAGTTGGATTAGATGCTCTGAGTCAATGGGCTTCAATTGGATCATTTTGAGCTCAGAACTTCATGCCGCAAGAAGCCACAGCCTGTGAAGGAGGCAGAAAACGCAGGTGTGGCTGCATCCCTTGTTCGCAAGACTAGCGGTGGCGGCTGGAAGAATTGGTTCAACAAGTCCCTCTGAGGGCTAATCGGCAAGTTGGTGGCCATGGCTGACGGAGATTAAGTGTCCCACCAAACTCCCGGCAAAAACTGAACCCAACTCCATCTTCTTCTTTTTCCGCCATCTCCATCCACCCCCCTTTTTTCCAATTGATTTCTCCGATTCTTGTACTTCTTCCATTGGATTCTTGTCGTCCCTTCAATGCCAATTTCTTCTCCAATTTTCAGAGTTTCATAGTTCGTTGTGAATGGTAGAAACGCTGAGTACCTCCGGTTTCATGCTCTTCCTTATCCCATCGAGGGCGAGCGCTCTTCTCTGGATAGTCAAGATGTTCACTCGGTGGGGCCCTCATTAAATATTGTTCCTTCAGTTTTCACAGAACATAAAATTAATAAAAGAAAAAGGGGAAAAAATGACACCGTTTTGCCTAGCTGCAGAATAGTTGTCTGCTGTAGAAGCAGAAATGATATTCCCTTTAACATAACCATTTTTCTAACCACATTTTAACATATGGAAAATCCCAATAAAATACATTTAAAATTTCAAAAGAACAATTCAATGACTCCAATATCACCATTTTCATTTCACTCTTGAGATATCAATTTGAAATTTCATAAAATTGCTAATTTTCTTATATGCCCGTTTCTTTACTCCAGCTTTCTATTTTTTTATCATCTTTCAAATTTCATTGAAAAACACACTTAAATCTTCATATCCTACATCCACCCATCCTCTCGCCCTCCTTCTTTCCTCTCTCTCCCTCAATACCTTTTCTCTCTACCAAGAAGGAGCACAATAAGAAGCCCTATTTTCTAGTAAGAATTTGTTATTGAAGGAGTTTTATATGGTGAATTGACAACCATCTGTTCTTGCAATGTGAAATCATTGTTACTCTCAAACAATGTGGCAGCAACATGATAAGATTGTTCACTGAACCTCGATTTGGGTTTAGAATACTCAGATCTCATCAGCGATATTCTTTGGACAACATATCAAAATAGTTGTTAAAAGTAATGGTAACCCTAGGGTAGTAGAGGGTTGACGAAGGGTGATGTTAGCAACAGTGCCCGATCCCGTTAAAACATAGAGGCCCGTGTTCTTTTTGGTCAAAAAAAGCAAGCAATCACTTCAACGACATCCGTACCACCAGGGACTTCGAGGATGAAGGAATTAGGAGGGCAGCCTCTAGGGCGCTTGACGACCTCGATGCAGGAACCATCAATGGACATGGGCTTTTGAGGGTGGTTAGGGGTGGTGGAGGTGCTACTAGTGTCATCTTCCTCAAAGGTTTGAGATTCACGAGAGAGGTGAAAAGGGTTGTGAGGGAAGGGATGGTGTTACAGCTTGGAAAACATATTTGGAGGATCGGAGGCTTTAGCCTATTGCTTTGCATGTTCACATTTCATGGGTTATGGTTGCTTCTGAAATCTCTCTCTCTCTCTCTCTCTCTCTCTCTAAAACTGAAAGTTCTATGCAAGAAGGGGATCCAATCCTAAGAGGAATGAATGGGAATGGGGGATTTGGATAGTAACGAAGGAATCTGAAAAATATTAGAGGGGGGTGAGTGAGAGATGAGGATGGAAGATAAACCATAGAGGAGAGAGTGTGCAAAGTGTACAAGGGTATGTGGGTAAAGTAACAATATTTTGAAATCCCATATTGGTGGTTCTGGGTGGACGTGGGATTTGTGAAATTGGAACCATTTATATGTCTTTATATATATATATATATATATATATATATATATAAAAGTATTTTATTGGGATTTTCCCTTTAACATAACCGTTTTAGATTTTATAAATATTATTACAAGGAGATATTCATAACTCCAAGGACTTTATATAATCTCATATCATAATTATATCCATGGCCCTGTAAATCTTTGTAGGGCCAAACTTTCTAGCTTGGGCCCATAGATGTGGTAGTCCATGTGGGGGAGGTCCAACAAGGCATGCCCAATGATTGAAGCCTAAGGATACATTTATTCAAACCTTCAAAGTACCTAGTCAAAGGAGCTGACATGGCATGTTTGACCTAGAAAAAGGCACAACTCTGCCTAATCCGCACAAATCCAGAAAAGGTGGACCAACTTACCAGATCCTATGCCAAAAATAGGAGCAGCCAGGTCAAGGAGAAAGGGGATTGAGCCTCTTCATATGCTCTTTCCAAGTGAAATTTTTATTTCTCACTACTTTGTAGCATGATTTTTGAATAGCAATTCATTTTTATTTTTTACCATTAAACTTGTAATCACTTTGTATTTTCTATTTTATATCATACTAAGATTCTATGTTGTGGGTGAACCTTACAAAATCTTTAATATGGAATTTTGGGTCTACAATTTAAAGGGATATCAAGTACCACTCAGTGTTGGACTTTTATGTAACCTAACCCTACAAGTGAAATTTTGATTTATTAGTCATTTGATTTTGTTTTTCTTTACAAATTTTAAACCAGAGATTAAACAAATGTCGATAGAAATTTTAAAGAATCAAGAGGCGGATGAAGCCAAGCTTGCAAGAATTTATAAGTGCAAATGGGTCAAGTAGCTACTCAGCTGAATATATTGTCCAAAAGAGGATTTCCTAGTGATGCTCAGCTGCAAATGGGTCAAGAATGCAAAGGCATACAATTGAGTAGTTGGAAGTACCTACCTGACATACCTAAACCAATTGCTATGAGCGATGGTGTTAGTGATGAGATTGCTATTGATCAAGATGATGATGTAGAGGAAGAGATTGTAGTTGAAGATGAGGATAGTATGAAAAAAAACGTAAGCTAAAAAATTTGTTGAGGTGGTTAAATAGATAATTTGTTAGTAAAATAGAGATATATTTACTAAGGTTGTGTTTGAGTTAGTGTTAGGGGTGAGAAAAGTTACGACAAATAAAAAAAAAGCTTGCTTTTGGAATGCTTTATCTATTGGTTGGGCTTCTCTCAGAAGCTTGTTTCCAGTGGCCCTCAGAATCTTGAAATCTTACTGATGTAAGAGCTCATGTTGCACCCACTATTAGAAATAAATCAATGCTAGGAACGTTCCTTCAACTCTTCCCACTACTAATATTACTCAACCTTCACTTTCTCTCTCCTCTTTCGGTGGCTCTTCCTCGATCTCCCACCTCCATTTCTCATAGCTTAATATCCTCCTCCTCCTCTCTTGTTTATAAATTTATGCAAGGCCTCCACTTCATGAGCAATATCTGTTACACCCCATCAAAAATTTCGGTAAGGACTTCAAAATTGTGTTTTGTGTAATCAATGAGTAAGTCAAATCCTAAATCCCTCATGAACCTCGATCAACTCTAATGTTAAATTTAGTCACTTCCCTCCCTAGTTTCACCACCAAGCCAGCCAAGAACAATCTAATAAGGATAACTAAAATAAGCATTAGACAGCTCAAATAAACAACTTGAATCAAGTTATTAGCAAAAGATCTTGAAAGTGAATCTGAATGTGTATATTTGATTACAAATCTAAGGGGTCGGTTTGGGTGAAGCAAGCGAGTATCCTCCTGTAGTCAACGGAATTAAGGGGAGCAGAAAAACCTTGATAAGGACCTGGTCTTACTTTAGTTGAGGAATAGGCCAAGTAGCATGTATCTTTAAAATATCAGCTAGCTTCCCGTGTTTTCCATACTACTTAACTAGGGGTTCTGGTATGAGTTGGTATTGTCGGAGTACTTGAATCAGATGCCATGTTGCAAATTACAGAGACACTTGGATATTTGCTAACCCATCAGGTTTAAACACCTTGAAAAAGTGGTAGTGCTTGTAGTATGTTTTTTTATGGCCTGCTGTTGACTTATTTTTATGATTCAACCTTTTAAAGAGAAGCTTGATTCATTTTACTATATCATGTCATGATTTGAGTGATTTCGCATAGAAACCTAATGAAATAGGGTGGAGAATGAGGAGGAGACCCGTAATGTTGAACTTGTAATATACTTAAAATATATATTTTTTTAAAAACACATAAAAAAATGTGTGTGTGTGTGTTGTGGCAGGTATGTTGCCACCGATTTGAGTAAGGTGGCAGCTTCCTGTCACTCACTGTGCGTGGGGGGAAATAAAGAAAAAAAAAAAAAAACCCTTCACCGCTATCTATATATATATATATATATATATATGTATATGTGTATGTGTGTGTGAGTTGGTGGATGTAATATATTATTTATAATATATCACAATGGATGAAAAAAGGCGTGGGACCCAAGCCATTTATGCTGACATCTTCAAGTGTCATTCAAAATCAAAACGAAGGATTAATTGGTTTTGGATTCACTTAGCCCAACTGCAATATATATATTAAACAGACGCACAGACTCGGACGACGCAGAACAGAGCAACACGAACAGAAAGAGAGGTAAGAGAGCGACGGTCATCGAAGTGAGGACAGAAGGATCTCATGTAATAAGGGCATATGCAATCTTTTTTAAAGAAAAAGGTTAATACATTTTCCTTCCCCAGCTTTCTTTTCATTTACACACTGATAGCGATCCAACTCCCTAAGCTTTAATTTATTAGGAATTAATTTATTAATCAAGTCTGTTTTAATTGTATTTTATTATTATCTTTAGAATTATCTTATTAGATAGGATATAGTTGTTAGGATTATTAGTTAATCTGTTTTAATTATATTTTATTATTATCTTTAGGAATATCTTATTAGATAAGATATAGTTAGGATTATTAATTATCTAAATCTTAGATTTAGATATATTTTTAGATTTCGTATTTGAATTTTGAATAGAGTCTACTCTTTGTAAATTATTATAAATAGGCCTAGTGCCTCATCAATAAAATGTCGAATATTTCAAAGAGTAAATTGAAATGAGAGATTCTTTTTGGGCTTTATTAATTAGTAGAGTTCCTAATTATTAGAGAGTTGGCTAATCTAATTGAATTCGCAAGAGTCTTGTGTCTTCTCATAGATTAGAGTATATTCTACAGTTATCTGCCTTGCGTCTTAACACACACACAATATCTCCTTAGTTTTTTTTTGTTCATGTATTAAGTAATTGTAGATTATGAATGGTCAAAACTATTCATCTTTTCTTTCTTCCAAAACTACTGGTGATATAACATAACTATCACTTAATATTCAGAAGCAATCACTTTCATGCTTCTTTTTATGCAACAAAAGCTGAAAAGCATAATTAAAAGTTTAAGTCCAAGAATATCACAATTAAGTTCCTATGAAGAATAATTAATAGTTTAAGTCCAAGAATAGCACAATCTTCAATTAGCCCGTCCCTTTAATTATTTATGTCATGTTAGTTCTATAATTGATTTTGATGATAACGGACAATTGTAAACACAGATGAAGTTTGTCTTTGTAAGTTGAAAAACTTACTATCAAAGGCAAACTCGAGTTTTGACTTGACAGAGAAAAGCTCTAGTTTTTGCAATGAAAGGCAAACTCGAGTTAAGAAATGAAAACTCGAGTTTTGACCATACAGAGAACTTCTGAGTTTTTCCACAGACAAAGCAAACTCGAGTTAAAATTAACAAACTCGAGTTTTGACAAGACAGAGAGCTATCAACCTTTTTCTAAGTTAGCAAAACTCTAGTTCACTTTTGGAAACTCGAGTTTTGGCTACACAGAGAGTTCTCCAAGTTTCCACACTTTGTTGGAAACTCGAGTTTTCATCCTACAGAGAACAATGCTCGACTCTGAACTTGTGAAAACTCCATTGTTCATTTTGACAAAGCTTTTCCATGTTTTCTCATAAACGAGGAAACTCGAGTTCACTTTTGGAAACTCGATTTTCGGCCTTACAGAGAAGTTTCCATTGTTTTCAAAGAATGAGAAAACTCGAGTTAACTTTTGGAAACTCGAGTTTTGGTCAAGTAGAGAGTTCTGCTAAAATTGAATGATTTGAAAACTATAGTTTTGAAATGGAAACTTCAGTTTTGAGCTTTTAGACTAAAACATGATTTTTCATCGAAAGTCCAAAACTCGAGTTAGTCACTTAATGACTCGAGTTTTGCACTATTCACAAAACTTGTCCAAATGCCAAATCGCGATATTCTCCTCTGTAATGAGAAAACTCGAGTTAAGATTTTGAAACTCGAGTTTAGGCCTTTTACTGAAACATGAAAACTCGAGTTTGAAAGAACTAACTCGAGTTTGAAAGAACTAACTCGAGTTTACATCGCTGAATTCAAATTTCAGATTACACGAATTTGCGAAATCTTTATGTTTGATCCTAATACTTTATATTATCACTCATTACTATTCCTAACTATGTTTAATCAGTTTGTTAATGAGTTTCAGACGGTTTAGACAGGATTAAATGGAGAATTAGCAAAAAGCAAAAAGCAAAAGTCAGAACATTAAATGCAAAGTACAAAAAACTTGCACACTTTTGGACAATCATTCTCCACACGTTTTGTAGGAATTAATGTTTCCTTTCCTTATCCAGCATCTGTTCTTCTAATAAGTGTCGGTTCTTACGTTCTGCAACACTATTTTGAGCCTGTGTATATGGACATGAGGACTGATGAAGCATGCCATACTGGAGCATATAGGTTTGAAATTGGGCAGAAAAGTATTCTTTTGCATTGTCACTCCGTAAGGTTTTGATTGATACACCAAACTGAGTTTTGATTTCAGTACAGAAATTGCAAAAGTGGGAAAACAACTTAGAATGAGTTTTCATTAAATAGAGCCAGGTGGTACAAGAGAAATAATCAACAAAAGTAACAAAGTACCTAAAACCAAGCTTGGACTCGACAGGACATGGACCCCAAACATCATAATGGACTAAATCAAAGGGAGATGCGGCTCGTTTATTAACTCGAGGTGCCAAGTGAACATAGTGATGTTTAGAAAACTGACAAGACTCGCATTCTAAAGATGACAAATGATGGAATTGAGGATATATCCTTTTCAAAGAAGACAGAGACACATGACCTAAACGACAATTAGGAGTGGAAACAGGCCAGGCCTCACCCTTAACAGGCCAGGCCTGTTATGCAAGGAAGCGGCATGAGCCTGGCCTGTATACAAGCCTGGCCTAGCCTGTGGCTTGTTATGAGGCTTGTATTTTTAAAAATCTTGTACTTAGGCTAACAGGCCACAGGCCTGAACGAAAAACAGGCCTAAAACAGGCCTCCTGTAAACAGGCCTAAAATAGGCCTCTTGTAAACAGGCCGAAAACAGGCCAACCTTAAACAAGCCAAAAACATGCCTACTTTACAACAACATAACAGATTCTACAACATAAAAAATGAAATCAAATACAACATCCAACATACAGATTCAACATCCAACATCCCATGAATAAAGTTTACAACATCCAACATATAGATTCTTCTTTTCTTACCAATGTAAAGCATCTGCCTTTAATTGCGCCAATGTAAAGCCACTGGACATTGACATCAAATCTTCAATAAAATTTCTTCTTGGGCTTCAAAGACCTTGAAAAAATTAATCAAATATATAGAATTAGAGCATAACACAATTGAACAAGTAAGATATATAACAAATGATATTATTTTAACAATGCAAAATTTATACCTTTTTGTTTCTTTTTTAATCCATAATTGTTGTGAAGACAATCCCTACCACAAATAAGTGCTTTAATTCATTCAATCTAGAACGATATTCATTAATAACTCTACCTCTAGCACTGAATGTGGACTCTGATGCCACAATTGAGATTTGGATAGCTAGTATGTCAGCAGCCATCTTAGATAAACTGACAAGATACTTTTTAGAGCAATGCATAGATATTGTTTATACAATACAAGTCTAACAAAATGCAAATTTTCATCAGCAAAATAACGGAACAGCAGCTATGGATGCCAGAATATATTGAATCCGAAATTCAAACCCTTTCTATCAGATGATATATTTGTTTAATTACTGGTTTCCAATATATTTGTCTATCCAAAGATTAACTATATTGAATTAGTACACCCCCTTGCTAGGTTGATTTGCGCTCTTGTTAAATAATTAAGGTACATTTTAAACAGTTTTTTCTATGATGGCTGGTCATGTCAACATATTTAGATTCAGTCAAAGCCAATAAGAACAAATGTAATCCCTTGTATGTGTGTCACGTGGTCCAATTAGATTTGGACATAAGACTTCAAACTTAAATAATTAATTGAAATCCGTTTTAATGGATAAGCTGATTATAGTGACTCACTTTTCCCCTTTTTGATTAAAGCAAAGGCTACATATATCGAACTAATGACTTAATTTTGATTATTTAATTAGTATAGGCTGATCACTATAATAAAAATTTATATATTTGTCTCCATTAAGTTAAAGTAAAAGAAAGGAAAATGCCTATAGTAGCATCATCAAAAGGCAGGCAAAAAAAAAAAAAAAACGCGTCATCAAGATTCAAGAGCACAGGTTTTTGGGGGTCAAAAGAAAAAAAAATAAAAAAAGCACAAAAGTAATTCATGAATGTTAAGTTAGTGGAAGATTTCTTTTTGATGCCAGAGTATATTTGTTTACTCTCACCCAGCGTTAATGAAAAAACCATCCTTCATGATTTATTAATCAATTTACCAGGTAAAGCAAAACTAATCATAATGAAGTCAATACAAATTTCAACCGAAACATAATAAATTGAAATGAAGAGAAAGTTTCTCAGTTCCCAACGATCCTCCGTTCGAAACCAGAGAGCGTTAGCAAGCGAAATCCAGATCGAAACAAGGATTTAAATATTTTCCAAAACTTAAACACTCATGTCTGATAAGCTGCAGAAGCATAGAACAGATTACAGATAGCAGATAATTTTGTGGATTACAATAATCAACGGAACCTTGAGAAAATTGAGCACAGTGATGATTTCATAGAGAAGATACAAATCTCTTCATCACATCCGAAAGGCATACAATGAGCAATTTAAAATGAAGGCAGAGGCATAAGAACTGAAATCTTGTACTCATGCTAATCTGACTTAAAAATGCAAAACAATAAGACAAAACAAATAAGAACAAGACACTGTTAACACGCCATGGGAATCAAATTGCAACACAAAAGAGAAATTATTCGAAAAAGAATCCACCCCTAACTAGATCACCGTCGAGAACAGGCCGAGAGTGAGATCCTCCCAGGCTCTTACTGTCAAGAACAGGCCGCCGTCGCTCACAGAAGCTCGCCGGACTCGCTCGCTCTGTGCAACTTGAAAGAAAGAAAGTAGAAGGCGAATCGCAGCTCGCTGTGTGCTGCACCTGTGCTCACTGACGATGACGACTAGACAAGATGAGGCCTGAGATCCTGAGAGGTGTGACGGCCGATGGTGAGCACGATGAGGTCGAGATCTGGATTGTTTTTGGGGTTTTTTTTTGCTCAGAATCATTCAAGATCGAGGCGGAAAGGAGACGAGAGCAAATGTGAATGGTGTTTTTTTTAAGTACTGGCTTTTTCTGAGGCTGACATAAAAAAAATTATACAATTACACTCTTACCCTCCTCTTAACAGGCCGGCCTGACAGGCTTTACAGGCCTATTCAGAGGCCTGGGCATGGCCTTTTAAGACAAACAAGCCTTAAATTAGGCCTTGGCCTGACCTTTTAGCCTGACAGGTCAGGCCTGACCAGGCTTTTTACAGGCCAGGCCACAGGCCCCTAGCCTATTTCCACCCCTAATGACAATGAACATCAAAAGGGGACGAACCATCAGAGCACGCCATTGAACGCGGTACTTGATCCTCAAGGAAGTAATGGCGACCAGATTCATAGCCCCAACCAATAACTTGCTTCGTCGTGAGATCCTGAATCAAACAATGGTTGGGAATTAGAGTGATGAAACAATTTGATTGTCAAGTAAGCTTGCTAGGAGACAAAAGATTAAATGCAAGGTTAGGGACATTAAGTACATGGGAAAAGAAAAAGGACAGGGTAGGTTGAGCAGTGCCAGAGCCAAGAACACGAATAAGAACCGTTGGTAATTGTTATACTAAAAAGATTAGCATAAGACGCATACGAGGAAAACAAATGGTGGTTACCTGTCATATGATCAGTAGCACCGGAATTGATGATCCACTTCAAGGAAGAAGTAGCAAGACTAGAAGCAATATTACCTGTAACAAGATCAACTGAAGAACTAGACATAGAAACAGCCATTAAGCCTCACCAGAAGCAAGTTGAGCTCCACAACAAACAATTGGTGAAGTTCAAAACAACAAATATCAAGAGTGTAAAGAAAGACCAATGAACCACGAAACAACTCAGAAGGAGCCAAATACTAACTCCTCTACCAGAAAGATCTCACACAGAACCAAGAGACACCTTGAACCTTTCATTTCACCTTGCTGGTCTGTTTACCAAACAACAACTAGAGCCCAACACTACTACAAAAATGGGTTATTACTACCCTAAAAAACGTCCCTATTTAAAAAAGGGATGTAACAAGTGAACACAGTGGCATTCTTGTAATTATATTGGCTCTAAAACGTTTTTGGAGTCCCAAAATATAATTTGGGACTCCAAAAATTTATTTTTGGAGTCCCAAAATACAATTTGGGACTCCAAAAATAAATTTTTTGGCGGGATTGCTTTTTTGGCGAGCTGGTGAAACTTTTTGGAGTCCCAAAATATAATTTGGGACTCCCAAACTCATGAAAATTTTTCGGCGGGAAATCTTTTTGAGTCCCAAAATATAATTTGGGACTCCAAAAATATATTTTTGGAGTCCCAAATTATATTTTGGGACTCCAAAAAATCTCTCCAACCTAATTTGGGACTCCAAAAAATCTCTCCAACCGGCCAAAAACCATTTCTTCCAAAAAATTTATTTCTGGAGTCCCAAATTATAATTTGGGACTCCAAAAAAATATCTTTAGAGTCCCAAATTATATTTTGGGACTCTAAAAGTATAGCTGTGGAGTCCCAAATTATAATTTGGGACTCCAAAGTGTTAATATATTAATTAAACACCTTTTTCTCTTTGGCCTTTGCTCATTTTGGTTTCCTGCTTCTTCCTCTTTCCCATCGTCCGAGCTCGCGTCTTCTTCTTGACTCTCCTCCTTTGTGTGTCGATCGGCGTTGCTCCGTCAAGCTCAGGGGTTAGTTATTGGGTCTCGTCGTTGCTCAGTGTTTCGATGCTGTTAAGGTTAGTCCTGCGAGACGCTTTGGCTTCTGGGTTTGAATCTTTATCTTTTGGCATGCTGGGTCTGCACCTGAAAAGCTGGGGTTTGAGTCGGAGGATGAATGACTCCTCCATGCGCACCTTCACTACTGCTAGGCTTGAACCCCCCGCTCCGCCGAATACCAAGCTCCAAAAGGATAATATGACGGTCAAGATAGAGAATTCGGATGGACCCAAAGACGTTGTCTCCGCGAGCACTGCTACGGTGGGAACCATTCCCACCTCGACCTCAGTTTCTGGCATTATGGTTAAGGAGGATGCAACAAAGATTTTTACTGATAATTTGCAGACGAGTAGGGCTTACTGTGCTAGGGAAGAGAATCTAAAGAGAGCGGTACAGTACTTCTTCGCCCATGAATAGAAACTTTCCAATGCGTTTGAGAAAGGCTTTAAACCTGCTTCTTAAGTCAATATCATGTGCCTTCTAATATTAGCATTAGCTTTTCGTCCCTGTTTCTGGATTAAATTTTTAATTTTCTGTCGGTCAATTACTTTGTAGGAAGTAACTTGTTGCATATGTGACAAGTGTTTTGATTGTGCCTTATCTGCTTGTTTCATACCTTTCCTTTCTGTTTTTCTTTCTTGTTGTTTAAATTATTCAACGTTCCTTTTTATGCAAATCAATATTCATAGTTATGACGATTTGGTAACTTGGAGTCTTTCAGGAAGAAGCAGGGAAGTTGGAATTCATATGCCTTTCAAATGATGGAGCTAAAGAGAATATGGTTTGGTATTTATCCACCTCTTCTCAGAACATATTGATATAATATACTGTCACTTACTAATTGTTGCACTCTTTCATCAGTTAAACTTTTGCTTCTTTATTTCATTTGCTTGTCACTGATTTATCCTTGTTTTAGGCCATGAGAGTAATAATCAATGACAAAAGGTATGGTGCCTTAAAATCACTCGGAGAGCGGAAGCAAGTTTGTAATGAGGTAATCCTTTAGACGGATAATCGATGTAATGTTGGAGTCATAATACATTTACTGGGGTTTTTCTCCTTTGTTTTCCTTCTTCTGTTAAAGATGTTCAGCTGTTGTATGATGATAAGAGCTATCTCTAAAGAAGCCATAGAGAGTACTCTTATTTGACTTTGGTTTACTACTTCTATTTCTTCTTATACGAAATTGACTGATTATAATTTCGTTTAAATTTTTTCTCTTACTAGTTCTATTGCTTCTTATGTGAAATTGAATGACTGTTTGTTTGAAAATTTTTATTATTGTGAGGAAACTGTATATTAATTGCAGAAGGAAAAATGCAGCTAGATAATTGCCCAAGTAATCTTATGCACTACTTTTGCTTTTAAGAGTTGATTGTGTAGTAGTTACTTAATCTGACTAAAATCAAATTGTAATTTAGATGCAAATAAAGTTTAGACATAGCACAGTGCTAAAATTGTTTTAGTCGGGGCAAAGGTTAATGATGGAGACCGGAACTAATCATTCTGCTTTATAATTGTTGATGGCCTTTATACATTGGCTGAATCAGCAATTCACTTTTGACTAAAATGTTAACAAGTGATTTTTTATTTCTTAGTTCCTAAATCAGAAGAAGAAGCAGGAAGCTGAGGAAAAGCGTATGAAACAGAAAAACGCACGGGAGGATTTCAAGAAAATGTTAGAAGTATGTTTAATCTGCTTCCATGTTTATTCTTAATTATGCTATAAATTGCTTCCTCTGATTTTACTATTTTCTTATACTTCAACTTTTCCAGGAATCCACAGAGCTGACATCATCCACAAGATGGAGGTTTCCCTTTTCTTTTCTTAGTTCTTAATTCATGATATGTGATTTTTCCCATCCCCTTCCCTTTCTTAATTAAAAACTATCTATTGATATCTTTTATATATGGTGGTTATATTAGTCTTAATTTTCCTCTTCAATTTCCTTTTTTGATAATTACTCAGCAAAGCAGCACCTCTGTTTGAAAATGATGTCCGTTTCAAGGCTGTGGAACGAGACAAAGATCGAAGGGATCTGTTTGATAGTTTTATGGAGGAACTGCAAAACAAGGTGCGATCTTGTTCCTTAACCACATAATCATTTAAATAAAATAGATGCATGCTCTGGACAGTGTCCCTGTCTTCATTTTTCTCTCCTATGGTGAATCTAATTATATGTCAGCCATGTTTTCTTCACTATTCACGGATGAATTAAAAAATTTAGCCTATTTATGATCCCCCCTTATTAGCACATATCTGGAATGAATTTATACTTTCAATACCATTTGCTTTTTAATGATGAACGATGTATGGAGTATAAACTCGTAACATTAGTTTGACTGAAAAAATGTCATTACAATTTATCATCAAAAAATGTTGTTCCAATTTACAAGAAATTTGATTGATAGTAAAAGCTTTGTTTAAAAAAGAAAATTGATGGTGGACACGTCAACAGGAAAACCTAAAACATTATCCAATATATGATGATAACAACACAAATACACAGCACATTATTACATTGTAAATATGGAGGCCGAGGTGACAATATCAGAATCATTGTGGTATACTATTTATATCGGATGTTTTGGGAGCATCAAAGTGTGGGAGTATTATGTCCTAACTTGTGCTGGATTTTAGTTGTAATGCAAGTTGCTGGAGTTTTGTTGGTCACTAAATTCCTGAGCTGGAGGGGGCATTAATTACATAAAAATATAAGGTGTTAAGGTGTAGAGTGCGGGGAACAACTTTAGGGTTTCCATTTGAGTGACAAACTCTTGATTATTGATGTTTTCTGAGTGGTTTAAAATCATCAGATGCTCTTATATAGCCTAAGCGTGTTCACAATCTCACTTGATCAATTGTTTGATTGAAAAGATTATTTGAATCTATTTATATTAGCTTGTGAATGCAAAATTACTTATAAATCTTAGTTTCTTTTCTTCAATTGTAATTCATTTTTATAAATTTAGGAGTCAGCTACCATGATCGATAAGAAATGAGGTATTTATACCTTATTTTCCAATTTACAGATTTTTGGTACTGAGGCAGCGTACTCGGAGGAAGACGTTGATTTGGGTCGAGACGCTTTGGCTGGCTATCTTCTTTCACACGTAGATGTGTAAAGATTAATTTACTTTGAATATTTCTTGGTAGCTGTATGTGTAGTTGGATACATCATTATATTTTGACACTTTGTGGTAGCTGTATATGTAATGTAGCTGGATACATTATTATATTTTGACACTTTGTGGTAGTTGTATATGTAGTATGTAGTAGTTACCATTGTTGATTATATATATGATGGGTAATTGTTGAAATGTAATTCATTGTTCTAGTTTATTTGGAATCGCACAAGGCCTGCAGGTTTTAATGGTTTACGAATGATCTGAACATTTTGGTAATGTATGTTCATGGCTATCTGGTTGATGGTTTTTATAGGGTATAATTGCTGGGTTGTGCAAAATACGTGCTAGGTAATTTAAAAAAAAAAAGACACTTTTGGAGTCCCAAAATAACTTTTGGGACTCCACAAACACACTTTTGGAGTCCCAAAATACAATTTGGGACTCCAAAACTGACACTTTTGGAGTCCCAAAATATAATTTGGGACTCCAAAAATGACAGTTTTCGAGTCCCAAAATAACTTTTGGGACTCCAAAAATGACACTTTTGGAGTCCAAAAATATATTTTGGGACTCCAAAAATGACACTTTTGGAGTCCCAAATTATATTTTGGGACTCCAAAAATGACACTTTTGGAGTCCCAAATTATATTTTGGGACTCCAAAAGTGTCAGTTAGCCTGTACATTTATACGTGACATATGGAGTCCCAAAATATAATTTGGGACGTCAAAAATATATTTTTGGAGTCCCAAAATTAATTTGGGACTCCAAAGGTATAATTTTACTACTACCCTTAAATAGACATCCCATGAATAAGGGACGTTAAAAGGGCTTATTTTGGGACTCCAAAGGGTCTTTTTGTAATAGTGCAAATACCAACTAAAGGCAAATCAGATTGGAAGAACGACCAAAAAACACAAATGGCAGTAGCCCCACCAGCTACCAAACAGCAAAAACAAGGCAAAGCAGCTCCACCAACCACCAAACAGTAGAAAAAACAACCACCGGATGGCAAAAATGGACTAAAACAGCAGAAAAACACCACAAATACCTTTGTCAGTTCTTAACCGGAGAGACCCACACCACGAAACTGCAGGAAGATGTCGAGGAAAGCAATTCGACGCCGAAAATGCGAAGAAAACACTGAGAACTTGCCGGAAAGTTGACTGATGAGGGCATTTTTGTCTTTAGCCTTGGGGTCCATAATAAAAAATAACCAAGGATTGCGTATAGGCAAACCTAGGATCGTTCTCTCTCTCGAGGAGCCTTTTATTGAATCCTAAGTAATCTAAATGACATGCAAATGCAATTAAAACAAGGGGAAAATTGGTTTTGGATTTTTCAATTGATAAACTAAAATAAGAATGCAATTAAATTAAATGCTAAACTATTATTTTTGGTATTTTCTTTATAAAATGGTGAATGAGTAAATGGAATGGATGAAGTGAAAATATGAATGATGAACGTTCTTGGTAATGAAGAAATCACCATCCTTGCTCATAAAAGATTATGGGAGTTAAAATTCATCAAGTCTTAAGAAAAAAACCTCAAGATAACACTTGAGTCCAATATTCTCAATTAATAGTGGCTCCTACAAATATAGCTAACCACTACCTCTTGAGAAATTGTTAAAAACCACTTGATGTGCAAATAAAATTGGAATAATGCAATATGAGTCTTCTTGAAATTGAGTACATAACAGTCCCTCAAAGGGCACAAATCAACCACATTAACTAGACAATAACATGCTAATTAATATAATCTCATTGCAAGCACAAGAAATTAAAACACATATTTTTCACACCACGAAATCCAATCTCAACTACAATTATCAAACCAACAGAGACAATAAACATTAATCTCAGTTCCAGAATTTATACACAATGATTCCTAAAACTAGGCAACCTAAATATATAAATCTAGACTAATGGAATGAACAAATTAACTCCCTTTGAAGCTTTGAACTCAAGTCAATATCCCCATCACCAAGAAGAGAAATCAGCCCCTCATTGCAATCTGAGAACTCGCCGGAAAATTCATCATCTCGCCGGAATCTGGGAAGAGTAGCTGGAATCTGGAAACAACACGCCGAAAAGTTGCAGATTCGCCTAACAGCAAAGGAACTCGCCGGAAAATTCAAGAGAAGCCCGATGAAGGTCTGGAGGTCAGGTCTGGTTCGTTCGCGGCTCTGTTCTGTTTCTTATCCAGGTCTGCGTCTCGGTATGGTGGAGAAACGAGGTCGCCGGCGACGGAGGTGGATGAAGGCGATGGTCGCCGGCGACGGTCGAATGAGAGTGGAGGAGGATGAAGGATGAAAGGAAGAAGGAATCGAACGATGAAGTCCCCTGCTCTGTTTTCCGCCGCGCTCTCGTTCCCTTCTCAATCTCTCCCTTCTTTCTTTAGCGGCCTGCACTTCCGATCCTCCCAAAAGAATTTGGTCAAAGTTAATCTAATTCACTTGAGTCAAAACGCTGTGCTTCATTGCAGGGACTTAATTGAAACTTTTAAAAAGCTTCACAGAGGGATTAAACTGAAAAGTTTATAACTTGAGCTCAAACTTCCATTTTCAAATTTAATTCAATTTCTTCAACCACCTACAATTTAAACCAATCAAACCAACATCAAATCTTCCCAAAAAAAATATTGAATAAGAGTAATTACAATAATTATGACAATTTTACATTTTTTAACACATTTTTCATGTAATTACTCATTAATCCAAATTAATCATAAATAATAAATTTTTAGCACAATTAACACGATTAAATCCTAAATTAATCATGAAATAACACATCAAAATATGGTTCGATCATTGACTCACGCGCTGGCGCGTGAAAAATCGGCCAAATTGTCGACGATGCATAAGGATCATGCGCCGGTTAAAAACTGATCGGACCACCAGGGAAATGCCAATCGGAGCGTCGTTGGTGTGGCGCGTGTATGAGCCACCAAACACAGAACCCAAACGTTCACTCTCTCACACACTGTAACGCACAAACGGGGATGCCAACAGAAAAATATTGAAGAATTAGCCCTAAGTTCTAACCCTGAGCTCTGATACCATGTGAAAGTATAGAGAATATAGTCTGAATGTATTATCTATTCATGTATATATGATGTGTATTTATACAATAGGAGAGAGCCTTAGTATTGATGGCTCTTAATGGCTGTTGATGAGGATTTCCCTAATCCCTGATTTACAGGGATTCTACTTGATTACAATATATTTCCTGATTTCCTAACAGCTTACATCTTTGCCTAATTAACAGTAGCCAATACATATTTGACTTTGTGTTAAAAAAGTCAACCCTTTGACATTGATATAGATAATCTTTATTTTATAATCATTTTGTTCATAATTAAGAGTAGGGTATCATTCCCATACATTTCGTATAAATTTTGATTTTTGATTGGTGATGTTTTCACAAGTCTTTTGTTGTCTGTAAGATATTGCACTTCTACGATGATGCATGATGCATTTGCTTTGTTCAGTATTGAGCCTTCTACTATTATGTTTCTGTACCAAAATATCTTCATCAAATATCATGAACCAGGTAAGCATATGCCAAGAACTTTTATAAAGTTGGAGGCCACAAGGTAAGATGAAGATATTTGTTATTTTTTCTAAAGTTGGGTTGTCAACAATTTGGTTCCTTTCCTTAAATGCTATGAAGTGTTATTTTATGATTCTATGACCCTAAGAATCTTGTTCTCAGATGATCAGATGTACCAATTAGTGTTATGAGTCAATTTCACATTTTCTTAATATAAATTCAAACCACACTTGCGCATCTTTCTCCAACTTCGGAAAACAGTTTCCTCTTCCATGTATATTATTCTTCACACCAGGATAGCTTTACACACAATCATAACCTAGGGAGAATAAACTAATTGTTTTTTACAGAATGTGATTAATTTTTCTGCCATGTTTCTGCATCATTTTTGCCTTTTACAATATATTATTAATCATCTTATATCTTCTTATAGCAACTGATGCTTTTGGTGGGTAGAATCATATTATTTCCTTTGTTTTATAAAGTACCTTATGCTGAATACCAAATTTTTATATTCTAATACAGTGTGGACAATGAATCAATCATGCTGATTTTGGCCATCATTCACTTTTTTTCAGTGGAAAAGGAAATTTTATTACAGAATTACATAAGTCCGTTTGGGTTAGCCGTGGTGAAAGAAGTGAGTTATTTTCTATTTGACTTTTACAGAAGTAAGATAGGATAAAAGTCAGATTATAAATATGATTTGTATTTGAATTGTTGGTGACAGAAGTGACTTTTCCAAAACGGAAATGCATTTGGATTATTATCTGAAAAGCTAGTTGAGATAAAAAATAACTAAAAAAGGTATGAATTTTATTGAATACTACATATATTAATATTAGTTGTATATATTGCAATAGTTGAAGATAAATATCAGCCATCAAAATATTAATATTAATATATGAGGCTATCGCCTCTCTTTTTTACCAAAAAAAAATGATCAATGATATTTTTTACCAAAAAAACAATGAGATTGACCAAAAAAACTAAAGACGATCAGTGTGGTTCTTCTTATCTAATCCATGCCAATAAGATTAATATCAGCCATCAGAAAAGTAACAATATCCCTGTTTCGTTCGAATATATGACATAGGGTGAGAAAAGTAATAATATCAATATGCGTGAGAATAAGAGATTGCTCTCTATTTTGGATAACGTCAAAAACAGGGGCTATGCTAATTTCAATTTCAGATTGAAACCAAGACATAGCAGAATTGCAAGCAACAAACATGTTGATCATACAAAAAATCACGCATTACCAGAGACAAACTCAAGAATCAAAAGATCAAAAAGACCCCATAGTCTTAAAAGACTCATGAACATGCCTTAGAATCTCCTTATCTCTGTTCCACTCCGGCGTCGGAGCATTCACAAAATGGGCATAAAGCTTGTTCTTCACACACGTCACAGAAATCAAACTATGAGTTCCAGCACCATCGATCTCATACACATAATAGATCTGACCATGCTTGTCCTTCTCCTCCTCCTCCGACCACAAGATGAAACGAATGCTGAAAAGTAATCTAATTACTAATTAGTAATTAGTCATCAGCCAAACAACCCAACTTCCTCCTTTTCTTTTTCATTTTTTTTATTTGATTGAAAATTCAAAATTCAGAGTTGGATCCTATCCTATCTATTATGTACTGCCACTACAGATCCCACTGAGTGAAACCGGGAATCTATTGCAAAGACTCCCTGCCGTCGAAGCTCTGTCATCGATATCGGTGGCCGGAGGGAAAACTCTTCTGTTCGCGAATAACACTCGCCCACTATTCCTCTGCTAACCCATGACCATTCCTTGAGCTCCGCGGCCGTGCTGTGAAACATACCATCGCCGAATCTATGTTCCACCTCAAGAAAATCACCAAGTGAAGATGTGTGAGCTTCGAGGACGATGGGAGCTTCGAGAACAATGGGAGGAGGTGTGAGAGACTAGGTCAACAACTGAGAGACTAGGTCCACTATTCCTCTGCTAACCCATGACCATTCCTTCGAGCTCCATGGTCGTGCTATGAAACATATCATCGTCGAATCTATGTTCCACCTCAAGAAAATCACCAAGCGAAGATGTGTGAGCTTCGAGGATGATGGGAGCTTCAAGGAGTCCGGTTTCTCTCATGATCGCCCCCTCTCATTATCCCTCATCATCCCCATCTAGACCATCCAATTTTTGATCCAACGATCCAGAGGGCCCTTCCAAAAAACTGTGCGGTTTTTTGGAAGGGCCCTCGGGATCGTTGGATCAAAAATTGGACGATCCAGATGGGGATGATGAGGGATAATGAGAGGGGGATGATGAGAGTATCTTCTTCCGAACTTCGACGATGAAGGGAAGAGGTGTGAGAGACTAGGTCAACTTCATGCCCAACGCTCAACTCTCATGGATCTGACTTCCAAAAATAAGCTTATTTAGAGAAGCTCAGTTGTCAAAAGCTTCCCCAAACACCACACAACATTTGGGCTTTTTTTCCCACTTAGCTTTTTTTCTTCTCCTATCAAGCTTTTAAGGGGTCCAATGCTTACCCAAACACATACATGTGTGTGTACAGCTGAGGTTAGTTTTCATATGGAATTAAATAAGAATTGTGAAAAGCAATTTAGAAGAAATTATTACAAGTGTATGTGTGCAATATTATTGATGTATAAGCAAGACAATCATAAAGAAAAGTCATATATGGTTGATAACTTCCCACGCAAAATCACAAGGAAAGTCTTATCTGAAGTCTTCTTGAGATAAATCAAAGGTCTCTTGAGTTGTGCAAGAGAGCATTACAACTTCTCATGCTAATAGTCTCCTCTATAGATAGTCCTTAACCTATTTGCCATAAACAAAAGAAGCCTACGGAAATACAAAGAGAAAACTGTCATAACATGTTCTTCAATTTGCTCACCATCCTAAAATGAAAAACAGAAGGAATGGGAATAAGGGGAGAGAACGGAAATAACGGGAAGTAGGGAGCAAGATTGCAAACCTTTTATTTTATTTTGATAAAAAAAACCCCTTTCACATATTTAATGTATTTTCCTTTCTTTGGGTATCTCTCTTTCCATCCTTTTAACACATTTCTTTTTCCATTCAGATTCCCATTCTTTTCATTCACCCGTAAACGAACTAATAATAAATCAGAAAATGTCAACACAAGTGCTAAAGAAAAATACTTTGCATTCAATAAGAAACTAAGGACTCGTTTGTTACAAGGAACAGGTGGGAGTTCCTGGGAACATAACAGAGTCCCCATGAGCAAAACATATTGGGCGCGCAGGCTTCCCATCAAACCGAGTTCCCGCCTGGCCCCATCTTTCCATAAACATAGGAAATTGAAATCCCTCCAAAACTGGCAGGATCGTCAAAATCTTCCTAGGATAGTGAATTTTTGGGACATAAAAGCCCCTATAAGAAGTTATAAACCAAATGCGAGCGATGAGCTAGAAGAAGGAGGAGGCAAACAAGCTAGCAATGACAGTTAAAGCTCGAAGCAAAGCAAGAGGCAACGAAGGTCAAATCAAGGCAAGAGAAAATGGGTTATTGTTCTTTCTTTGAGCTGTGAAAATTGCTAATGCCCTATTTATTCCAGTTGGAGACTTAGGCAAAGTTACGATTTGGGAAGCAAGGTGGGTGATTTTTAATTTATTCATGCATTGGTAAGCCGTATGTGTGTAGGTTGGGTAATGGTGAGGAAGGAAATGGAAATGACACAGACATGTGATTTGCTTGTGCTGGATTTTTAATTAACTCATGCATTGGGTGATTTTTAATTAATTCTTTCTCAGGAACAACTTTGTTATGAAAAATCCAGAAGAACTTTATCATGCCAAACACTACTAGAAAATTTCCAATTTGCGACGGATTTTTTTGCGACGGAATATGGTGTCCGTTGCAAAGTTTGCGACGGAATAACAAATTCCGTCACAAAAATTGCGACGGACACGACGGTCCGTCGCAAAATTGCGACGGACCGTGGTGTCCGTCGCAAAATGGCGGACGAAAAGTCTGCCATTTTGCGACGGACAAGAGGGTCCGTCGCAAATCGCTCGGCAGTGCGCCAACGATTCGACGGATCGGCGTCCGTCGCAAAAACCCGTTTTGCGATGGACTGTTCCGTCGCAAAAGCGAATCGATTGCGACAATTTGCCGATCGTGGCAAATCGTCTTTAACACCCCCCCCCGAATTTCTTTCACTTCTCATTTCTTTCAGTTTTTGCATCCGTTTCTCTTTTCTTCTCCGGTGGAACCTTGGTGCTCCGGCCAACGAAGTTCCGGCGTCATCCCCTCCTCCGTAGAGCATTTTCCGGCGACATTCCCTCTTGTTTCAACCGATCAGTTTCAAGAGTTTTTTCCTTCTCCTCTTCCAAGCTGCACTTCTATTCCAAGTAACCTATCTCTTCTCCATTTTTTGTTCACTACATTATATATGGATAGATTTGATAATTGTTTTTGTATTTTCTTGAGTATTATGTTGATTTCTGATAAAATGATGATGTATGATAATTTTTTTCTTTAATGTTGATTAAATTATTTATTATTGGTTGTTGATTTATGTTTAGTATTTATTAATGTTGTATTATTTGTTTATAGTCTGTTTTGTATAGAAGTGAAAAATTATATGTTAAGAAATGATGTATAAGAAAAAGAGAATTAATTAATTAATATAATTACAAGAGGAATGTGTGACTCTAAGGATTTATTAAATTTTTATGTATTAGAAAAATTAATGTTATTAACTAGTTATACAATAAACAGTGATAACTTGACAAATCAAATTATAAATTGATATTTAGGGATAAGATAATTGATTAATATTAAGTTTATATGTCTTATAAAAATTAGTTAAATTAGTTAGTTGAGTTAATGTCGTATAAAAATTACTATTATGTTTTATTAAAATAAAATATCTCATTTAAATGTTTTATATGTGAGTTTAGGTAATAATGAAATTCGTATGTATTATAAAAATTAGTTAAATTAGCTAGTTTAGCTCATATATCTTATAAACTCCAAATTACTTATATAGATTTCTGCATCGAATTACATGTTAATTATGTTGGTAACTTAACTAGTTAGGAAATATGGAAGGCAATCATGATAGAAGTTGGATGTACAATCGTCTAACTGATAGAAGACAACTAACTCAAGAATTCTTGGCGGGTTTGAAAGAGTTCATCGAATTTGCTTTGGCACATTCAACTAATTCAAGCAGGGCGATCAGTTGTCCGTGTGTCAAATGTAGGTGTTTAAGATTTAAAGATCCTGGGACGGTGAAAATCCATTTATGTAAAAAGGGATTCATGAAGGATTATGAATGTTGGGAATGTCATGGCGAAATCCGACATACACCGAGTGGTTATTACGGGGACAATAGTCATCGAGACAACCTGAATCAATATGAGCAGTTGGTTATGGATGCCGCGGGACCGTCGATCGGCCAATATTTTGATCCCATTACTCATGCCGAACCGTCATACATTGAAGAGGAGAACGATACACATACTCAACCACAATACATGAGAGAGGATCCTCATCCGGAAGCCGATAGTTTCTATAAAATGCTTCAAGAAGCGCAACGTCCGTTATGAGAAGGTTGCGAACACTTTGAAAATAGTGAATATTCATCGCTATCGGCTACCCTAACAACACTAAGCTTGAAGACTGATCACCATATGAGTGAGAGGAATTACAACGAAATGATGCAGATTATGAGTAAGATTGTTCCCAAAGACAATAATTTGCCGAAGGATTTTTACCAAGCAAAGAAAAAGGTGAAAGAGCTTGGTCTTGGATGTGAAAAAATCCATTGTTGTCCCAGAGGATGTATGTTGTATTACAAGGATGATGCTGAGATGACCAATTGCAAATTCTGTGGACATGACAAATACAAATTTGTGAGAACCGGAAGGAAAACGACGCGTCAAGCATTAAGCAAGATGTGGTACTTTCCTCTTGTGCCCAGACTTCAGAGATTGTATGCATCAGAACAAACAGCTACGCATATGAGGTGGCACTGGGAGCATCGCAGGGATGAAAACTTTGTGACGCATCCATCCGATGCCGAAGCTTGGTGTAAATTTGATGAGGCAAATCCGTTATTTGCTATGGATCCCCGTAATGTCCGTCTTGGTCTATGCTCGGATGGGTTCGCTCCTTTCAACAATACAGGCACGACTTATTCTTGTTGGCCTGTCATTGTGACTCCGTACAACCTCCCACCTTCTATGTGCATGAGAAGAGAGTTTTTGTTTCTGAACGCGTTAATCCCTGGGCCATCCAACCCAAAAAAGAAGATAGATGTGTACCTCAGGCCTCTGATAGACGAGTTGAAGATGTTGTGGACTGAAGGCATTCTTACGTATGATGTATCATTGAGTCAGAATTTCACCATGCGGGCTGCCTTAATGTGGACGATAAATGATTTCCCTGCATATGGGATGTTGAGTGGGCAGCAAACGTCGGGAAGCTTGCATGCCGGTCTGTCTTGAACAAAACATGGGTTTTAGCTTACAACACGCCGCAAGGTCAGTTGGTTTGACAGGCACCGCGATTCCTTCCCCCAGAGCATCAGTGGAGGAGAAATAAAAAAGACTTCATGCGGAATGTGGTCGAACGAGCAGATCAACCTCGTCGTTTAAGTGGTCAAGAAATATGGGACAGGGTGAAGTACATTCAAAGTGTCGAAGAAGGGACTGGTTCAAGCGAACCTGAGGGATACGGCGTTGATCATCATTTGAACAAACGCAGCATCTTTTGGGAACTACCATATTGAAAAGATCAATTGTTAAGACACAACCTCGATGTCATGCATATTGAGAGGAATGTGTTTTGCAATATTCTGTACACCGTGATGGACACCAAGGGCAAGACAAAGGATACAGTAAACGCAAGACGAGACATAGAAGTGATTTGCAGAAGGCCTGATTTGCATTTGGTGGAGAATGCCACGGGACGGACGTCCAAACCTAGAGCACCGTACACATTCAACAAACAACGAGAATTTGGAATTGTTGCAATGGGTTACGATCTGAAACTCCGGACGGTTATGCGTCAAACTTGAGAAGATGTGTTGATCTGCACGAGATGAAGTTATTCGGGATGAAGAGTCACGATTGCCATGTTTTTTCCGAGAGATTGTTGCCGTGGGCCTTCAAAACACTTCGAAGCATATATGGTCTATTCGACGGAATTATCCATGTTCTTTAGAGAAATTTGTGCTTCTGAACTTAATGTTGAAAAGTTACGTCACCTAGAGGCGAGCATACCAATAACGCTATGCAAGTTAGAGATGGTGTTTCCTCCTAGCATGTTTGACTCAATGGAACATTTGCTTGTTCACTTGCCGTACGAAGCAAAGGTAGGTGGTCCGCAACAATATAGGTGGATGTATCCGTTTGAGAGGTAATATATATATTTCTTTCGTGCGGTTGTTAATTGAAAGACATGGTGCTTTAGTTTATAAATTCCACTTACATTGTCCATTGTAGGTTTTTACGCACACTTAAGAACAAGATCAAAAATCCAAGGTATGTCGAAGGATCTATCGCTGAAGCGTTTCTAGTCGAAGAGGCCACTAAGTTTGCGTCATACTATTATCCCCCTGAAATGATATCAAGATGGAGAGGGGTACCTCGCAACGATGATGGCGGAGATACTTGTAATCAAAATTCAATGGGTATCAGTTTTCAACTGTTCAAGCGAACGCAAATACACAATGTTGCAATTACGGTGTATGTTGTAGAGGTGACCAAGTTGACGGGGTCGAGGGAGCCTACTACGGGAAGTTAATCGAGATAATTCAGTTGCATTACCAGTGGGACAAGGTGGTGACTCTGTTTAAGTGTGAGTGGTTTGATAACAGTCCGCGTGGGACAAAAGTGGACAAATATGGTAATGTTGAGATCCACTGGACAAGGAGATATACGGTTGGTTATGACCCATTCATCCTTGCTCAACAGGCGGAACAAGTTTACTATACCTTATACCCCACATCCTGTCAAGGGTGGATGGGAGTTATCAAAACCAAAGCACGGCATATTATACCAAACACGAAAGAGTCGAAACAAATGACGGTATTCCGAACCGTTCAGTGATGTGGAACATGTACTCCCCTAAACATTGCCGACGACGATGTACCAAACAATCTGTTTAATTCGGCTGCGGAGTTAGAGTTGATTCCTATCCAAATTGATGATGAAGAATCAGACGATGAGGAGGAAATGATTTACTCGATAGTGAATCGAGTTCGACGATTATGAGACTCCAGAGGAAGGCATGCAAGCAGATGATGAAGAACAAGAATCGTCCGGTTGATGTGTGTTAGTTCTTTTTTATGACTATCTAATTATACTATATAATCCGTCATATACTTCGCTACTGTCATATTTAGTAAATATCTTTATATATATATATTGACATAATGTTTATAAGTGTTCAGAGATTGAGCATCAAGGAGGACGTTCTGGTAGTGGACGTAGTAGTGGTCGAGCCCAACCCCGTCCTATCAGAGGGGGTAGGGGGACGTCATCTGGTGCCTCTGTAGGCAGATTTGTCCTATTGGCACCACCGAGTAAGTCATGTAAAGTTCGCAATAATAATGTTATGATTTTCTACCTTTAGTTTCTATGCTAATATTTCCATCATATCCTCTCGTGTTCGATTTCTACCAAATAATGAGGCTAATAGTATCATCTCAAACCAAATATTTCGTAACTTCAATCTGCCTTACGGCTCTTGGACAGAGATTCCTCAGGATAATCGGGATGCTTGGTTCAATGAGTTCTTGGTAAGTTATGTGTTTTAATTTATGGTTATTAATTTCTTATTCAAATTTGCACCACTGATTGTTTGTCATTGATTTTCGCGTAAGTTTAATACGTTGCTAAACATCATGAAGACCTTAAATCAGCTTATAACTTCAAGGCTGGAAAATGGTTGAATGAGAGGTTCTTTAAATTGAGAAGAGGTAGAGGCCGGAAAGATTGGATTCAACTCCGAGGTTGCCGACCAATTACTTCAACATTGGGCGTCCGATGAGAAATTTCAAAATAAAAGTCAGAAAAATAAGCAAAATAGGGCCAAAATGGAAGGACCTTCCTATGTCAAGCGGCTGCATTTCACTGAGTGAGCATAAACGAAAAGTTGTGAGTACACGTTATTTTGTATTTAACTATTCAATATTTTGTTCTTTGAAACAATTATTTAACGGTCATTATTTGTATTTGCAGGCATTGTCTGAGGATGTTGCTCCAGAAGATGTTGACTGGATTGCCTTTGAGCGTATCCATTCCCAGTCTGAAGGGAGTGAGCCGCGTTGGATTAACGCCAAGGCGCAGCAAGTAGCGGTGAGATATTATATTGCATTCTTTGTTTCAGACATCAACATATATTTATTTCATTTCACATGTCTTATTTGTGATGTATTTTTGCTTCTAGGACACCTATAAGAGGCTGACGGAGGAGAGAGACTCACAGACTGCGAGCGACCCCACATCCTCTCAGTCTGATAACGAGAGTCTATTCATTCAGGCTGCAGGTGGAATGAACAACAAAGGTAGAATCTTCGGCACGGTGCCTCTGCCAGCCGATTTAAGCAAACAAAGCGCTCCTCATCCGACTATGAAGGTGTTTCGCAGTAAACGTAATACATTTGATATTGATTGTTACATTTTCATTCCCTATTCTATTTGAATAAAGTAAAAAAAATAAACATAGTTCCTTATTTTTTGCGAGATGAGATGAAGAAGATGAAGGCGTTGGTCCAGCGCAGGCAGAGGAGCTGCATGAGACACGCGAGATAGTCAGGCGGATGCAAGGGCAGACAGAGGAGCTGCATGAGACACGCGAGATGGTAAGGCAGATGCAGCTTCAACTTATGTCCCTAATGAAAAACAAGGGGCCGGCTTCTGGTGATGGTGACAACGTTGATGGTGGTGATGATGATGCTGCTTTAGACTACTTTCTAGTACATGTTATTCAGGACAATATTATTTATATTTTGTTTTCACTCTATGTAAAACTCATTATGTTTGATACTTCGGGACTATATATATATATATTATGGAACACATTTAGTTCTAATTTTAAAAAAATTTAATTCTAAAAATGTTTTTTTTTTTGGAAAAAGTTTTGCGACGGATATATAAGTTTTTGCGACGGAAAAAAATTCCGTTGCAACTTGCGACGGAAAAAAAAAAATCCGTCGCAAAATCCGTTTTTTTTTTGTAGTGAAAACAGGAAAAACTTTGGTATGTATGAAACATTTTCAATCAATTTATGTGTTTTGGTGTTTTGGTAGTTTGTGTATATAGGGTTATGAAATGTTGAACGACCAGGTTGTGGCTCTAAACATGGAACCTTTCTCACTGCATAACTTAAGGCACTATGAGATTTTGCATTCAAACAAAGGTGCTTTGTTGCATGTTACGTTCAAACGTAAATATTTTGTTCAAACCAAATAAGCGAAGTTTGAACGTTGATAGCAACAACTATTATTTGTCTGTGGATTTTATGCACCATTTGTGGGGTGCATTATGGTGCTTGTATCCAATCTTTCCTTCATTGTTATGCAGCATTTGAGAAGGAAAAATTGCGTTATTGTAATTGATTCCACCCATCTTGCATTGAATGAAAATTAAGGTTATATTGCTTCAAGTGGAACCAATTAGGCAATTGTGTGCATCAGATTGCTTCACTTGTACTGACCCTTTTTTAAAGAATAATACTGATTTGCATATTTTGGCAGCATACTGCTATTTAGCAAGAAAATCTTCCACGGGGAATTATGATTTAGTGCTTCAATCTAAGCATTGCAGGAGTCTTGTCCTCTTAATGCAGGAGCTACACTTGTGCTGATTGTTGCCGCCACCACTGCCTCCTTCTCCTCCACACACCATTGCTGCAAATCCTTCCATCCCTTCTTCTTCAATCAATCTGAAACTTTTTTTTTTCAATTTGTGTTGTGTCGATGTGTCGGCTATGTGAGGGATGAAGTAGGAGGGCACCAGCGACCATTGACAGAAGTGAAGGTTGCATATGAGAGCGAGGAAGAAGGTCACAAATGAGAGCGATGAAGAAGGTGTGGTTGTTTTATTTTTTAGGGGCATTATAGGTATTTTACTTCTCCTTCCCACTTAAACAATTTTCTTTTCTTCCTACGAAACATTTTATTTTCCCTCAACTTAAGTTCCATTCTCATGTCTACCAAACGGTTCAACCTTTTAAGTTCCCTCTCAATCTTCCCTTCCATTCCTTTCCTTCCTCTAAGTTTCTTTCCCTTCTTAAATCTTCTCCGTACCAAACAAGGCCAAAGGGAAATACTTCACACCTCTTAAAGAAACAAAGGTACTTTAAAGGGAAAAATGCCATCGCAAGTGTTAAATAAAGCTAATGGAATAATATATCAGACCAACATATGCTAAACAACATGAAGAAAGGAAATACTTTGAATAAAAATAGTTATGAAATATGTTGAGGTAAAATGGCATAATCCAGAACGCAACAATGTGGTTTCTTTGAGGCGCCACTAAACGAACATTGTGTCTTTGTTAGATCACATAAAAGGGCCATTACTTTTTCTTATTACTTTCAGCCACAAAACGATATTGCTTAGTAAATAAATCCATAAAAGGGCTATTACTATACGCTCACAGGCCCAAGCATAAATCATCCCTCATCCATAAAATCCATAAAAGTAGAGTAGGAAAATCATCTTCACCCTAGCTAAACGGTACAACGAACACAAGAGGAAAAGGGAAATCTAAATTAAATAAGATAAAAGGCCCATTTGGATTAGCGGTAGTAGAAGTAACTTTTTTCCAACTTGAATTTTGCAAACTTAAGATATGATAAATGTCATATTGTAAATGTGATTTATGTTTGGATTGGTGGTGGTAGAAGTCATCTGCACTATGAAAAGTAGGTCTTAATGGCTTCTTAAAAGTATTTTTTTGCCTAAAAACTCATTCCAAGAAATGCAAACCTAAACACCTCATTTCACTCCCACCATGCTTTTTCCCTTCCTACCGTGCTTTTTTAGCCCCCACTGCCTTCCTAAATAGGCCCGAAGTTTTACAAAAGCTTACCTACTTGCCTTCCTTTATCTTTTCTCATCTGCATAGACCTCAAAAAGAAAAGGAACCCTTATTGACTCAAAAAGACTTGCGAACTTGATCGGACAAAGAGATATCACCATCATAATCGCATTCGTCTCTGAGAGACATTTATGGCATCCTTTTGATTCTTAACTACATCAAATTCATAAACTTCAAAACCTTTAAAGCTTATACATCATATTATGGAGAGGAAAATGAAGAATGCCAAGGGAAGGATAGAGAGAATCATGAGAAAGAGGGTTAAACTTACATGTTTGTGAGTCACCTTTTGATATAAATGTATCAAAACCTGCTGGATCTTCTGCGAAAACTTCTAATACATGTTTGAATCTTGTGTTAGAGTTTGATAGTCATAAAAGAAATATTGATCTTATTTGTTTTCCCCTTAAGAGTTTTGATGTGATTGTGGGTATAGATTAGCTTACAGCTAATAGTGCTATACTTGAGTGGAAAACAAAAAATATTTCTTTGCCTGTGTATTCTGTGCCTGTAGCCGTGCCTAGTGGCCCTCCATTGTTACCAGTTGTTCAAGTTGAAATTTGTATTAAACAAGGATGTCAAGCCTATATGGTTTTCTTTTCTATTCAAGTTGAGATAGAAGGGATCAATAAAATTGAAATTGTGAATGAGTTCCCTAATGTATTCCCCAAGGAAGTGTATGGATTACCCCTTGAGTAGGAAGTAAAATTCTTGATTGATCCAGTACCTAGGATAGAGCCTATCTCTAAGGCTCCCTATCAGATGGCTCCAACAAAATTAACATAATTGAAGAAGCAATTGGAAGAACTACTTGAGAAGGGATTTATTCGACTAAGTGTATCACCGTGGGTATCACCTGTTGTATTTGTGAAAAAATGGATGGGACCTTGCGATTGGGCATTGATTACCGCCAACTAAACAAAATCACCATAAAAAAATTACCCTCTACAAGGATTGATGACTTGCAAAATCAGCTTGTGGGTTCAACAGTATTTTCCAAAATCAACTTAAGGTCAGGATATCATAAGTTGAGAGTTAAGCAGAGGATGTCTCTAAGACAACCTTTCGTACACGATACAACCACTATGAGTTTCTAGTAATGTCGTTTAGTTTGACTAATGCTCCAACGGCATTCATGGACTACATGAATTGGATCTTCATACCATATTTTAGATAAGTTTGTGGTGGTTTTCATAGATGATATTCTCATATACTCTCAAAATTAAGAGGAACACTAAGAACACCTTAGAACAATATTTCAATTGTTGAGAAAGCACAAGATTTATGCAAAATTGAGCAAGTACGAGTTTTGGCATAGAGAGGTGAAGTTCCTTGGCTATGTTGTTTCAGCTGAAGGGTTTGTGATGGACCCAACCAAAGTTCATGCAGTTCTTCAGTGGAAACAGCCAAAGTCTGTGACTGAGATTAAAAGTTTCCTGGGATTAACTGGATACTATAAAAGGTTCATACAAGGATTTTCACAGTTAGCAATGTTGCTTACAAAGTTGACCAGGAAAGATCAACCTTTTATTTGGATAGACAAGTGTGAAGCTGCTTTTTAAGAATTGAAAAGGAAGTTGACCTCTACGCCAGTGTTGGTTATTATTAATCTTGATTTATGGTACACCTTGTACACTGATGCATTTTTGAAAGGTTTGTGATGTGTATTGGTGCAAGAAGGAAAAGTTGTTACTTATGCTTCGAGACAGTTTAGGCCACACAAATAGAATTACCTGACCAATGACTTAGAATTGGCAGCAGTTGTATTTGTATTAAAGATCAAGAGACACTACCTCTATAGTTCACGGTTTGAAATTTTTAGTGATCATAAGAGTTTGAAGTATATGGTGGATTAAAATGAGCTTAACAATAGGCAGAGGAGGTGGATGGATGAAGTTTCTAAAAGATTATGACTTCAAACTAAAATATCATCCTGGTAAAGCCAACGTTGTTGTATACACGTTAAGCAGAAAAACCGTTCATGTATTTCACTTAAGTGTTTATGAGAACCATTTGTTAGAAAGGTAGAATGACATATATATTTAGTAGGTAAGGAAGTTATCATAAAGGGCCAAGTATGTACTTTAGCTTTTAAATAATAAATTATTAAGAAAAATTATAGTGATATGTGTACTTTGTAAAATTGATAATGAAAAGTGGGTCATCTATTTTTTAACTATGAGATTCTTCAGATATGATGACTCATTCTCATCAAATAAATGGTGGATGTTGAGATATATGTTTCTTGGAATAGAAAAACAGAGGTAAACAAGTAATGCTGTAGGATCATGTGTTTTTTACATTAACAATGAAATAATAATATTATATTGTGATGAAAATATTTATAGATTTAAATAGGTTAAATTTTTAAACAACACTAAACGACCACTAATTTTAATTTTAATTGATGTCGGGGTACCTTTTGTGCCTTTTGATATTGTCAAGTTCGTAATGCCCGTATTCGTTTAGGCATCGACGGAACTTAATATCAAGCTGGTAGAAGTTTTATCTCTTAGTTATGAGTTAACTTGAAAGGTTTTAAGAGACCTTGGGAAAATGACTTCAAGGATATTACATTGAAAAATAAAAAATGAAAATGGGAAAAATGAAAAAAAAAAGAATTTATCATTTGCAGATATAATTGCGTGGGTTGATCTCGTTCAGCTGGACGATGAATGAATAAAAACAAACATACAAAAAATGTGAATTTATATATTATACCTGAATTCTGTACAATACCTGTTTTATAAATTATGCTTAATTATATACTCTCTCCATTACAAAAAAAATTGTTCACATGGATCAAGGAAATTATTAAATAATCTTTTAATGAAATCAATCTATTACATACTTTCTTAACAAACACCTAGTGCTCTTTAAATATTATTTGGCCACTAATAGTGCATTAATAAGGTGAAAATACGAAACAAATAATTTAATGGGTTTAATGTTTCTACCGTTGTTGCAGAAACTTTTTTTTGCAGCACTCGATCACATAAAAGTTTCTGCAACAACTACAGAAACATTAAACCCTAATTTAATATATGTTATTGAAATATGAGAATGACACTTATTATAAAACATGTAAAAAAGAGGTTTTTGTGAAATTTATTATGAAACGGAAGGACAAACTCAGTATCATAAAAGTGCCACTTACAACGCTACTTTGACATTTGTCATATCCCGGATTTTGGAGATCTTAGCTTGCTCAATATTTAATTAATGCTAAATTATTCAACTTTATTTTTCAATGCTTCCAAACTTAATTTCTCACTTGTACATTAAACAAATTTTCAGTTTTGCTACCTTGGAAAGTATCAAAATACACAAAAACTCAACTTAATAACAATTGACCCACAAAACCCTATTTTTGTATATTGAAGTAATGAACAGAATCCAATACAATGTAATATATGTTTCTTGGGCAATACCATATGGGCTTAATAGCTTTAATATATACAACAACAAAAGTACATCAGTTGATAATCTCAAACAACTCCCTCACTGTCATATTTTGGCTGTGCATTTTAATCCAAGGGAAGAAAAGTGATTTTGCAATTCTCATTTCATCAACTATTTAATTCCTATCCCTTATAACTTTCTCAACATTAAATCATCATTTCCAAATTTTCTAAAAGAGTGGACAGCATTTCCCCTTGATTTTCTTGCATTTCCCCTTATACTTTTGAAGGAGTATGAATTGCATCTCCGAAACCATAATTAATCATCCTCTTATTTTCACTTATTAGTTAGTTGATATGGGATTAATCTTCGAAAAATACTTGTTGGATATTCTTGAATCATATGATCAATTTGAAACTATCAACAATTCAAATTTATTAGGAAGTAATTCCATAATTTTTCTCAAACTCAAATTTAATCCTTAACCATTTTCCCCATAATTTTCAATAAATTGCCTAAATATTGAATAAAATGCCAATAAAATATTCTTTAAGGTAAAATTTCCATCTATAGGGAATGAAACCATTTAATGAGCTCAAATTAAACTTAAAATAACTTCCCCCATTTTTCCCAATTATTTGAGGCCTCATTGTATTTTTCATGATTAAATTTGACTAATTATCCTTTAATTAACCAAAATTCTAATAATACTTTAAAATTCTTTTTTTCTTTTTGGTAATTTTTTTCTTTAAACCTCAATCAAACCTCAAGTATAATCTGGGGAATTACCCTCTACCTTCTTGTGCCTTTGGCGAATTTTATAAAATTCCGGCATAATTTTCAAAATTACCATTATGTACCCATAATTTTCATAAATTACCCTTTAGCCTAAACTTGGGACGCGGTAGATATCCCATATTACCTTGGCGAGTCTTCTATTTTAATTGGCCCTTGGATAAATTTTAATGAGATGTTTATCCTTTATTTGTGAAAGCCCAATGTTACATTGTCAAATTAAAGGACAATTTCTCAAATTTAAAAGAATTTAATATGTTTTTGAAATATGAGAATGACACTTATTATGAAACATGTATGTAAAAGAATCTTTTGTAAGATTTATTATGAAACAGAGGGTGTAACTCAGTAGGATAAAAGTGCTACTTAAAACACTACTTTGACATTGGAGGCACGTCGATAGTTATTATGAATTAGATTGCATTGAGCTTTTTGAAAGTCTACAGTCAAATTGCATTGAGGTCTTGATGGTGATATTAATATATGGATTATTTAGAGTTGGTCAGGCGATGGGGGGCATCCTAAACAATGTGAACTTATGGAAACGCAAGCTGAGGTGGAGACATATATACTCTCAGTCTTGTATACTCTAAGGATCCACTACTACAAAAAAGCCAATTAACGTCCTAAATTAGAGGCAATTAACGTCCTTTTTTAAAAGGACGTCTCGACGGGGGAAGTAAAAAAAAAAAAAAAACATATAAGGCGTCCTGATTTTATTTCAGGACGCCTTAGTTTAGGCGTCCTGATTTTATTTCAGGACGTCTTATGTGATTTTTTTTTTATATATATATATATCTGCTTCATATTTTTTACTGAGCATTTGAAGATTATCAGATGAGAATAATTGTTGTATATTCAGATGAGAGCACGATTACATTTATAAACAAAATAGAGATCTAGATTTGAAATTTGAAAAACTAACATTCTAACAATAATATCCTATAATCTCTCTCTAGGTTTAGTTAATCCCTATAATTATGGGACTAATAAAATATTCTAATAATAACATATAATATTCTAACAATAATCTCCTATAATCTCTAGGTTTTGTTAATCCCTATAA
Source organism: Acacia pycnantha (assembly GCA_025563575.1). Classification (NCBI taxonomy): domain Eukaryota; kingdom Viridiplantae; phylum Streptophyta; class Magnoliopsida; order Fabales; family Fabaceae; genus Acacia; species Acacia pycnantha. The sequence goes on along the minus strand of JAMWYP010000367.1, from coordinate 148,174 downwards.
TTATGGGACTTATAAAATATTCTAATAATCACCGGACTAATAAAATATTTGTTAATATTTAGAGAGCGATGGAGAATAAAATATTATGGAAGTGAGGAATCAGGAAAAAAAATTAAGGGAAAGGGAAGAACAGACGGACCAAATTGAAAATGGCACCAACAAAGGAAGCTCGAGATCATCATCCTTCAAACTTAGGTGCTGCCATCTCCTCGCCGTCGTCTCCTCGTCGCCGTCTCCTCGCCAAAGCAAGATCAAGAGTGTTGAGGGAGTAGGAATAGACCGAAAGAGAAGATGTAGGGTGCAGAGGAGAGAATGGGAAGGCGTATGTGCAGATCAAATGAGAAGAGAAAGGGATAAATGAAATTAAATGAGGGATGGTGTGTAGAGGAAAGAAGGGATAAATGAAATTAAATAAGAGATGAGAAGAAGTCAAGCGCGAGGGAGAACGATGGTGATGATGCGTGCGAGAGAGAGAGAGAGAGAGAGAGGGACGATTAACTAATGAGAAATGTAAGAGGATTAATAAAGGAGCAGGGAAACAAAAAATACTGATTTTGGCGACCTGAAATACTTTTAGGTCGCCAAAAATACTGCTTTTGACGACCTGATATATTTTTAGGTCGCCAAAAAAAATTTCTGACGTCAAAAAATTTCCCAAATTTTCTAAATTGCGCCAAAAATATTGCTTGTGGCGACCTGAAAATACTTTTAGGTCGCCAAAATATCGCTTTGGCGACTTGATTAACTTTAGGTCGCCAAAAAAATTCTAAGCTAAAAAATTTCCCAAATTTTCAAAATTGCGCCAAAAATGTTGATTTTGGCGTCCTGAAATACTTTTAGGTCACAAAAATACGCTTTTGGCGACTGATATACTTTAGGTCGCCAAAAATTCTGGCGCCAAAAATTGCCCAAATTTTTAAAATTGCGCCAAAATGTTGATTTTGGCGTCTGAAATACTTTTAGGTCGCCAAAATACCGATTTTGGCGTCCCGATATACTTTAAGGTTGCCAAAATTTTCCACGCGCCAAAAATATCCTAAATTGCGCCAAATATTACATTTTAGACGTCCTAAAATAAATTTAGGTAGTTAAAAAAAACTTTAGGAGTCCTAAATTAATATTTGGGTTGTCTAAAGTCTCCAAAAAATCCTAAATGGCGCCAAATATTACATTTTAGGCGTCCTAAATTAATATTTAGGTTGTCTAAAGTCTCAAAATCAAGTAAATAATTACAACAATTCCACCGCCTTCACTTTTTACTTCCTTTTTTAAAATAAGGACGTCTTTTAGGTTAGTAATATCCATATTTTGTAGTAGTGGTCAAAGCTATAGCATTCTGCCCTTAGAACTGTGGGTAAGTCCAACCCCTCTCCTAAATTTTTTATATCAATATATATATATATATATATATTATTTAGTAACTTCGGAGAATACTCTCCCGTTGTTTATTTTTTCTTTGATTAAGACTGCAAAGGACAGTAATTAAAGTTCTCCCACCAATTATTTAAAATGGGTGCATTTTAAAGACTCAAACTTGAGACCTACAAATTAAAGTTAGTACAACTCTATCAGTTGAGCCAAGCTTCTCTCCACATGTATTAAATTATTTAAAATGTAATCCTGATTTGACTTTATTTTGTCCAACTATCAATCATATGTACAATGGAATGTATAAATGTTGAAGATAGACCATTTCTATTTAGTGTTATATTTTTTAATTTACTGTATTTTTATCTCACAAATAATATGCTAGATATTAATATATGGTTTAACTTTGCATAAATATTTTTTATTTTTAGTCATTATAAAAGTTATGATAAACATTAAAAAAATTAATTTAAGGGAAAATAATTTTTTAAGTCCTTCAACTTTTGACTTAGTTGTAACTTAGTCCTTCAACTATGACTTGGGGCAACTCAGTCCCTGAACTTTTGATTTGCTTATAGGGTTAAGGTGCGATTTGACCAATAAACTATTGGCTCAGGAGCGTCCAACACAATTAACTATTAAGTGGACCAAAAATACCAACAACTTTTAAAAAGGTGCAGCCAGCACAACACTGTTACAAAAAGTTAATGTCTGTTATCTAAGGTGCAGATTGGCCAACGAACTTTTACTCCAAGAGCGCCCAGCACAAAATTCTAAATTTTACTAAATTAAATAATTTTTTTCTCAATTGTCATTATTTAAAACTACTTGTATAGATATCTATGGACAAAAATTACTCATTCCTCAATTTTGTCAAAATTATAATTTGCTAAAATAAACACAAGTTTTAATTAAAAATATAATTATATGATTTAAATAAAACTCAAGGTGTTTTATAGTTTATTATTTATGTTAAACAAAAAAAATTATATGATTTATTTTTATTTTAGAAGAAATTTATGTGAGTTAAAAAATTCATTTAATGTTAACAAAATTTAAAAAATCTATTATATCCTAAAAGAAATTAAATGAGTTTAATTTTTATTTTTATAAAAAGAGCTTAATAGATATTAACATTGATACTTAATAATATAAATCCGGAAGCTTGATGATATATTTGTTAATTAAATGATCTATTGATTATATGAATATGAGACTTATTGGGAAAAAAAAAAAACTTAAGAGGCTTGATGAAGGACAATTTAATAATAGGTTAAGGAGTAATTATAATGGGTAAAAGAGCAATTTGGCCTACGAAAATTTTATTAACATTAAATGAATTTTTTAACTCACATAAATTTCTTCTAAAATAAAAATAAATCATATAATTTTTTTTTTGTTTAACATATATAATAAACTATAAAACACCTTAAGTTTTATTTAAATAATATGTGGGAAAAACATTTCTCATGTTGTAGGAGAAGTATTTTCTCTCATGTCACACACACATGAAATGATGGGACTCACATATATATATAATTAGCATTATATATATATGTGGGTCTCACCATTTCATGTGTGTGTAGGAATCTTCTTCTTCTCATGCAACATGAAAAGTTTAAACCCCATCATATAATTATATTTTTAATTAAAACTTTTGTTTATTTTAGCAAATTATAATTTTGACAAAATTGAAGAATGAGTAATTTTTGTCCATAGATATCTATACAAGTAGTTTTGAATAATGACAATTGAGAAAAAATTATTTAATTTAGTAAAATTTAAAATTTTGTGGTGGACGCTCCTGAGTAAAACTTTTTTTGTGTTAGACGCTCCTGAAGTAAAATCATTGGCCAATTTACACTTTAGATAACGGACGTTAACTTTTTGTCTAACGGTGTTGTGCTGGGCACTCCTGAGTAAAACTATTTTTGTGCTGGCTGGACCTTTTTAAAAGTTTGTTGGTATTTTTGGTCCACTTAATAGTTAATTGTGTTGGACGCTTATGAGCCAATAGTTTATTGGTCAAATTGCACATTAACCCTTGCTTATAACCCAGTCCCTTATCTTTTCATTTTTTATATTATCACCATTTTCTTCTACAACTTAGTGTTAAGTTATCTCACGTGGCAAAAATTAATTCTACCCCAGCTCCACATTTTTCCTTTTTTATATAAAATTTAAATTAAAAAAACGAAGGATTGGATGACTAAGTATTCGGAAAGGGGGCGTTGAGAAAACTATTGACTGCCTCCATATATACTCAGCCTCTTCTCCAACCAACGCCCCCTTTTCGAATTCTTGGTCATCCAGTCCTTCTTTTTCATTACAAAAATAAATAAATTTGATATAAATAAAAGGAACATGTGGAGTAGAGATGGAATTAATTTTTGCCTTATGGGATAACTTAAAACTAAGTTATAGACAAGGTTATTAAACCCAAACCGATCACTAAATCGGTTGGGTAGTGAGTCAAGGATCAGTGAATCAGATAGAAATTAAATAGGGGCTAATCAGGGCTAGACTAGTGAGAAAGTGAACTTGAACGAATATATTTTGGAATAGTTTTGAAATTTGATAATTTTCAAAATTCAAATGATAATATATTTGAATTAGAAAGTAGACATTTCAAATTTTTCATAGATTCTTAATTCGTAATTTGTTAAAATATGTAAAATTATATGTGAATTCTTGAAGTAAAAAATTTATGAATAAACATTGAGCCAATCAAATTGCCCGGACCATACCGATTAGGTGACTAGTTTGCTAGTTTACCAGCCAGTCTGGTCCGGTTTTATTAACCATGGTTATAGAAGAAAAGGGTAATAATATAAAATATGAGAAGATAAGGAATTAAGTCATAAGTTAGTCAAAAGTTCAGGGACTGAGTTGTGCCGAGTCACAGTTGAATGACTGAGTTATAATTGAGTCAAAAGTTGAAAGACTTAAAGATCAATTTTTCTTTTTTTCTTTTTGATAAAATAAAGATCAATTTTTCCTTTAATTAATAATGCATGTACTAGGTCAAAAAATTAACATGTCTGCATGAGCAGCTTAGAGGCTCGAATGAGAGGATCCCTCTATATCATAAGCCCATTTAAAATAGGAAAAGCCTTGAAAATGGATTGGGCTGCACTAGGCCCTTGGGTCGTGGGTTCGATCCCCTCTGCCGTCGCTGGGACTCCTTTGGTAGGCGATCTCGTAAGTCCCCAGTAAGTGCTCATAGAGCCCGGGGCCGTGCCCTGGCCTTGGTGGGGGACTGATGCCGAACCCCTCCAAAACTTTCTTCTTATCAAAAAAATTCTAAAGCGACCATCATCCGCACCAAATGAACTTCTTGGCTTTTTTCATAAATTTAATACACCAACATGTCAAATCAAGTAGCTATCCTTGAGTTAGAAAATTCAAAAAGGGTTAGAAAACATACAAGAGAACAAAGGGAAATGGAGCAAAGACTGACTAAACGCAATAAAGCCTTCAAATTTCTTTCTTTCTCAAATGAGAGAGCACTACGCATTGAATTATGAATGGTTGTGTGGGTTCTCCATGTCTGCCCTTGAAGTTTAGTTTTGTTGCTTCCACATAGTAAAGTCATACTGGATGGCATCCAATGCTCCCTCTCTGTAATTGTTTCCACCAGGGAAAAAAAGGCTTTGTAATAGAAGAAAATAGGTAATAATATAAAAATGAAAAGAAAAGGGACTAAATCATAAGCGAGTCAAAAGTTCAAGGACCGAGTTGTGCCAAGTCACAGTCCCTTCGACTGAGTTATAATTGAGTCAAAAGTTGAAAGACTAAAAGATCAATTTTTCCTTTAATTAATAATGCATGTATTAGGTCAAAAAATTAACATGTGTGCATGAGCAGTTTGGAGGCTCGAATGAGAGGATCCCTCTATATCATAAGCCCATTTAAAATATGAAAGGCCTTGAAAATGGATTGAGGCCTTGGTGGAGAGAATGTCGTAATCTTCATAAGGATAGGTTTATTATTATAAGTTCAATTATTTGATACTATTTTAAGAACTATACACACAAAAAAAGGGGGAAAGAACCTACTGTCAATTCTAAAGCGACCATCATCCGCACCAAATGAACTTCTTGTCGTTTTTCATAAATTTAATACACCAAGATATCAAATCAAGTAGCTATCCTTATGTTAGAAAATTCAAAAAGGGTTAGAAAACATACAAGAGAACAAAGGGAAATGGAGCAAAGACTGAGTAAACGCAATAAAGGCTTCAAATTTCTTTTCTTTCCAATGAGGAGAGCACTACGCACTACGCATTGAATTATGAATGGTTGTGTGGGTCCTCCATGTCTGCCCTTGAAGTTTAGTTTTGTTGCTTCCACATAGTAAAGTCATACTGGATGGCATCCAATGCTCCCTCTCTGTAATTGTTTCCACCAGGGAATAAAAGGCTTTGTACTTGTAGAGTTACTCTAATATATATTAAATAGAGATAAAGTTGAAAAGTTGTTAAATTTATAGATAAAGTTATTTATAAGATAGAGAGAGAATATCTTTTTTAATCTTATTTATAAGTCACATTGTTAAATTTTTCCTAGGAAGATCCAACTTTACCTTTTATTTATTATTGTGTAGACTCTGTATTTGTAGGGTTACTATAATATATACTCTCTCCGATCCTAATTATAAGAACTATTTACCAAAATTTAGAGAAATTAAGGAGAGAAGTTAAATTAGTTAATTGTAATTATTTTTCAAAATTACCCATGCTTAAAATTTAAAATGACATCAAAGTTTATAATTAATCTGTTTGTATAATACTACCTCTGTCCCTAATTATAGGAGCAATTTAACCGATTTTGGGAGAATTAAGGAGAGGAGTTAAATTAGTTAATTTTACTCATTTTCCTAAAATGTCCTTATATAAATTTAAAATGATATAAGTTGCCCTAATTATAAGTGTTTCTAATTTGTCTTACGTTAGATATCCATGACATATTAGTTTATATATGTATATTAGTTGCTTTTTATATACCCATGTGTATACATATAGATCTAATTTCCTTTCCACACGCTTTCTAATTGAAATAATGGTCTTGCTATATAAACATATATGTGTGGTAGGATATATGTGTGTATACATATGGACTCATCTACATACATAGAGACACACACCCATAGATCTACACACACACACACACACACACACACACACACACACACACACACACACACACACACACACACACACACACAATAACACACACACACACACACACACACACACATACAGCACACACACACACACACACACACACACACACACACACACACACACACACACACACACACACACACACACACACACACACACACACACACACACACACACACACACACACACACACACACACACACACACACACACACACACACACACACACACACACACACACACACACACACACACACACACACATACATACATACATACAGACATACATACGACACACACACACACACACATATATATATATATGTTTATATATGTGTGTGTGTTCACACATATATATCTACACCTATATATATATTGACACACATAAACACAAATATACATATATATGTAAACACACACACACACACACACACACACACACATATATATATATATATATATATATATATATATAATGCTCCTAATAATAAGTATAAATAGGGGTATTATAGAAAAAATTGACAAAAGTTAAAACTTGCTCTTATAATTAGGACCAAAACCAACTTCAAAATTTGCTCCTATAATTAGGGAGGGAGTATTAATCTTGGTGGTTGTCACTGTCCTCGACAAAATCATACAAGCTTGTCACCGTAATGGAATGCACTTTTATTATGCTCACTATCTATTTATTTGATATTGTAATTAAATAATGATCCTTTTGATTACCTCGATGACAAAGAAATTTACATCAATATTTTTTTTATTCCGCAAACAATATATTGTACTCCCTCCGATCTTTTTTTGATACAAATAGGCATCCAAACATTAAACTAAGAATTGTCCATATCAATGATCCTAGCCAAATCCGTAGGAACAGACGAGACGACCTGTAATCCTGGCATAGACGATAACCCTTCTTTTGCAAGGAAATCCGCGCAGCGTTTGCCCATCGCTAATAAGCTTGACCTCAACGATCCAAATTCCACTTCAACATCCCTTTTAATTCTTCCACCAACATTCTATCTTCATGAACTTCATTGGTCGGGTTTATTAGCGATACAAAGACGCGAGTCGGCTCAGATAACTCGTCGACATCCAGCATCCCATGCAATCTTGAGGCCGTGGATACATCCCCACAGCTCCGCAGTCAGACAATCACCCTCTTCCCCTCTGAAGATGAACGCCATACGAACATCGCCGAGAGCATCCCGTAAGACACCTCCACTAGCGAAACCAGGAGATGAGTGAGAGAAAGCTCCATCCGAATTAACTTTCATCCACCCAGTTGGCGGTCTCTGCCACTTCTCCCCCTGTAAGGTCTCCGACTGCTGCACACCCTTTACCACACAGAGCCTGTCCCGAGCCTCTTTCACACTTCTCAGCATAGCAAACACGCTTGTGGTAAGTTGCTCATTTGAAATTCGCTCCCCTCAAAGACAAAGAAGGTTTCTTCGCGCCACAACCACCAAAGCAGGTGACGACAAAAACCTGCCTCCACTCCTCAGTTTGTTGTTTCCCACCTCTAGCATGTAAGTTCCAGCGAAGCCAACTGTCAAACTATGAAGAAGCAGTAGTGCGCCAAGCATTCCGAGGAACAATGTGACGCCACATGTCAAGATGTACTGGGCAATCCCGGTACATGCTTTGCAGTTCGGATTCAACGCTACACACCGACAACGATCGTCGGGGGTCAACCCACGTTACACCTAGAGGCGCTAGTAAGGATCCTTTTATGGGAGGCGAGCCATAAAAACATTTTGCAGCGTTCCGGGGCTTTAATCTTCCAGATTATAGCCCATAGCGGATCCGGATGAGCTATATCTTTAGTAAGCACATTATAAGCCGACTTAACTGAAAAAGCCCCATCCTTATTCCATTTCCATCGCATAAGGCCATTTGGCATTTCCTCAATCCCTTCCTTTACTACATCCCACGTGCGCTTGATTCCACTCCACAAATTCGATCCGGGTTTGCCCATGTCAATTTTAGGAAGCACATCTGAGCCACAACTATACTTATTCCGTAATACCTTCACCCAAAAATCATCTCGTCTTGTTGTTAATTTCCAGCCGACCTTCATAAGATAAGCTGATTTGATTTGATTAGCATGACGGAGCCCCGATCACCTCTCGGATTTGGGCTTACAGACAACATCCCAAGCTACCAAGGGAATTTTCCTTTGTTCTTCAGTAGTGCCCCAAAGGAATTTTCGGTTACATTGGTCCAAAGTCTCACATGTGCTAGTCGGTAGGAGGGATGTTTGCATCACATACCCCGGAATAGCCGTAGTAACCGAATTAATGAGAGTGGATCTTCCTGCTGAGGAGAGGGATTTAGCTTTCCAATTTGATAACCTTGTCTTAACCCTATCTACCACAAAGTGGTATGACTCCTTAGTGACACGCCTGTGGTGGAGGGGGACCCCCAAGTACTTGCCTGGAGTCACTAGTAATAGGAAACCAAGGGACGCGCACATCTCGCTTCTTCTCGCATGATTCACTTTTTCAGAAAAGAACACTCGGGTTTTCTGATGATTAATCTTGAACCCCAAACTTTCACAAAACTCTTTAAGACAGGGCATTGATAGTACATACACAGATCCATGAAGCTACGCAAACGTATAATGTCATCGGCAAAGAAGAGATGGGAGATGGGGGCAATCTCTTGAGCCCGGATTGGCTTCCAATGTCCGTCATGAATAGCCTCTTGTATAAGATGCGCCAACTTCTCCATACATAGCACAAAGAGATACGGTGATAAAGGATCCCCTTGCCTCACACCCCTGGAGGGATGAAACAACTTGGCTTTATCCCCATTCCATAAGAGCTGCATGCTAGAACTGGATACACACTGACCAATGACCTCAATAAGATGGCTTGGGAGATTAATTTCCCGAAGGCACCCTAACAAGAATTTCCGGTTGATACGATCATAGGCTTTCTCAGTCAATTTTAATTGCCAAGAACCCCTTTGTTCGCATGGTGTGAATAACCTCCTGGGCCACTATTATGTTGTCGCTGCTGTGCCTCCCAGGAACAAAACTACATTGGTTTGGGGCTACCACCTGAGGCAGAATAGGTTTCAACCTGTTCACAATGATTTTCGAGAGGACTTTATAAATGACATTACAAAGGCTAATGGGCCGCAAATCCCCCATCGACTCTGGGTGGTCTTTCTTCGGGATAAGTACAATCAGAGTGCCATTAACTTCCTTAATGACCTGCGGGTTAGCGAATAGGTATTTCACATAAGACACCACAGAAGGACAAACCGTACTCCATTGGTTACGATAGAGCAGAGCATTGAACCGTCGGTCCGGGGATTTTAGAGCGCCAATGTTGAACATTGCTTCTTTCACTTCAAGTCGAGATCATTATGTTACACCGTCTTAGCAAACCCTCCTCGGCACAAGGGTAGGTCATGGAGCAATTGAGTACTGGCCTGTTAGCAGAGTCCTCGGAAAGAAGATTCGAGAAAAAAGCGGTGGCCATACCTTTAATTACCAAGGAATCATAAATCCAAGTCCCCTCGCCATCTTTAATAGCTTCAATGCGTTGAGCCTTTCTTCGACAGTTGGCGCGGGCGTGAAAATAACGGGTGTTACGGTCGCCAAAAACTGTCCACTCCGCTCTCGCTTTCTGGGCCCAAAGTAGGGATTCCTGGAGTAACACATCCTCAAGATCTTTCCAAAGAGATGACTGTAAGTCCGCATACTTTGGAGTGGGGCCCAACCTAGAAATAGCCCTATTTATACCATCAAGACGACGCAGGATCTTTTTTTTCCTTCCCTCTGTATGCCTGAAGACATCTTTATTCCATTTGGCGCACGCGTTAGAGAATTGAGATATATTCTGCATCCAGGAGATATCAGGAAGCCAAGACTGACGGACAAAATCATCAAAACCTTCATGAAGGACCCAAGCTGCAATGAAGCGAAAAGGTCGATTAGGCCTAGCTGAAACCTTAGAAGAATCAAGTCGGAGAAGCAACGGCCTATGATCTGATTTGAAAAAAGGAAGGTGAGACACCGAAGCGTTTGGGAATTTGAGAAGCCACTGATCATTAGCAAGCATCCTATCAAGTCTTGCCTCAGATGTGCCACGCTTCCAAGTAAATTCCGGTCCAGCGAAGCCAGTATCCCTCATCTCATGCATGTCAACCCAGTTAGAGAATTCCTGGTCAACTGAGCACCGAAAAGTGGCCGTTGAACGTCTTTCCCCTAATAACAAAGTACCATTGAAATCCCCTCCTATCAGCCAGGCACCCTGAATTGAGGGAGCTAGACGGGAAAGATTGTCCCATAGCACACGCCGGAGACACAAGAAGGACTAGCATAAACCACAAAGAGGCCGCCCAGAGCAACTGCCGCTCCAGTAACCTGCAAGTGAATAAATTGGTGGTGACGTTCAAGAACAGTAATGGCGGAGATATTATGATTCCAAAGGCACCAAATACCGCCACTGTACCCTTCACAATCAACTAACTCCATGTTGGGGAACCCCAACTGATTTGCTCTGATTAAAGACATCTCCTTGTTACACCTTGTTTCCACGATTGCAATAAAATCTAGATTATAGTGACCCTTAAGCTCACGTACAAGAAGCGAGGAAAACTTTTTGCTCCGGTGCCCTAGAATTCCAAATCATGAAATTCATTGGGAAACAGTAGATGGGTGTTGGGGTATGGCAGCCTCCCCCTCGGCCTTATCCTGTTCACTCATGGTCTCATCAACTTGTTGCTTATGTGCCATATCCTTCTCAAGTGCTTGAACACCAACGTCCAGGAGTTCTATTGGAGCAATTGACGTCATCAAGAAAGAACTAGTCGAAGGAATAATACCGTGTCCGTCTTTTGATTGGCAAGTACCCTGTCCGTCTTGATGTTCGGTTTTGCTATCTCCAATGGAATTCATGGGATTACTTTGGTCCATTGATATTGTCTCACTCAACTTGATTTAGTGGGCTCCAATCCTTGGCCCAATGAAGAGATCCGATGCACCCTATTTCTTGCGGGGTTTATTTTCCTTGCCCTTTAATCTCCCTTTCCCTTCACTTTTCGTTTCTTGCCCACTGGACCCACTCACCCTTTTGTGCTCCCTTGTCCTTATTCAACGTGTTTTTAGAGTTTTTAATGCTCATCCGAGATTCACTCCTCCCATGATCCTGCTGATTATCCTTTGAAGGCTCGACATTAATTCTTTCAACGGTCACACTCGGACTTCCAGGAATTACTTCCTTAGCATCAATCACATTAAGGTGGCCACGAAAGTCTCGGCGAAGAATCTTTAATTTCCCAAACGGGTTTCCATCGGCGACCACTCCACCGGAAACTGAGTTTTTTCTTCCAGCAAGCTTGGTTGCATTTTCCGGCGTGCTCAAGCCATCCTTCCCAACACCATCTCCACCAGCCGATTGATTCCTTCCTCCAACTCCCTTTGCCACACTACTATTATCCTCACCGCCTACCTTAGCCTTCGCAGACCCTTGTTCCACACCCTTCTCTACATTGTTTTCTCCATCACCGCCTACATTGGACGTCTCAGTCCCATGTTCATACACTGGCATGTTCGGTTGAGATAGCTTCGTCGGACATACAGATTTTTGATGCCCATCCTGACCACACTCAAAACAAACTTGATGAAGCCCTTCGTAAATAATTGAGCGCTCCTCACCGAAAACCAAATAAGATGGAAGCAAGGGTTTCTTCAAGTCAATCTCCACACAAATACGTGCAAATCCACCTTTATCGTAGATTGACGTGGAGCGGTCAACTTTTATCATTTTTCCAATCATATTACCAATCCTACGCAAAGACTCAACATTATAAAACTCAAAGGGAACATCCGGTAGTCGAACCCATGCCGCAATATTACACTGAAGATCCGCTTTTTGAGGGTTGAAGTTCGGCCGCCATCGCTGCCTTGTCTGTAATGGTCCTCAATCATCCATGGACCCTCCTGGAAAGCATATGCTCTGTCTTCCTTGTTGGAGAAGGAGACAATAAAGTATCCATTGCTCAATGGGATCAGTTTCAAAGGATATTTTGGTCGCCACATACGATTAATGCGATCCCGAATCACATACGTAGGGAAATTAGCTCCCAAAATTTTGATAATCTGGGAGTTCATCCATGGCATACACCACGCTGCATACTCTTCAGCCGTAAACTTCAGTTTTCCTGGTTTCCCCTCTATCCTCCTTGTTTCAAGGTTTTCTTCATCATCCGACTCGTCCAGATCACACTGAGAATCTTTCTCATTCATCTTGTGAAAGTAATCCTTCCACCCCTGCGTAATATCATCATCCTCAGAGTGTTGCACCAGAAACCCCGCACCTCCTGGCGATAACAGCTTGTCCCGGTATGAGAACAATGGTGCACCCTTTCTAATACTTGCCATCGGTGAACCGTTAGCGCCTCCCTCTGCACTCCTCTCTCCCTCAAGTGTTTTCCCGAAATTGAACCCCTTCCCATCATCTCCCTTAGCACACTTACTCGGATCCTTTCCACTGTCCCCTTCACCGTCGCCTCCCCCGACCCTTCCTTGCCTCCGCTCTCCTTCCCTTTCTTACGTCCCCTCTCACTCGCCATGTTGTACGTTTTCCGAGTGTACTCCCTCCGATCTTTAAGATGATATAATTAGGAAATTGATATTGGTTTTTAAATATAATGCACATTTCACACTTTATCTATTTTTCTCCAACATAACTTTTTTGATATTCCCTCGTGAATAACCAAGTAGTAGAGGAAGTGAGGAAATTAAGGAAGATGTTTATGATGTTAATTCAATTATCAAATTACTATTGTGTTTAATTATTTTTGAGAAAATACAAATAGGGGTATTTAGGAAGAAATTGACCAAAATTAAAACTTGGTGCTATAATTAAGACCAAGACCAACTCCAAAATGTATTCCTATAATTAGGATCGGAGGAAGTATTAAATAGAGATAAAGTTGAAAAGTTGTTAAATTTATAGATAAAGTTAATAAAGTTTAAGGTTTTTTCTTGATTTCAATGAAATAGATTAGAAATGTTGTATAAATAGGATATGAGGAGTATTTAATTATTCTCCACTGAAAACTCTTCTTCAGCCTAATTTTTCTTCTCAAATGCAGTAAGTTCAACTACTCCTTGTTTCACGGCAATTAGCGTGAAAAATGTGTCTATCAAAAGTCTTCAGACTTTAATTGATTAGCTTATCGGTACATGACGTGCTTGACTTGTGCGTGGACGGTGGACCTATAGACTTTGAATCAAAGCTTTTTCTCTTAACTAACATAATTTCCTTTCCCTTTCATTGCATCAACTTGTTTCGAGGACAACTTAATGTTTTAAAAGTCTAACATGTCTTGTGCCTCAACTTCTGGTCCTATGTGTCCGAATTGTTTGGGATCATTTTTGGATACCCAAAAGTGTTTATTAAAGTAAATCGAGATATGTCTCATCTCACATATTTACTTCGTATCACTTTGGTTCTATTTATAAGTCCAAATTAAGTAACTTTCATATACTAGTGAGAGTTAGTCCAAAAAATTCTCAGCACCTTAATTGTTTTAAAAAAAAAAGGAGCACTAGATGACTAAGAATTTGGAAAGGGGCGTTGAGTAGATTGTTGACTGCTTTCATATGTACTAAGTCCCTTGTGCGACCAACGCCCCCTTTTCGAATTAATTTTTGCTACATGGAATAACTTGAAACTGAGTTATGGACAAGGTTATTATAGAAGAAAATAGGTAATAATATAAAAATGAAAAGAAAAGGGACTAAATCATAAGCGAGTCAAAAGTTCAGGGACTGAATTGTGCCGAGTTACAATTGAATGACTGAGTTATAATTGAGTCAAAAGTTGAAAGACTAAAAGCTCAATCTTTCCGTTAATTAATAATGCATGTATTAGGTCAAAAAATTAACATATGTGCATGAGAAGTTTGGAGGCTCGAATGAGAGGATCCCTCTATATCATAAGCCCATTTAAAATATGAAAGTCCACTAAAATGGATTGGGCTGATAGGTTTATTATTATGAGTTCAATTATTTGATACAATTGTTAAGAACTATACACACAAAAAAAGGGGGAAAGAACCTACTGTCAATTCTAAAGCAACCATCATCCATACCAAATGAACTTCTTGGCTTTTTTCATAAATTTAATACACCAACATATCAAATCAAGTAGCTATCCTAGAGTTAGAAAATTCAAAAAGGGTTAGAAAACATACAAGAGAACAAAGGGAAATGGAGCAAAGACTGACTAAACGCAATAAATTAAAGCCTTCAAATTTCTTTCTTTCCAGCGAGGAGAGCACTACACATTGAATTATGAATGGTTGTGTGGGTCCTCCACGTCTGCCCTTGAAGTTTAGTTTTGTTGCTTCCACATAGTAAAGTCATACTGGATGGCATCCAATGCTCCCTCTCTGTAATTGTTTCCACCAGGGAAAAAAAGGCTTTGTAATTTTCAAAATTTTAATTTTTAAGTGAGGATCTCACTGCTTGACTTGATTGCTAATTGGGATCAACGGGATATATATTCTGACGTAAATAGCTATATTATTTAGAAATTGTAAATAGCATAACCCACTTCTGTAAGTGTCATACAATATACAAATAACCTGTGTAGCAATGCACAGAACAACATTAATTTGTGTAACATCCCGTTTTCCAAAAGCAGTATAAAATTTTTTCATCAGAGTAAAGCATCGGAGCAAGAGTGTAACTGATATATATATTCAAAATGCCCACTGGCTAATTACAAAAGCGGTACAGTAATCGAGAGTTTTTAAGGTAAACAACAACAGAAGTGTTTCTTTGATTCCTACGTCGTGAAAGCAAACGATAGTCTTCAGTCGCACCTCTAAGCTTGCAGCTTCCCTCTCTCATCAGTCCTCGGTCCTCCTGAACCTGACGCTATGTTAAGAGCTGAGATCCGCACCGGATCTCCTCGGTCCTCGGTCCTCCTGACGCCTGCCGAAGATTTCGGATAGACGTCTTGATTCTGAAAACGCCAGGTAAGGGTCAACTGGACAAAAATTCACTGATTCATAATATGTCCAGATGTTAGCAACCTAAACCAAGGATTTTGAGTTAGGATTTATTTTCTATAGGTTCTCATTTATCCTATATGCTTTTTCACAAAATATCACCTTCTACTTTATCACTTTTCAACTTGCTTTATGCTTCCACACATACCCTACATACATATTTTCTCTCTCTTCCCTCTTCACAATTTCGCATGGTATGACATCTTTTTGACAAAATATGTTGCTTCCCACTTGCCTCAATATCCCATGTGCATGTGTTCTTATTGGTTGTTGCAACTTTTGACTTTTCCACATAACTTCCCAACTAAGTTTACTACATATTTCTTCTTCTTTTCCTCTTCCATTTTCGGTTTCAAGGCTCATTCTTGGCCAAGGAAATTGTTTCCCCCACTTGTCAAAATATCATATGAATAAAGTGTTCCTATTGGCTTGTGCATCTTTTGACTTTTCTATAACTTCTACACTAAGTTTGCTATTTCAATTTCCATTCAACTTTCTCCTTCTTTATTCCCCACATTCGGCTGCCCCTTCCCTTTTTCCTTTATTCTTTTTGTTTTCTACTTTATTTATATTATCCTCTAATACCCCTTATAGCTAATTACTCCATTGGTTCTTTGCATTTTACCAAAGATTACTTTATAGTTAATTTGACTTTAGGGTTCTCATATATAATCCATCTTACTTTTCTTAATCATCTCCAATTGATTAACAATTATACTCTTGCTAATCTTGACCCTCAATTGGTCATTAATCTCAATTTAGGGGTTGTATATAATTATCTTTGAATATCTCATTTTTCCATGCTTAAACAATTAGCCATAATCATAACTTATATTTGAAACCTCACATTCACGTAATTTCAATAGGTATATTTTGATACAGATTTTTAAGGTATTACATGTATAGCTAGCAAACACTAGTTTGAAATTGTCTTTCAGTTCACGGAGATGTACGAAATATAACTATTCAAGAGTAAATTTAGTAGCATCGTCTCAGTGGTAATTAGTATGAAAGGAAAACTGTAAAGGTAATTTAATGACGGTAACATTATCTTGGATGGAGGTAATGGTGTTGGTAGAAACAACTCCAATTATTAATAGCAAACTTATAAACCACACGTAAATTTAGAGAAATTAAGGAGAGCAGTTAAATTAGTTAATTGTAATTATTTTTCAAAATTACCCATGCTTAAAATTTAAATTGACATCAGAGTTTATAATTAATCTGTTTGTACAATATTAATTTTGGTGGTTGCCACTGTCCTTGTAACATCCCATTTTCTAAAGCGGAATTTTTTTTTTCAATCAGAGTAGAGCATTGGAGCGAAAGAGTAACTGATCCATTACAAAACATAATCATAGTGTAACATAGTATTGAGTACAGTAATCCTAGTGTTTGAAAATAAATACAGGAAGCGGTAAAGATATCTTCAGTCGAAAGCCTACTCCTGCTGCTTGCCTCGATCTCCGATCCGTGGTCCTCCGGACTCTGAAGCTATAGCTGAGATTCAATTCACCGCATTGAATCTCAGGTAACAGTTAACCTTATGCTCAAATAAAACAAGATACTGATGACGTATATTCATAACATAACAAGCAGATATCAAGACACAAAGCATAAAGCAGATGCATGATCAATATAATGACAGTACATAAGCATAAAGCAGTATGTAAAGTCCCATAAAGTGCCTGCACATAAACCAGTGCCACGATGTACGGTCGTGTCCTCAGTGCTAGGAAAACTCAAACGGTATTAATATGTGTATAACCCGTGTGAAACTGTATGTATAATCGGTAACCCTGAACAGAGTCTCTAACCGTGAATGTATCTATCACATATATGTATATGAGCAACACTAGATTAGTATTACAGTACGCGTCCGTACCTTCGTTGACGGCGTAGGTACTTCTGACGGAAAATCGTACTTTTTATGGAAAACAGCGAAACGTCCAACAGCGGCTCGTCGGACAGCGTAACGGCAGCAGATCAAGGTTTCTGATGTCCTATAAGAGTAATATCACTTTTATTAGTGATTTGACATCATAACTGGAAATTTAGGTAAAAATTACCATTTTGCCCCTATACCCCTAATTGGCGGAATTTCGCCAGCACTTCGTTACTTTGGCTCTGACTTTCCAAAATTTTGCTAGAACTTCGACCCACCATGATTTTTGAAATTTAGGACTAAAATACCCCCATCATATGATATCTAATCATACTCGGAAGATTAAAGACTATTCTAACATTACTACTCTAACTATCGAAAGAACTACGAAAGCTTAAGACCCGGTACCGAAAAACTTACTCAGAGCTTCGCTTCAGAATTTTCCAGAGCTCCACTCTCTAAAACTTCTCTCTAGATTTCGGCCAAGGCACAAGAAAATGGTGTGAAGAGTTGAATGGAGGGGGGGGTATTTATAGGTTGTAGGAAGTTACTATTCATGCTTTACCAGACCGGATATCGACCGTCGGATCGCACTTTGCCAAATGTCAAGATCCTCACCGGGCCACTTGTCCAAACCTTCCTTGAGCCCTTAGGTGGCCGCTTGTGATGTCATCAAGGATGATGTCACAAGTTGCTTTATGCACTTGATCCGACAGAATTTCCCCGATCGGTGTCCGATTCGCGTAATCTAGGAATGTAATACCCTAAAATCTGACTTAGGGTAAATATCAAAAATTGGGAAATATACCTATTGAAAATAGGTGAATATGAGGTCTCAAACACCTTGTATTGAGTTTACCTTGTTGTTAGGGTAATTTCCCTTGAAATTAGATAGTTTGCAATTAGGTCCCTAAAACGTTTGAAGATTTGTAAATAGGTCCCTAAACACATTATGGGTTATAAATACCAGTGAAAGCTATAAAAGAAGCAAGTAAAAATCTATTTGAAATAGGGAAGGATATTGTCCCTAATTTAGGTAATTTATTAAGTTACAAACTTGGAGAAATTGTAGAAGAATACTCAAAAAGTAAGGAAATGACCGTAATACCCCCGTAAATGCTAAGATAATACACAACACATGGAAACAAATGTGTCAGTATAAAAGTTATGAGGTAATGAGGTGTTATAATTAATAAAATTATCAACTAGTGATAAGAAAGTAATTAGGTATTTATTGGCTAATTACTTAAGCATAGGCAAAGGAAATTCAGAGATAATTATGTAGAGCTCAAAAATTAGTGGAAAGTGGTTGAAAATTAGTAAAAGTATATTTACTAATTAATTGGAAATTTTGATGAAAAATAGATGAGTTTAGGTATTTTTAAGCCTAAATGCAAGAATGGACCAATAGGAAAATTCTGTAAAAAATTATGTAAAAATAATTATTTAATTAATTAAATAATTAATTAAAAAAAAGAAATAAAAAAAAAATTGGCAGAAAAAAAAGGGAAAAATGAATGAAAAATAAGTTTTGCAAGTTGCAAATATTTTAATAATATAATTAATTCAAGTAAAAATGATGAATAGTAATTTAGAAATTAGGAAACAGATCCTATCTAGAGATCTAGGAATGGGATTTCCAAAGTCAGGGTAGAATATTGATCAGTGGAATTTTATCTTCCGTTAGACTCTTACGGAAGTTAAATCTGAAGCCGTTTGTGCGGGAAAAATGCATATAGGCATATTTTTGGATATGAAGAAAATAAATTCTAACTCAACATATAGGAATGAGTTTGAATTTATATGGACATATTTGGAATCAGTGAATTTTTCTGAGGAAGTTGGTGATTCCAGAAATGCGTTCTGAAACCGGACGCGCTCGGACACGTTTTTCGAGGAATTTCAGACTAACAGTTGAAGCCCTATATGGAATCGAAATTTAGGTTAACCCGGAAATTTCTAATAAGTGAGAAAATGTCTTCAAAGTTGTAATTCCAGATTTCTAAGATTTTACAAGATTTCACGATTCGAACACCGATCAGGGGATTTTATCGGTAAAATCCCATAAAGCAAAATGAAAGGAGCGAGAAGAGGCCAACAAGGCCATACTCTTGGCCAAGTATTTTGCATGGAGGAGAATTAGCCACATAGAAACCCTAGAATGTGTGGCCACAATTGAAAGAAGAAAGTTGGAAAAAGACCGTTTTGCCCTCGCGTATTTGCCTATAAATAGGCATGCACCCTTCTTCATATTTTCACACCAAGAGCTCTTGCTCATTTCGAAATTAGAGAGAAGGTAGAGAGAAGGAGGAGTCCGGGGTTCTCGTAAATAAGCTCTGAGTAAGTTTTTCAGTACTTAAGCTTTCGTAGTCCTTTCGGTAGTTAGAGTAGAAATGCTATACTAGTCTTTAATCTTCCAAGTATGATTAGATATCATATGTTAGGGGTATTTTAGTCATTATTTCGAAAATCTTGGTGGGGTCGAAGTTCTGGCAAAATTTTGGAAGATTAGAGTTAAAATAGCGAAGCTCTGGCAAAATTTCGGCGATTAGGGGAATAGGGGCAAAATGGTAATTTTTACCTAAAATGCCAGTTATTGTGTCAAATCACTAATGAAAGTGATATTACTCCTATAGGACATCAGAAACTCTGATTTGCTGTCGTTACGCTGTCCAACAGGACGTTTCGCTGTTTTCTGTCAAAACGACCGTTTTCCATAAAACGTGCCAGAATACCGTCAAAGAAGGTACGTCCGCGTACTGTAACACTAACTCTGATATTTATGGTATGCATGTATGTGCTATGTGTATTGTATGTGGTAGTTGATAGCTCTGTTATATGTTATGTACTGTTGATATGTTGGTGTTTGCTACGGGCGTTACATATGCATGCTATGGGCGATATATCTGTATGCTATGGGCGATACATCTGAATGCTAGGGGCGATACATTTGCATAGGTTGCGTGCTTATATACTGTTGATGATATGAATACTTGTGGTACATATGTTGTGTGTATGTAAGTATGAGGTTAACCGTTACTCGAGATCCGGTGCGGATCTCGGCTCTGCATAGCGTCCAAGCTCCGGAGGACCGAGGACCAGGAGAGAGGCAAGCAGCAGTAGAAGACCCGATCGAAGACTTCCTTTTGATGTTCCGCGAAGTCTTTCCTTTTGTTATTATCTTCTTTTGAAATACTCGGTTATCGTACCGATGTTGTAAACAGCCAGACTTACGGCACTTTATTTATACATATCAGTTACTCTTCCGCTCAAATGCTCTACTCTGATGATTTTAAATGAAAAAAAATTTATACTGCTTTTGAAAAGTTGGGATGTTACAAGGAAAATCTCAAAAATTCGGAATTACAACTTTGAAGACACTTTCTCACTCACTAAAAATGTCTGGTCTAAACATCTTTCTGATTCCATACAGGGTTCCAACGGTCTTGCCGAAGTTTCTCGAAAAGCGTGCACGGTTACGGGTTGAATTCCGGAATCATCAACTTCTGGACAAAAATTCACTGATTCCAAATATGTCCAGATAATCATAAACTCATCTCCAAATGTTGAGTTAAATTTATTTTGTTCAAATCCTAATTTTATGACTATCTGACTATTTCTCAGATTTTCCCTATTTCGTCTTATTACTAACTTCTTCTACCGATCTCAGAAATGACTCCAGGTACAGCTCAATTCAGGATAAAAATCTACTCATCAATATTATATTTTGACCTTAGAAATCCTGTTCCTGGTTCTCTAGATAGGATCCGATTTCTATAGGTATTTATTTACTTTTTACTATTTACTTTAATTATTATTTAAATAAGAGTTTTATGTTAACACTCTTTCTAATTAATTTTTTTTCTTCTTTCCCTTTTGATGTCGGCACATACACAAATATATTTATATATATATATTTAATTTATATTTAATTAATTATTTAATTATTATTTTAATTATTTTTACATAATTTTTCATAACTTTTTCCTATTTGTCCATACTTGTATTTAGTCTTAAAATTACCTAACCTCACTAATTTTCCTTCATATTTTCCAATTAATTAGGACATATATTTATGCTAATTTTTTTGCCATTACCACTAATTTTAGGATTTTACATAATTATCTCTGAATTTTCCTTCGTTTATACTTAAGTAATTAGCCGGTAATTACCTAATTACCTTCTTATTAATTTTGGTTAACTTCCTTAATTAAGATAACTCTTTATCTTCAAACTTTTGTATTAACATTATAATTCCATGACTCCTGCATTATCTTAGAATTTACGGGGGCATTTTGGTCTTTTCAATACTTTTTGAGTATTCTTCTTCAATTTCTCCAAGTTTGTAATTTATCAAATTATCAAAATTAGAGATATATACCCTCTCAATTTTAATAATTATTTCACTGATATTTAGGATTTTTCACAATTTTTCCTAAGTTTTTATACATTCCAATGGTATTTTGGTCATTTTGACCCATAGTTCTCTTTCCTAATTTTCCTAAGAGATTTTTCCTTGGAAAATAAGATAATTATTACTTAATATTTGATATCTCATATTCACCTATTTTTGATAGATATAATTTTACTAAATTATAATATAGATTTTTAGGGTATTACTCGACAAAATCATACAAGCTTGTCATCGTAATGGAACGCCCGTTTATTATGCTCACTATCTATTTATTTGATATTGTAATTAAATAATGTTCCTTTTGATTACCTCGATGGCAAAGAAATTTACATCAATATTTTTTTTATTCCACAAACAATATATTGTACTCCTTCCGATCTTTAAGATGATATAATTAGGAAATTGATATTGGTTCTTAAATATAATGCACATTTCACACTTTTATCTATTTTTTTTCCAAAATAACTTTTTTGATATTCCCTCGTGAATGATCAAGTAGTAGAGGAAGTGAGAAAATTAAGGAAGATGTTTATGATGTTAATTCAATTATCAAATTACTATTGTGTTTAATTATATTTGAGAAAATATAAATAGGGGTATTTTAGGAAGAAATTGACCAAAATTAAAACTTGGTCCTATAATTAGGACCAATACCAACTCCAAAATGTATTCCTATAATTAGGACCGGAGGGAGTATTAAATAGAGATAAAGTTGAAAAGTTGTTAAATTTATAGATAAAATTAATAAAGTTTAAGGTTTTTCTTGATTTCAATGAAATAGATTAGAAATGTCGTATAAATAGGATAGAGTAAATACCCTTTTTGGTCCCTGACGAAAAACACGGACCCCATTTTGGTCCCTGACAAAAAAGGTCATTTTTAGTTCCTAAAAAAAACGAATAATGGTCGATTGGTTGACATTTTGACCCCTCACAAATTTTCAAAATGTCATTTTTAGTCCTATAAAAAGGACGAATAAGGGTCGGTTTTTTTGTCATAGACCAAAATGGGGTCCGTCTTTTTTGGCAGGGACCAAAAAGGGTATTTACTCATATATTTTTTTAATTAATTACGAAACAGAGAATTAATTTTTTAATTTTGATATTAAATTACTGTAATAATATGGAGTATTGACCTTAAGCTGTGAGGCTGACACTGGTGTCAGCGATAATTAATTAAAAAAACTAACGTGCTTTTTAATTAAAAAAACTAAATTGCTTTTTAATTAAAAAAACTAACGTGCTTTGCGGGTTCATGCGATAATGATATACTTCTTTTTTGTTGCATCAATTAAGTGTGCTCTCTAGAAGTTAACAAATAATTAACCGCTAAAATGATTTTGATATAGACAATAAAATCCAAACCTCACACATTCCTAAAATAATATTACAAATATGAAATATTCTTAAGGATATATAAATACACAGACATATATATATACATGTATCATATATGTATTAGCTGTGCCGTGTGAAGTGGAGCATGACCTTGTTCTACTCACAAGTCAAGCACTACATGTTCCCAGAAATTAAGGAGACTTTCTTATTTAGTGTTCGTCAATTTGATTGTGACTCTTTAATAACGTTCATGTGGGGATATAAAGTTAGAGTCTTTGGCCAACCGAACTTGACCAAAAATGAAATAATGTAATCTTAACAAAAAGAAGAAGAAGCAAAGACCGCACAAATTTCTTGCTCTTTTCATGCATTAACTTCTTCTAGAGGGTAACTTTAATCATCATATATATTTTTCATTATTAATTGTTCATTTTTTTATTTTATTTTATTTTATATAGGTCAGACCATGTTCTCATCACGAGTTAAAATTTATATAATTTTTCACTATTTTATATTTGAGAAAATCAAAGACTATTTTATCTATATTTGTTTATAATAATATTGTATATATGGTTAAAAAAAAAAACCTATATTATCACATATTTTATCTTGATTTTCTAAAATTCTCCGATATATAGCACCTACTAGTGGAGCACATCTAACAATCCAAATCTATTTTAAAGTTGTTTCTCTCCTACATGATTGTGATGACAACTTATTATAAGTCATTATGTTGGAATTGTAATAGTAATGTTGTAATAGTAATGTTGAAAGATGATGAAATTCTAATAACTCATTCTACTCTCCAAATTTTGAAAGTTTTCACATCTTCTCTCAGTGGGAGCAAGGTTTGGCTAAGCCTAAACTTTTTGACATCAAATTTGAACCTGAAGGATATAATTACTGGGACTATAATAATACCTGGTATAATGTCTTTTGGGATTAAAATAAAATTTTTAAACATACTTGATTTATTTATTTTAAACAAAAAACCAAGTACACTTTTTCTCAATGGTTTCAACATTGGTGGGACTTCTTCCGGCCTATTCCTGGAATTCTTCCACCCAATGTTCAAACAACATTGAGTCTTTTCCAGAAAAAATTCAACCATAGTGGCGATCTTTTTCCAATTGATCTTCACTATTTTTCAAAACTATCTGTATCCTGGATTTTCTTTTGGCAATACAGGTTTTCACACAATAACAGAAATTCTCCAATTTTGTTGGTATTTCAAAGATTACCCTTTGTACGTTGGTGGGCAAAATTCAATCAATCCAAAGTAGACTCCAAAGCAGTAGAACAGTGGTTCAAAGAAAATCCAAGTTTTCTTTGTGCGTCAGAGCAAAGCAGGTTCTTAAACCAGAAGAGACATGCCCAAAGCACCCTTGTTTCTATTTCAAATAAAAAGGAGTACATCCAGCAACTCAGTATCATGCTTAAACAACTTTAGCAAAGTGAAACTGAGAACTAGGCTAATTCTATGAAGGAAGAAGATCCAGATCAAAGCGATGATGAAGATTTTGTCGTCAATTTGGATGAAGACTAAACTTGCAGTTTTTGACGGAGGCACCAAACACAGTAGCTTCCATGTATAAGACTATATAAACTGTTATAATCTACACTATAGTAGTACTAGGTATTTTTCACTGTAGCACCAAACACTGTAGTTCGTAGATCACAATAGTTAGTTATTGTAGTGTCGGCAGGCACTGTAGCTAATTATTAAAATTTTACCGAACAGTACCGGTCACCCCCAGCCGGAATTGTGTAAACAGTGTTTCGCCCCTGTCTTTAAAAGTTGAAGTTCCATTTAGTTGCAGGCAAGTTCCGAACCACCCCCTTCTCTCTCTAGCTTTCCTTCTCTGCCTTCTCTTTACTTTCTTCTATGTTATCTTTCCCCTTTGTTTTCCATATTTTTTTTTGTAAGTTTTTATATTTCAATAAATTTGTGTTCTATTATGTTTTGCATTTTCATTCTCCCTCTCTCTCTCTCTCTCTATAATGAGTTAGGTCTAGCTGCGTGCCTACACCCATTCCTAGCTCATCTTCTTTTTGTTTCATTTGCACGTTTATTTTCAGTATTTTAATTTATGTTTTAATTCATCCATCTTCTCTACTTCTCTGCTCATGATTCTCCCTCTTCCCTTTTGGGGTTACTCCCGTAGATTAATATATATATATATATATAGAGAGAGAGAGAGAGAGAGAGAGAGAGAGAGAGAGAGAGAGAGAGAGAGAGAGGCTGTGTCGTGTTAAATGGAAACTCATGACAGTGACATAAAATCCTATCGTAAACTCGTAAGAGTTTACTTTTATCATTACATATGTATTAACAGTGTATAATTAAATAATTTAAATATAAAAATGACAATAATTTAATTTAAATATATTTTAAATCCAAATAATTGAAATTAAATATATCAAAATTCAAAAATTATTATATTTAATAAATAAATTTTTATAAAATTCATATATAAAGCCGTTGAGGATGACAAGATTGAAAAAAAAAGCAACACAATTTTGTAAGCTACAAACGTAAAAACAGTAAATTCGGTGTGTAAACTCGTGAGTTTATCCGAGTTTACAGCTGACATAATTTTACTAGAGATTTAACTCGATTTAGTAAGGTTAAGGTAGGAACGTAAAAACGGTAAACTCGGAGAGTCAACTCACGAGTTTGACAACAATGTTCCCGGGTACTTGCTATAAGTTAACAAATTGAGTTTAAGTGTGCTTATTATGACCAGATATATATCTCACAACTCTAAGAACATTCACACAAGTATTTAAAATTAACCGCTAAAATGATTTTGATATAGACAATAAAATTCAAACCTCACACATTCCTAAAATAATATTACAAATATGAAATATTCATAAGGATATATAAATACACAGACATACATGTATCTATTAGCTGTGCCGAGTGAAATGGAGCATGAACTTGATCTACTCACAAGTCAAGCACTACATGTTCCCACAAATTAAGGAGACTTTCTTATTTAGTGTTCGTCAATTTGATTGTGACTCTTTAATAACGTTCTTGTGGGGATAGAGTCTTAGGCCAACCAGACTTGACCAAAAATGAAGTAATGAAATGATAACCAAAAAGAAAAGAAGAAAAGACGTAAAGACCGCACAAATTTCTTGCTCTTTTCTTCATGCATTGTAATACCCTAATTTTCATAACTCATGTAAACTTTTTATTTTGGCAAATAATTAACAAAATACAAAGGTGAATATGTGTCTCAAAGAAATATAATCCATTGATTATATTTTTGTGCAAATTTCACTTTGGAATTAATTAACCGATGGTTGATTAATGAGACCAAATATTAGGAGTTATAAAATGTGACATAAAATCACATGAAATAATAACTATTTCAAATGAAGAAAAGGGGATAGGGAAATACTTAGTTTAATTGTTGTCTATTAACAATTATCCTTAGCAAAATAAGCTTGCATTAATTGAGATTAGTTGCATAATTATTCATAATGATTAGAGGCAAGTTGAGATCATCAAAGAATGGCTGATTATTTTAAATAATTAAGAGGCCAAAATTGAAGAATTAAAGCTTGAATAATGAAGTGCTAATGACCATGATTAATAAATAAACCAATCCAACAATGACAATGGTAATTAAGGGGAAATTAAGCACTTGATTAGAGAGTTAATTAGAGCTTATAAAATCTTTCCAATAGTCATAAAAAACGTGCAGCCAAGGGGGAGGAATATAAACCAAGTATTTCAAGATAATTAACACATAAATACACTTTGAAAAGTCAACATTTGCAACTAGCCAATTAGAGGAGTGAACCAAGAGATATTTGCTAATGAAATAACATATTAATTGGAGAAGTTTGGATTAAATAATCAAGGTATATCTAATTAATATAAAGAGCACATTGAATGCAAATTAAGAGGGTAGGATTTTGTGGAAGAGGATAAGGGGATAAGATTGTGGAAGAGGAAAAGGAGAGAGGGAGAGAGAGAGAGAGAGAGTTTATATATTATAATCAAGATATTTGGTTATAAGAGCACATGTTTTATTTAAATAAAATATCTTCAATAGTAATCAGATTTTTCTAACTACAATGAAGGGTGAGGATTAAGTCTTGTAAAGTGAATTTGATCCAAAGGTTGAAAAGAAAGAAGAGGTTTTGGATTACCTTGTAAGATTATCATTTTAACCTTGAGATTTTCCCTATAAATAGAGGGCTCTTCCTTCTTCATTCTTCATACCAAAAACCAACTCAAATCAAATGGATTGAGTAGAGAGCAGGGGCGAAAATCATAGAGCAAGGAGAAGGAGAAAGAACTTCAAGGGTAAGTTCTCTAGTTCTTTAGCTTCGGTCTTTAGATTCATGATAAATTTATGATTTAATCTTAAATCTTTAAAGGTGGTTTAATTTTCATGTTTTTGATATTGAAAATGGGTTTAAAACAAAAATTTGATGGAGAATATAGTGGAACATAATTTTTGGAAGCTGAAGATCAAAGTAACAAACATCGGTAAATTTTTTGTTTAAAATCCTGTGCTGGCAGCGAAATTGATGCGATTATTTTATGTAGAAAATGAAGTCATTAAATCATGAAATTTTACAGGAATAAAGTAGACATTTAGTTATTTCCAAATATATAAAATATGAATCATTTTGAGTTCTACACAAGGAGTAACATATTTTTGAAGTTAAGCTATTTTTCTGGGATTTAAATCTGAACATCGGTGAGAAAATATTAAACTGGGAATGATTCTTGATGTTATATGTAACATCCCATTTTCTAAAGCGGAATTTTTTTTTTTTTTGCAATCAATCAGAGTCGAGCAATGGAGCGTAAGAGTAACTGATCATAACAAAACATGAAACATAGTGTAATATTGTATTGACATTACAGTGATCCTATGGTTCGGAAAATAATCGACGAAAAGGAAAAGAAAGCGATAAGATAAAGATGACTTCTTCCATGCAAGTCACTCCTGCTTGCTTTCCCGGACATCAATTCGCGGTCCTCCGGACCACGAAGCTACAGTGAGATTCAATTCACCGCATTGAATCTCGGGTAACATTAACCTTATGCTCAAATAAAACAGTATATAGACAATGAGATATTCATGACATAACGGCAACATCTCATCGAAGTGTGACACGAGACGAGAACATAAGCATGAAGCAAATATGTAAGGTCTACACAACAACATTGTGACACGAGCAGTACATAAGCAATAAGCGTACGTAAAGTCCTACACAAATATAGCCTGCACATTAACTCCGTGCCACGAACACGTGTCCTCGGCGCTAGGAAAACTCAAAGCGGTATTATCATGTCTTATAACCCGTACAAGGTTTGTATGTAAGCGGCGACCCTAAGCGAGCCGGTATATGAACGTATCTATGACATATATGTGCGGCACGTTGGACAGCGTAACGGCAACAAATTAGGATTTCGGATATCCTATGAGAATAATGTCACTTCCATTAGTAATTTGACATTATAACAGGCATTTTAGGTAAAAATTACCATTTTGCCCCTATACCCCTACTTGGCGGAATTTCGCCAGCGCTTAGCTACGTAGGCTATTTTCTTCCCAAAATTTCGCCAGAACTTCGACGCATTTATGATTTTCGAAAATAAAGACTAAAATAGCCCTCCCATATGATACCCAATCATACTCAAAATTTAAAGGCTATTACTACCCCTAACCTTTAATAGAGCTATAAAAACTACAACTTTTCAGCGACTCGATCCCTACTATGTTTACACCTCTTCTTCTTTCTCAACCAAAAATTTCGGCCAAGAGAAGGAAGAAAGGTGTGAGAATTATGAAGGAGGGGGTATTTATAGGAAAAAAACAAGGGCCTTGTTTGGCAAATTAGGGCTTTGTTTGGGATTTTGGGTTATAAAAACCCATTTTCCCGATCGGTACCGATTCGCGTGATTTCGGAGAATTCACAAAATTCTGGATTTACAACTCTGAAGACATGTTCTCACTTAGTAGAAATGTCCAAGTTAACCTAAATTTTGATTCCATATAGGTCTCCAACAGTCCAGTTGAAGTTCCTCGAAAAACGTGTCCGAACGCGTCCGGTGTCGGATTCGTTTTCGGAGATATCAATCTCTTCGAAATAATTCACTGATTCCAAATATGTCTAAATAAATTCAAACCCATTCCTAAATGTTGAGTTAGAATTTATTTTCCTCTTTTCCAAAATTATGCCTATATGCATTTTTCCCTATTTTGTTTTATTAGGAAAATGCACAAACGACCTTGGAATTAACTTAGGAAGAGGTCACTTAAAGGTAAAAACTCACTGATCAATATTTTACCTTGACCTTGGGATTCCTATTCCTAGATCTCTAGATAGGATCCGTTTCCTAATTTTAAATATTACTATTCACATTTTCCTACTTTAATTAATTATAATAATATAATATGTCCACTTGCAAATATTTTCTCATCTCATTTTTCATTTATTTTTCTCTTTTTCTTGGGTCCATTTTCGGCTGGCCCATTTTTTATTTAATAAATATTAATTTTTTTTTTATTTAATTAATTATTTAATTATTTATTTATTTAATTTTTCCAAAAATTCCACAAAATTACCTAATTGGTCCATTCTTGTATTTAGGCTTAAAAATACCTAAACTCAACTATTTTTCTCCAAAATTTCCAATTAATTAGTAAATATATTTTTACTAATTTTAAGCCAATTACCACCAATTTTTGAGCTTTACATAATTATCTCTTAATTTCCTTTGTTTATGCTTAAGTAATTAGCCCAATATTACTTAATTATTCTATTATCACTTGTTGGTAATTTTCTTAATTACAATGCCTTATTACCTTCATACTTTTGCATTAACATTAGTATTCTCATGCCTCTTACATTTTTATAATTACAAGGGTATTTTGGTCTTTTATTACTTTTTGAGTATTCTTGTACAATTTCTCCAAGTTCATAATTTATTAAATTACCATAATTAGAGATAATATACTCTCCTAATTCACTTGGTCATTTTACGCCTTTTGGTATTTTTCCATAATTTCCTAAGTTAATTACCCTTTTGCAGGGCGTTTTGGTCATTTTGGCACTTTGGCCCTTAAACTCCCTAATTTCACGCAGAAATTCTACTTAGAAAATAGACTATAATTATACAAGACCGGAGATTGAAATTTCACTTATCGAAATATCCAACTTTTATTTATAATATTCCGTATAAATATCCGGTATTACATTTCTCCCCTTACACAAAATTTCGCCCTCGAAATTTAATCTATACTAACTAAACTTCGGGCCATGAACTCGGGTACTTTTCCTTCATGTCACTCTCGGTTTCCCAAGTTGCCTCTTCGGGTGTTAAACCCTTCCGCACCACCTTCACTATCGAATAGTCTTATTTCGAGCCGTTTCTCCTTATGATCAATGATCCATTCGCTCAACTATGAAGGTATTATCATGCCGTACTTCAACGTCTTCGTACTCAATGACATGACCTCGGTCTGGTTGGTATTTCTTCAGTTGTGACACGTGGAAAACGTCGTGAAGATTACTCAGGTTCGGGGGTAAAGCTATCTGATAAGCTACTTCTCCTCGCTTAGCCAAAATCTCAAATGGTCCTACGTATCGTGGACTCGGTTTCTTCCTCTTAAGCGTTACGACACCGATTCGGAGATAACTTTAGAAATACATGGTCGCCGACATAGAACGTCAAGGGTCTCCTCCTTTTGTCCGCATAGCTCTTCTCTACTATGTGCAGCTAGGAGTCTCTTCTTGATCAACGCGATCTACTCGGAGGTTTGTTCAAGCATGTCCGGCCCAAGTAATTGCTTTTCAGACGAATCATCCCAGCATAATGGTGATTGACACTTCCGCCCATACAATGCCTCGAACGGGGCCATTTGTATACTAGCATGATAAGCTGTTGTTATATGCAAACTCGGCTAGCGAAAGATGTTGATCCCAACTTCCTTTGAAATCAAGGGCACATGCTCGCAGACATATCCTCCGGCGTCGAATCGTCCTTTCGATTGACCGTCGGTTTGAGGGTGATAAGCCGAACTGAACCTCAGCTTAGTCCCCATACCTTCGTGTAACGCTTGCCAGAAACGGGATTTGAAACGCGTGTCCCGATCAGAGACAATGCTCTTAGGAATACCATGTAATCTCACTATCTCTTTGATATAAATCCCCGCCAATCGTTCCTCGTATCATGATTCTGATTTTGGGCAGACCTACCACAAAATCCATGGTTATGTTCTCCCATTTCCATTCGGCAGCTCTAGTCCTTGCAAAAGACCGGGGGTCGACGGTGTTCAATCTTCACCTTCGACGGGTCAAGCACTTGGCCACGTACTTTGTAACGTCTTTCTTCATTCCGGGCCACCAAAGTTCGGATTTCATACTCAGGTACATCTTGACCATGCACGGATGTAGAGTATATTTACTCTTGTGAGCCTCATCCATTATCTTCCGCCTTAATTCATCAGCGGCGGTACATAGATTCGCTTCTTGTACCTGACCAAACCACTAAGTGATAGGTCATGGTCTTGGGTCTCACCTCGAGAGATTTTCTCACGTATCTCTTTTGCCCAATCATCTTGCTTCTGAGCTTCGTCAACTTCGTCTCTCAGATCATACTCCCCTTGACTAACAAGAAGAGTTGCAAGATAGGCATCAGCTGGTGCATGAAGACCCATGCAGACTTGATTGGATAGATTCAGATCTCTCAAATCTTCCGTAATTTCTGCTCTTGTATCATCATATATGCCACCTGCACCGTCTTCCTGCTAAGAGCATCAGCAACAACGTTTGCTTTTCTGGATGATACTTGATCTCCGGGTGTAATCTTTGATCAACTCCATCCAACGACGTTGTCTCATGTTGAGTTCTCGTTGATCGAACAAGTATTTCAAACTTTTGTGATCACAATACACTTCTACGGTTACACCGTACAAGTAATGCCTCCATATCTTCAAAGCGAACACGATAGCCGCCAGCTCTAGATCGTGTGTAGGATAGTTCAACTCGTGAGGCTTCGGTGACGAGAGGCATAAGCCACCACTCGCCTGTTGCATCGGGACACATCCCAACCCTTGCCCACTGGCATCACTGTAAACAACATACTTCTCATCTGGATGCGGGATGATTAACACTGGTGCCGTAGTCAATCTCTCTCTCGGTTTAAAGCTCTCCTCACGATCATCTCCCATACAAAGGGTTAATTCTTCCTCGTAAGCTTTGTCAATGGAAGGGCTAGACGCGAGAAATCCGGTATGAATCTGCGGTAGTATCCCGCCAGAACAAGAAAACTACGGATCTCCGTCACGAGTCTCGGCCGTTTCAGTCCCGGCTGCATCTACCTTGCTTGGATCAGCGCAACTCCGTCGCTAGATATAACATGGCCCAGAAATTTCACTTAGGCGGCCAAAATTCGCATTTGCTCGGTTTAGCATAGAGTTGCTTCTCCCGAGTATGCTCAACACCTTTCGCGAGATGTTCTTCGTGCTCTTCTTTGCTCTTGGAATAGATGAGAATGTCATCAATAAACACCACCACAACTGCTTCTTCAACTCCTGCATCTCGTTAGGAGCCATTCGATACGGCGCCTTTGATATTGATCCTGTGCCAGGCATCAAGTCAATATTGAACTCCACTTCTCGGATAGGAGGTAACTCTGTGAGATCCTCCGGGAATACATCGGGAAAATCATTCACCACAGGGATATCACGGGTGAAAGATCAGCTCTGCTTTGGTGAAAAGAATACCATGTAGGCATGGCATCCACCGCTTCACACATCGATCGGCTTACGTAGCGGAGAGAAAGTTCGAGCTCACTTCAACTTTTCTCCAGGAAATGATATCTTCTTCTTGCCACGATCAATCATCGCACCGTTGGCCGTCAGCCAATTCAGACCGAGTATGACGTCGATGCCGTGAAGAGGTAGACGGATAAGGTCCACTTTAGAAACTCGTCCATCCACGTTAGCAGTACAATTCATACATGCGTCAGAAGCTAAAGATTTTACACCCAGTGGTGTAGATACTACCAAATCATAAGGTAAACTACAGGCATTCATTCCTAGGCGACTTGCACAATCATAGGAAATGAAAGAATGGCTGGCTCCCGAATCATACAATGCCTCAAGTAGATTTCCGTTGAGAGAAATTGTACCTTGGACCATTTTCGGGGATTGTCTGGCTTCTGTGTCGGTAAGTGCAAAGATTCGGCCAGTGCTCTGAGGTCTCGCCTCTGCAGCCTTCTCGGTACACTACCTGCTATAGTGTCCCGGCTTATGACATCTGAAGCATATCTGCTTCCTTCACGATTCACTCCTGGGTGGTTCCTTTTGCATTTGGGCACGTTTGGGATCCGGCGGTCTCGGATAATTTTGTTGTCCAGCTTGGAATGGCCTCTTATTCCCACCTTGGGGATTACTCTGGGCGCCTTCCTCTTTTGTGAAGAGTTCTCGCGGTTGGATCCACCTCGACCAAACATTTTGTTGTTGAAGTTCCTTGATCTCGGAATCCTCGAGATTGCGCTCAGTCATCCGACAAGTTTCCACTGCGCTTGTCAAGTTCTGGAATCGCTGGGACATGAGCCTTTCACCAATTTCATATTTAAGCCCATGAATCAGTATATTCACCATACTACAGGAGTTGGTGAACCGGGCGTAGTAATCGTCGAAAGATTCCTCCTGTCCTTGTCGGATATGGAGAAATTCCGACTCCTTGTTCATTTTCACTGAAGGAGGAAATATTGCTCATGAAATTTCTCCGAGAAATTTCCCCCATGTCACGGGACAGTCATTGGTCTCGTAGGGTTTCGCCGTGACTTCCCACCAACGGTCGGCATCTCCTTCAAGTTGGTAAATCGCTAGTTGGGCTTTGCGATTCTCGGGCGATCAATCACCACGAATACTTTCTCTAGTCTTTTCGACCAATCCTCCGCCAAGTCCAAACTTTCCTCGAAAATTTGGTGGCTTCAACTTACAGAATTGGTTCACCCAATACTGGGTATTCTTCTCCTTTCTTCCTCGTCGCGGAGGTGATTGCGATCTATCGGACTCCTCAGCATTTTCCTCCTGGTCTCCCTCACTTTGATTGTCATTGTCCTCATCTTCTTCTTCTTCTTCATTCCCCTCGTTTTCCTCATTGTTATGCTCTTCCTCTTCATGTTGACGTGCGTCCAATTGTCTTTGGGCTTCCTCATCCTGTTGATGTTGTCTTGCTAATAGAGCATCAATGAGAGCCCTCTGCTCTTGGAGAGTTCTCCTCAGTTCTTGTACTTCGTTCTGTTCCGGCTGGTTTGGTATAGCATTTTGCTCGGGTATTACGTCCCTTTGAGGCTGCCTGCCTCCGCCTCGACCTCGACCTCTGCCTCGGCCCCTACCTCTTGGTGCACCAGCACCTCTTATGATGGCCATGTTTTAACTTTTCCTTTATATCAAATAACGGATAAGTGTTAGAACAATAACACAACACATGGCATCAAGTCATATATATTTTCATATTAGATGTAATGTACATGCTAACGTATACTACATCATCCAGCTGGTTTATGACCGGTGGTTATATCGTATGTCCACACGTTGTCGTCATCAGATGAATGATCTGAGCCAACAGGTTTCTCTGGTTCTAAGGGCATACTAGCCATTGACTTTACCCTAAGTCAGGATCATATTTCGGTTTAGAAATATCAGGGTTTTCGTCTTCGTCCCGCCGTCTCTGGAGCTACGGATTTACGAGCGTTACGTCCTAATATTACGGGATAGAAGATATACGAATGTTCGTTTCTGTCCATCACTACATATTACACCAGGGTCATATCAGTACTCCGTTTCAAAACGTGCTCAAAGTTTAAAAGGCTTAAGAACCTAACTCCGTTATCCGAACAGAATGGCCAGGTAAGTGTCTACCATGGGGGCCTCACCGGGTTAGCGGTGGCGATTGGCACACCCACGTAGACTAGCCTTGCCTTCGGCACCAAACCGTTCGTGGTAACATAGTTAAACACTTGCCGAAAGATTGCTCGATACCATAAAGTCTCATCCACGCCGTGACAACAAATCGTACCTCGCCCGCTAGTTTTACGCCTTCGGCAAAGGCAACATCCGGCCATGTGGTAAGAGCCAATGTTCGTCATCACACCGTGAGAACCCCGATCATGGTTAACTTAACTAGCGATACCATAAAGTGTAACATCCCATTTTCTAAAGCGGAATTTTTTTTTTTTTGCAATCAATCGAGTGAGCAATGGAGCGTAAGAGTAATCGATCATAACCCAACATGAAACATAGTGTAATATTGTATTGACATTACAAGTGATCCTAAGGTTCGGAAAATAATCGACAGAAAGGAAAAGAAAGCGATAAGATAAAGATGACTTCTTCCGCAAGTCACTCCTGCTGCTTTCCCCGGACATCAATTCGCGGTCCTCCGCACCACGAAGCTACAAGTGAGATTCAATTCACCGCATTGAATCTCGGGTAACGGTTAACCTTATGCTCAAATAAAACAGTATATAGACAATGATATTCATGACATAACGGCAACATCTCATCGAAGTGTGACACAGATGTAACATAAGCATGAAGCAAATATGTAAGGTCCTACACAACAACATTGTGACACGTACGGTACATAAGCATAAAGCGGTACGTAAAGTCCTACACAAATATAGCCTGCACATTAACTCGTGCCACGAACACGTGTCCTCGGCGCTAGGAAAACTCAAAGCGGTATTATCATGTCTTATAACCCGTACAAGGTCAGTGTGTAAGCGGCGACCCTAAGCGAGCCCCATATGAACGTATCTATGACATATATGTATATGAGAGCTATAGGATTAGTGTTACGATGCGCGTCCGTACCTTCGTTGATGTACGTGGATGTTTACGGCGGAAGCTGTTTTCGACGAAAAATGGTTTGTCCGACAACGGCACGTTGACACAGTAACGGCAACAAATTAGGATTTCGGATATCCTATGAGAATAATGTCACTTCCATTAGTAATTTGACATTATAAGCGGCATTTTAGGTAAAAATTACCATTTTGCCCTATACCCCTACTTGGCGGAATTTCGCCGGCTAACCGCTACGTAGGCTATTTTCTTCCCAAAATTTCGCGAACTTCGACGCATTTATGATTTTGAAAATAAAGACTAAAATAGCCCTCCCATATGATACCCAATCATACTCAAAATTTAAAGGCTATTACTACCCCTAACCTTTAAAAGAGCTATAAAAACTACAACTTTTCAATGACTCGATCCCTACTATGTTTACACCTCTCGCATATTTTTTCAACGCAAACAAGGCTCTAAAACATTTGTAGGAATCTTGTCACCTACTTTCTAAATCTAACTAACAATTCTACTAACTACTAAACTAAAAACTAAAGACCGAAAGACTTACCCGTTGAAGACTTTCCTGACAATTCTACTGAGAGCCATTGCACAATTCCCCCGAGCTCCTTTCTCTTCT
Source organism: Acacia pycnantha (assembly GCA_025563575.1). Lineage (NCBI taxonomy): Eukaryota > Viridiplantae > Streptophyta > Magnoliopsida > Fabales > Fabaceae > Acacia > Acacia pycnantha. The sequence continues at coordinate 111,461 of JAMWYP010000367.1, read as the reverse complement.
TTCTCAACCAAAAATTTCGGCCAAGAGAAGGAAGAAAAGGTGTGAGAATTATGAAGGAGGGGGGGGTATTTATAGGAAAAAAACAAGGGCCTTGTTTGGCAAATTAGGGCTTTGTTTGGGATTTTGGGTTATAAAAAACCCATTTTCCCCGATCGGTACCCGATTCGCGTGATTTCGGAGAATTCACAAAATTCTGGATTTACAACTGTTCTCACTTAGTAGAAATGTCCAAGTTAACCTAAATTTTGATTCCATATAGGTCTCCAACGAGTCCAGCTTGAAGTTCCTCGAAAACGTGTCCGAACGCGTCCAGTGTCGGAATTCGTTTTCGGAGATATCAATCTCTTCGAAATAATTCACTGATTCCAAATATGTCTAAATAAATTCAAACCCATTCCTAAATGTTGAGTTAGAATTTATTTTCCTCTTTTCCAAAATTATGCCTATATGCATTTTTCCCTATTTTGTTTTATTAGGAAAATGCACAAACTACCTCGGAATTAACTTCCTGAAGAGGTCACTTAAAGGTAAAAACTCACCGATCAATATTTTACCTTGACCTTGGGATTCCTATTCCTAGATCTCTAGATAGGATCCGTTTCCTAATTTTAAAGTTACTATTCACATTTTCCTACTTTAATTAATTATAATAATATAATATGTCCACTTGCAAATATTTTCTCATCTCATTTTTCATTTATTTTTCTCTTTTTCTTGGGTCCATTTTCGGCTGGCCCATTTTTTATTTAATAAATATTAATTTTTTTTATTTAATTAATTATTTAATTATTTATTTATTTAATTTTTCCAAAAATTCCACAAAATTACCTAATTGGTCCATTCTTGTATTTAGGCTTAAAAATACCTAAACTCAACTATTTTTCTCCAAAATTTCCAATTAATTAGTAAATATATTTTTACTAATTTTAAGCCAATTACCACCAATTTTTGAGCTTTACACAATTATCTCTTAATTTCCTTTGTTTACACTTAAGTAATTAGCCCAATATTACTTAATTATTCTATTATCACTTGTTGGTAATTTTCTTAATTACCATGCCTTATTACCTTCATACTTTGGTATTAACATTAGTATTCTCATGCCTCTTGCATTTTTAGAAATTACAAGGGTATTTTGGTCTTTTTATTACTTTTTGAGTATTCTTGCTTATTTTCTCCAAGTTCAAAATTTATAAAATTACCATAATTAGGGCTCCTAATTCACTTGGTCATTTTATCGCCTTTTGGTATTTTTCCATAATTTCCTAAGTTAACTACCCTTTTGCAGGGCTTTTTGGTCATTTTGGCACTTTGGCCCTTAAACTCCCTAATTTCACGCAGAAATTCTACTTAGAAAATAGACTATAATCATACAAGACCGGAGATTGAAATTTCACTTATCAGAAATATCCAACTTTTATTTATAATATTCCAGATAAATATCCGGGTATTACATTATAGATTCTGGATATATTTTTCCTTGAAAATAGACATGTCAAGGGTCATGAGGAATTTTGAATAACTCGAAAAGGAGTTTTTTAGAATTAATTATGATTTTTCAAACTTGCTGAAAATCTGCCCAGAAATTACAGCAATGCGTTTTTAAGAAAATGTAACGGTAAAATTGTGATAACAAATCCACCAAGGGTAGAAATGTCAAAATAGGTGAAAATATCCTTTTCGATATTACTCTAGGCAATATGATGTTAATTATACTATCATGGAAAAGGGAATAATTCAACGGTAACATTATAGGATATCCGGGAAGTCCGGAGTCGGATTCAAAAGGTCCAGCGTTACGTGGTTAAAGGTACGTACACGTACTGTAACTTTAACTATGATGTGTCTTGTATTCTTATATGTGATAGAATGATTCATGAAGTGATGGACAAAAATAGGTCTTGGGTCATGCATTGTGACTAAGTTTATGGGGCTTAGGTCACCTGTTTATATACATTCAACTTTATGCGGGTTATAGTATTGATAACGTCGTAGGGTTGTTTTCCTAGCGCTGAGGACACGAGGAGCTATCGTGACACTGGTTAGTGCAAACAAGGATAACATTACATGTGTTGTGTGCCATGTATTGTTGAGTTGTTAACATTACATTTGCTCTGTGCTATGTATTGTTGTGTTGTTAACATTACATTTGCTGTGTGCTATGTATTGTTGTAACTTTACATCTGTTGTGTGCTATGTACGGTTGATGCTGAAATGTAATGAATATCTATTATATATACTATTATTACTTGAGCATGAGGTTAACTGTTACCTGAGATTCAATGGGTATCGAATCTCAGCTTTGACTAAAAGTTCAGGAAAGGAACCTGGACCTGAGAAGGCATTGATGGACGAAGCCGTGAAAAGGCACCGATGGATGGAGCCGTGAAGAGGCACCGGTCGAGACAAGAGTCTGAAGAAGGTCAAGAGGGACTAGTCTCTGGCATGAATCCGATAAAGTTATTTAAAACCATTTGGTGCTTAAACTAAGAAAGGGTTGGTCTATGTGGTTCAGTCATAAGTCGCCGTGAAAGACGGGGAGACTTTCACTAGACTTTACCCGGCCTAGCCAAATGGGTTTGATTAACTGTATTGGGTTCCGAGCCACAAGTCTAGTTAAGGCTTGGTTTAAGATTGTATAGTTACTATGTAAGAGTTGTAATTATACAAGTTCTGTTTTATTGTATCACATAAATATTCCTTCGGGATTTTTAATTTACCAGCTTATACCTGGGCATTTTGTATCAGTTACTCATCGTCCAAACGTTAGCGCATTGTAACATCCCAAATTCCATAATACAAATTGTGTCTGATGACACTTGGTTTTAGAAAAATTCAACAGAATTTGAGATGCTACATCTGAGTACTGCGGAAACGGAGAGCAATGTACTAACAATTGGACAATATATGAGTAGTTGATATAAAAATACCTCGATATATGATGATGCCAGGCGTATGCTGGTATATTAAAAATTTCCCGAATGAATATTCATATGATACAATATACAGAGCTTTGTACAATTACATTTCTTGAAAAGTAACTATACAACCTAGACCAAGCCTTGACTAGACTTGGGGCAATGAACCTAACTCTGTTAACCGAACAGAATGGCCAGTAAGTGTCTATCATGGGGGCCTCACCGAGTTCACGGTGACTGATTGGCTGACCCACATAGACTAGCCTTGCCTTCGACACCAAACTATTCGAAGTAACTTCATTAGATCCATGCCTGACAATAGGCTCTGATAACTTCTTCCGGCTCCTGCCTCGACCGGTGCATTATTACGGCTTTGCCCCTTGGTTCCTCTTTATGACTCCAGCTACCTTGCCTTCTCTGATATTGATCCTTTCCTGTACTATTAGTTTAAGGCTGAGGTCCAATGCCCATACATCGGACCTCAGGTAACGGTTAACCTCATGTTTACATACACACATATGTATTACAGTTATTCATAAGATAACAGTATATGAACACATAACAGACTTATCACACGCAACCAATGCAGATGTACTGCTCCCAGCAAATGCGGATGTACCGCTCCCAGCGAATTCAGATGTACCGCTCCCAGCGCATGCATATGTTCAGTCATCTTTTAACACCAATACGCATTCAAATAGCATACCACCAATACGCATACAATACACATAACGTATATACGCATACCATAAACATCAGAGTTAGTGTTACAGTACGCGAATGTACCTTCCACCGTGAAATGGCCAATTGTCCGGCCTTTCGAACCCGACTCCGGACCTCCCGGATATCCTAAAGGGTAACACCGTATCCATTAACTCATAAACAATATCCTAACGGATATTTTAGTCACAAATGACTATTTTACCACTGATTTCGCTACTCGACAAAATTTCGCCAGAGCTTCGCTATTTTGACTCTAATCTTCCAAAATTTTGCCATATTTCCATCTCCATCATAAATTTCGAAATATATATCATATTTAAACCTAAAACATGATATCTACACTATACTTGGAAGATTAAAGAGCAAACTAACATCTACCCTAGAACTTCAAGAACTACCGAACTAAAAACTAATTAAGAACCGAAGAACTTACCCTTGAAGAACTTCGCTACTTCTTCTCCAGAGCTCCTCTCTCTAACTTCTCTCTAGAATTCGAAATATGCAAGAGGATTTGATGTGAGAATTTCCAATGGATTCAAGGCCTATTTATAGAGAATTTCCATGGATCTCAACCCTTGGATCAACTTTTGCATCAACGGTTAAGAAGACGAAGATGTGGCCTCTTGCAAACCATTCATTTTCCTCTCCTCTCCACCACAAATTCGTCCCCCCTATGTCATCCCATGTCACCAACATGATGTCATCTTGTGCTTTATGGTATTCAACCGATAAAGTTCCCTGTTCGGTGTTCTAATCGCGTAATCGTACAAAATCTCAAAAATCCATCGATGTCACCCTGAAGGTCTCTGTTTACTCTTGAGAAATATGTGGATTAATAAAATTTACAATTCCATTCAGGGTATTTCGAAGCTTGCTGAACATTTTCAGACAAACGCCGTCGGTTACGGAAATCACTTCGGGTAACACCAACCTCTGGACAAAAATTCACTGATTCATAATATGTCCAGATGTTTTCTACTTAGTTCAAGGATTTTGAGATATGATTTATTTTCCATTGGTTCTCATTTGTCTTATCTTCCCTTTTCCACAAAATATCTTTTTCGTCTTATCTCTTAATCATTCTGCCGGTTACGAAAATCACTTCGGAGATAGCCCACTCCGGGATAAAAATACACTGGTTTATAATAAGTCCTGCTGTTAAACACTTAGTCCATATATTTTGAGATAGGATTTAGTTTCTATCAGTTCTCGTTTATCTTATTTGTTTTTTCTCAAAATATCCCACAGAATATTCTTTTTCCTTAGAATATTCTTTAAACCACAACCATGTTCACACCATACTCTCTAATTTCGGTTTTCCTCCCCCATTTTGACTTGTCAACTCTCTTCTTTATTTATTTAATTTATGCTTTAATTATCTAATTAGATAATTATCTTATTGCTTAATCCTTTGTTGGTTAATTAAGCCTTAGGGATTTTATGTAATTCACCATAGATACTCCTTAATTATGCCAAATCACTTAGCAATATTATTTATACCAATCTTGATCCTTTATAGGTCATTAATCCCAATTTAGAGGTTTTAAATAATTAACTTTGAATACTTTATTTACTCATACTTAAACAATTAGCCATTAATTATTTATTTAATCACTTACTAATTGTTGACAATTTTCTTAATTGAGATTAATTATTATCTCACAACTATTGGACTGACATTGGTAATTTATGCTCCATGTAAAATATTAAAAATCATGGGGCAACTTATGTTCCCCAAAAATAATATTAATTTTTGCTTCATTATTTTCCAAGGAAAATAATCCCATAAATTATCTAAATTAGAGACAACATACTCTCTAATTTTTAACAAATATTTTATTGCCATTTAGGATTTATCATAATATTTTCAGGGCATTTTATGACCCACAAACTCACTTAGGGATTTTTAGCACTTTTTCTCTTCTAATCTTAATAGATTTTACCTTAGAAAATAATATAATTATAACTCCAGGTTTGAGACCACATATTCACCTATTTCCAATAGGTATTATTTACTAAATTATGATACTTATCATAAGTCAGATTTTAGGGTATTACACGCATGCTCTCCATTCCGCATTACTCTGACATGTAGCACCTCAAACTCTGTTAATTTTTCTAAAACTATGTGTCAACAGACACACTAAATGGTATGGAATTTGGGGTGTTACATGCATCATCTTCTTCTAGAGGGTCACTTTAATCATTATATATATTTTTCATTATTAATTGTTCATTTTGTTATTTTATTTTATAGGTCAGACCATGTTCTCATCACGAGTTTAAATTTATATATTTTTCACTTTTTTATCTTTGAGTAAATTAAAGACGATTTTATCTCTATTTTTTTTAATAATATTGTATATATGGTATAAAAAAAAACTATACTATCACTTTTATTTTATATTAATTTTCTCCGATATATAGCACCAACTAGTGGAGCACATCTAACAATCCCCAATCCATTTTAAAGTTGTTTATCTCCTACTTGATTTTGATGACAAATTATTATAATTCATTATGTTGGAATTGTAATAGTAATGTTGATGCCGTAGTAGTAGTGTCAAAATCGGATTTCCTTCAGTGGGCTGGGCATATTGAGCTTTGGCACTCTTCATTTTCTTTAATTTTTATTATTTTCAGGCTCTGTTGTTATTCAAAAATAAAGGAACATTCATTAGTCATTACTAACATGTTCGTCATTTGTGTCCTTTTTTTTTTTTTTTTGCTTTTCAATTTACGTCTCTCTTTTATCATGTTCATTTTACTACAATTTTTCATTTTAAATGTTTCTCAAGGCATCAGCTACATACTAAATTAATTTTTCTCAAATAATAATATTGAATATTGAACAATCCAGTCCTAATTACATTAATTTAAGCTAACTCATTTAATTTCTCTGGACAAGTTTAATTAAATTAGATGAGACATTTTTTTCAGGAATGAAAATATGAAGATATCTAGTCTTCACGGCAATTTTACTTTGCAACTTTGTCAAACACGCAATTGAATGGTTTGTATTTGGCTTTATCAGCGTTCCGTCGATCCCACTCCAAAGCTTCAGACTTGACTCTCCATTGGTCCTTGCTTTCTTTCTGATTGTGTACTCCATACACGTGGCAATTTTAGTAAATTACCCATTCTTTATAATATAAACAAATTTCTATGTAATGATCCATGCTTTAAGTTAGAGACAATACGATTATTTATTGGCAAATTTAAGAGGGAAAAAACAGTGTAAAAAGTACAGATCACAAAGCCTTACCCCAGATTAATCGCTTGCTCAAATACTTGGTAATAGAATCCATAAAAAGCAACAAACAGCCAGTGGGTTTCCAAAGGGTTATCACAAAAAGTGCATATTCTTAACTTCTTTTCCTGTTAGTAAATGCTTAAATTATAGATTGATTATGTAGTGAATATATTATATAACATTAATATTATCCAATTATTAATAGCAAACTTATAGACCACACCCATAAGACCCAAAGACGCATTTATTAGTTTGTATGTCATAGTATGATATTTTTCTTGCTCAAAATTATGAAAAAAAAAAAAATGTTAGCACCCTTATGATGTGTGTCCCTCCTAATGTCAGATAGTCTTTGTTAACATGCAAACAAATAAGACCCAAAAATATACTCATTGGGTCTTATTTATAAGATAGAAAGAGAATATCTTTTTTAGTCTTATTTATAAGTCACATTGTTACATTTTTCTTATGAAGATACAACTTTATCTTCTATTTATTATTGTATAGACTTTGTACTTGTAGGGTTACTATAATATATATTAAATAGGGATAAAGTTGAAAAGTTGTTAAATTTATAGATAAAGTTAATAAAGTTTAAGGTTTTTCTTGATTTCGGTGAAATATATTATAAATGTCCTATAAATAGGATCTAAGGAGTATTTAATTATTCTCTGCTGAAAACTCTTCTTCAACCAGATTTTTTTTCTCAAATACAGTAAGTCCAACTACTCCTTGTTTCACGGCAACTAAAGTGAAAAAATATCTATCAAAAGTCTTCAAACTTTAATTTATTTGCTTATCAGTACATGACGTGCTTGACTTGTGAGTGGACTTACAGACTACTTTGAATGAAATAATGCTATGTATGGCCTACGAGAGTAACCATAAATGAAATAATGCAACGAAGATGAAAGTGTAGTTCCTAAAGGGACAAAGATTCTTCTCGTTACTGACGTGCATTATGGGGTTTCTCTATGATCCATCTAATACGATGATAATTTCGAGCAAAAAATGTAATACGATGATAATGAATATATGGTCCTTGATGCATGTGATAACATACCTATCACTGTTAGAATCAAAGCTTTTTCTCATCACTAACGCAATTTTCTTTCTCTTTCGTTGCACCAACTTGTTTCGAGGACAACTTAATGTTTTACAAGTCTAACATGTCTTGTACGTCTGGTTCTACGTGTCCGAATTGGTTATTTGATTTTCATTATTTGGGATCATGTTTGGATACCCCAAAAGTGTTTATTAAAGTAAATTGAGACAAGTCTCATATCACATACTTACCACGTACCACTCTGATTCTATTTATAAGTCTAAATTAACTAACTTTCATATACCAAAGAGAGTTAGTTAGTTAATTAATTATGGGCTAAATTTCTAATTTTTCCCTTATCTATGATTGGTTCTAAGTCAATATCAATAAATTATTTTTGTTTACTGCAATTAAGAGAGACAAAAAAGTAAAAAATGAATTTATTATTCTGAAACTGGACTATAATAAAGATCAAATTTACTTCAATAATTATAAGGTAAATTTTTTATTTTGCCCTATTTTATGTTGGGTATTTTTCAACTGTTTCTTCTCTCTCTATCTTCATGAGCATAATTAATATCGGTTTTTTAATCTATTTTTTTAAATCTATTTTCTGAATGCATATACATTCATTTTCGTGGATGTATTTCTATTTTGAAAATTCCCTAATTTGATAAAATGAAGTCAATATTTTATTAAATAGATGATACACTCGATTTCTCAACAATTGCAAATTGAAACTACATCGAAATTAATATTTAAAGAATTAATATTGGTTTCCAGTCCTAATATTGAAATTGTACGTTAATCTGTTCTGATTTATGTTGTGGTATATTATGGTGACAAAAGATATTATTAGTATGTTCTATTTTTTGTAGCTAAACCTTTGTTAGATGATTAACATTGTGTTTAATTAGTCATCTCTTTGTGCATGGTTATTTTGTGAATATTTTGTGCTAATTTCAAGGTGGCATGGTTAGTAGATCAATGGTATCATGTGTTTGCCTTGGTTTCTTGAATTTGAGCTTATTAATTGTGTTTAGCATTGGATTGTAGTATCATTAATCTTAACATTTCATATGGGTGGCCATGGTTAAATTAACATTAAATGAGAAAATCAAATTGTAATGCGAGGTGGCTTGGTTATTTGATTAAAAGCTAAATACAATTCTAACTTCATGCTTAATCAACCTAACTTAGAGAGATTAATTAGCAAGGTGGCTCGGTATTAATCAATCTAGGTTAGGCCTAATTTAAGAGGTGGCCCTTATAGTCTTTTGAAGCTAGCATATTTAATCTCTCATAATCATTTGAAGTGAAGATTGCTTGTGTCATTGTTATGAAGGATTGTTTATCCCATTATTGATCTTGTTATTTTTCTTATTTCATTAACTCCATCATCATTCCATCTCATACTTTATAGATAAATCACAAAAATAACTATTTCGTTAGGTGTAATTAACACCTTAAACTATTAAGTTGAGGCATTCTCTTTCTCCTTCTCCTCTTCTATGTCTCTCAATTTCGTTGTCTGGGGTCTGGTGGAGGTATTTCGATCAATGGGTATTACTTTGCTGCATGATAAAACTTCTCTGCTGCATTTGAAATTTCATTGTCTGGGGTCTTAAATCATGACACCAAAATCCATAAAAAAGAACATCTAAATATATTAATAAGTATTAAACCTCAGAAATAAATTTAACAATTTTTCTCGAGAAAATGAAAATTAATTATACATAATAATAAGATGTACGTAGTTATATACTTTGCAGAAAGTGAAGTTTGCTTTGGAATAACCGGAGAGATCTGTTTGGATATAACTTATATTTACATGATAGAATATTTGATCTCAATAATTTCACAATATTATTTCTAAAACTTTAAATTTAATTATTATCTTATATATAACTTTATTTTCTTTTAATGTATTGTCTCTCTTTCCCTTTCTAGAGTTAACTAGAGCGCAAAGGATTTTCTACTTTTTCAATAAGTGTGCTTTATGAGATTCGTTATCTTCCTTAAAGTGTGAGGTCACTCATCATCTTAACTAATAGCTTGTTGGTTGTCTCATTTTCTTTTTATTTTTCTTTTTGGGTTATCATAATTTAATCAATGAATAGTGAGAATAATATAGTGATAATATTGTCCTCAAACTTAAAGTCATAGCTGAATAAATTGAAAACCAGAGAATTTTAACCACGTGTAATGAGAATGAAAGATATCACAAAAGAAAGATTTCTTTCATCTGTTTAGATTGCAGGCATAGTGGTTTGATTTCAATACAAGTAAGTTATAGCAAATCATTTTTTAGATGGTAAAATTTCTATATCCATAAAACTATTAATGTCTAGTTAATAACCCAGCACATTATAAGACTTTTTTTTTGTTTCCCATCCCAATCAATGTGGGACATCACAATTCACCCCATTATAGCCCATAGTCCTCGTTGGCAAGCCTTGCTTTGATATCCACAAAACTATCAAATCAAGGGATGAAGCTTCTTCTCATAGACCACCATACTTGACCATTAATAATAGACCCGACACATTAATTCATTTTTTTTTTTCAATATGTTCAATCTTATCACAAAAGTTGTCTTTTTGCATGCAACTCTGCATTTTGCTAATACGACTTGACTTGATTTGGAACTGTAGAAGTATAAAACAACTTGTGTTAATTGCTCGAGGCAAAAGACTTGAAATTCTACTAAGTCGATCTGCTCCTCATGGGAAAGCCTTCTTCTTTTTTTGTTTTCCTGCTCTTACTTCATTGCCTCATGGCCTCTTTAGCTTGGACTAATACAAACATCAGTATTGATAAATATGCACTTCTTGCCCTTAAATCCTCTATCACTTCAGATCCATATGATTTCTTAGCTCATTGGTCAGTCTCTTCTTCTCCATGCAATTGGACTGGTGTCACATGCAATACTCGTCATGGAAGGGTCTATTCCTTGAATCTTCACGGCATGGGTCTTAAGGGCTCCATATCTCCAGAATTAGGAAATATCTCATTGCTTGTTGAACTTGATCTCAGTGACAACAATTTTTATGGTCAAATACCAAAAGAGTTAGTTCAATTGCGTGGATTGAAACTATTTAACTTGAGCTACAATGACTTTCATGGACAAGTTCCAGCAGAGATAGGAGATTTATCTATGGTTGAGCACTTGAGTTTTCAAAATAACATTCTTAATGGGTTTATTCCACTATCTCTATTCAATCTATCAAGGTTGGAGACTTTAGATTTAAAATATAATTTCATTGAAGGAACCATTCCGTTAGAGGTGGGCAGACTTCACCAATTGAAGATTTTACGACTTAGCTATAACAAACTTTCAGGAATCATTCCACAAACAATTTTCAACATATCTTCACTTGAGTTATTGAGTTTGTCCTACAACAATTTGTCAGGTATGTTTTAGATTATTTTCAACATTTATCTTTATCTTCATTCTAAACTAGTGTACTTGGTTAGCGGGATCTTATCCTCAAGGAATAACAGTTTGTCTCAATTTTTTATTTATTTATTTTTGGCATTTTTATGGATTTTCTTCTATATTTTTGTCATGATTTTTCTACTCTTTTTGAAAAGGAAAAAACATTCATCATCACAAATTTGAAGCAAACTATGTAGTCACACCATCGGAAAAATATTATTGTTAGAGTATTAATTAGTCTAAGTGCATGGATCTAAAGGCTTATCATCCGTCTTTGAAAATAAATGTTTATTATTCTCATTAAAAAAACCTTTTGAAGGGTTTTTCATAGGAAAAACCCTTAGCTCAAGTTCATTATATCTTTTATGTCAAGTTCTCCAATCATACATGGACATATATGTCCTATTTATTTCATGTGCATTTATAGTTAATTGATAATATTTTAAAACTATGATACATATATGTGATTGGATGACTTAAGATAATGGGTATAAGAAACTTGTATTGTCCTTTTTCATATTGAATAAACTTTACAACCAACATGCCCTGAATGTTTAATTTTGATTTGGACAATCTACATTATATTTTAATTTCATTATTTGTTAGTAATTATTATTTTTAAAAATTTTATAGAGTCAACAAAAAGCTTTTTTCTAGGGTCTCCCAAGAAACACGTGTTTTGATAGGAATGATGAAAAGGAAGGGCCATTTGGATTTCAATTTGTCTCTTAGATTTAATCATTTCAAAATTTCTCAATCAAACACAACCAGTTGATTTAATCTACGGTTATTAGCCCACCCGAATTAAAAGGGTCATACCTTTTATTGAGTTTTATCATTTACTAATATACGTGTCATTTCTTAAAAAATGTGCAAGTCTTATACATTTCCATAGAATATTAATTTATCTTATGTACCTAATAACTTGTGACACGTAACAAATAGTTACTGACATTATTTTCTTTCCCACCCCTTAATATTTGAAGGAGGCATCCCAAATGAAATTGGTGATCTTTCACAACTTAAGATATTGTATCTTGGACTAAATCAACTCACTGGTTCTATACCATCTTCATTAGTTAATAATTCAGCGTTACAAAATATTGATCTTGGAAGAAATCAATTATCTGGTAGTCTCCCAAAAAATGTGTGTTTTGGGCTTCCAAAAATTGAAGTATTTTCTGTGCATGGAAATTATTTATCTGGCGAAATACCCTCCATTTGGCATCAATGCAAAGAATTAGTAGAATTACAATTGGGTGATAACAGATTTGACGGACGAAAAATACCAAGTGACATTGGAAATTTGACCAAACTCCAGAGGCTATCTCTTAGTAACAGCAACTTACAAGGTAAGAGTTTTAATTATATATATCATTGTCTTAACTTCTATTCCATTATTTCATAAACCATTACTGAATAATATGCCCTCTCTCCATTTAAATAAGTGATACACTACTTTAAATTAGAAACTTTGAGAGAACATTCTTTCTCACAAAGAAGAATTAGGAAACCTTTCTTTTCTTTTTCATTCTGTCACTTTTTTCGTTCTTCCCTATTTTTTTTCTTGGGAAAATCCTTTTAAAAGACAACTGAGTATTCAAATTATAAATTAGGTCATTAAATTTAACAAATTCTAAAAATGAGATTATATAACCTAAAATAAGATTTTAGAATTTGATAATTTTAGTTTACTACCCTGCTTTAATTTGATTCCAACAAAAATAATCCTATGTGTAACCGGCACGAAACCTTTCCACTACTGACTCCTCTATCCATTTCACTCCACTAAACAAAACCACAGTTTTTCCACCACTTGATGCAGTGAAGCCATTTCGCAGAAAAAACGTTGAAGGTTTTTGGCATTAATTGCTACTCCCTCTCATTCATGAAAAGCAAAACCTCACCGCCATGAGCAATCTAGATACACTAAACTTCATCTATATCTTTGAAAGATTCTAGTGAAGCAAGATCGTTGTCCATAGTTATACCAGATCCATCAATCTTTCTCAATATAGGCACCTATTCGACCTCTGTATTATTATTATTAATTTTTTTTTTTTGCGTGCGTGAGTCAGATGTTAAAATAGTTGTTCGATTGGAAATCTTCTCTCTTCATCTATTTTACCACATAAGCTTTGAGCTTTAAGGTTTCCCGATTCTTTCACATGTTCCTATGTTTGTTTTTTGTTTTTTTTTTGTTGAGTGATTTTTTTTACATAACATTAGACCTTTGTTTTTCTACAAAATGGGTAACTACGCATTCAAGAGGGTTATGAATGAGTGGGAGAAACAATGCCAAAAGCCTTCAACTTTTGTTTCCCTGTAAAACGACGTCACTACATGAAGTGGAGGAGAAAACTTTGTGGCTTTGATTTAGTGGAGGGAAATGGATAGAGAGTTGGTGGGGAGCTTCCCCGCCGGTTACACATAGCATTATTTTTTATTAGAATTAAATGAGGCGTAATAATGTCAAATTATCGAATTTAAAATCTTATTTTAGGTTATATGACCTCATTTAGAATTTGTTAAATTTAGCAACCTAATTTATAATTTGAATAATTCAACTGTCTTTCAAAGAAAATTTACATTTTTCCTTTCTTTTCCTTTCATAAAATAGGAAATATATAAAATTTAGGCAATTCAAACATGGGTTTTTCTCCACATAGAAAAGGGAGCCCAAAACCTAACATTTAGATAGATCAAATAACATATACAATAATTAAATAATTTATCTAGTTTATTTAATCTTCTCAAATCAGTCAATGGCTCTTATAATTTTACCTATCTATTTATATTATAATTTTACACTAAATATATTATCAAATATTATGAGCCATTTTATTTTTCTTTTAAAGTCCATTCAAGTTTTTTACAAGTAGTTGATGTTAATCATTTATTTCGGTGCCGAACTCTTTACAAGCATGAGACTATTATCTTTTATCATCATTCTTTTCTTTTCTTTTAATATTTTTATATAGTAAAAATAATTAAAAAAGAGATTTTATTTTTATTTTTATTTTCATTAATATTGTACATATTAGCAATGGGGTTAAATGTAGCAAGCAATTTACAATAACAAAAATTCATTAATCGATGCTATTCTATTCTATGATTTTCTATAATATTTTTATATAATGATCTTCACCACTTTAAAACTAAAATAATATTTAGTTTTTTCATTTCATTCATTCATGTATTGTTCATTCATAGATGGTACTTACATATAGATTGTGATTATAATCTCAAAATAAAAGAAAGATAAGATTATCAATTGAAGGGACTACGTGAGATTTAAAACATGAAAAATAATTTTTTATTTTATTTACTCCTATATCTTGATGACAATAATTTTCAAGGTATGGCTTTTAATTATATGATTGAACTAATTATACATTGTGTGTTTTTGTTTTAATCTATCCAGTGGAAAATAATTTTAAAAATATATTTTGCTTTTCATTTTTTTCATTCATTTTAAAGAATTGTAATAAGCTGACAAAATTGCGTTTATAGTAAAAAAATCTTAAAAATGACATGGAGCCTATAAAAAATTGGTCTGAAAGAATTTCATGATCTATCAATATTTGATGTGACATAGTAATGTTAAAGAAGAATGCCAAAGCCTTTTATTTGATATATCTTCTTCACTTTGTAAATCGAAACAGGAGAAATTCCATCGTCTCTCTTCACCATTTCTTGCTTAAGAATTGTGGATTTAGAGAAGAACAAGTTGAAAGGTAGTCTTCCAATATCAATTGGTAATGAGATGTTGTTGGAAGAGTTAAATCTGTCAGAGAGTTTTTTTACGGGTACGTTCAATCTACACATCTCTTAATTTTATGCTTTAACAAAAAATCTTATTTTTATGTATATTATATTACCTCTAGAATGTATAACTAAAAATATTTAAATTCCTTAAATAAAAAGTAAATTTTTAGCCTTTTAAGTCTATGATGAATTCATAGCCAGATTTCAAAGTTAGAGCCTTGTAAATAATAAATAGATTTAATGCAAAATATAAATAACTTGGTTGTTCATTTTATATATGTGAAATTAATTCCATAATCTCTCTTTAGCATATCTTTTAAGAGTTTTAATTTTCAATTGGTAATTGATATTATATTGAAGAGTCTCTTTTAAATTGATTTCCAACAAAAGTTAAATTATAGTCTATTATTTTAAGCCTCTAATTAACAAAATTCCATGTATTACTTATAAGGTTGTGTGTGAATTGAGGAAATTCCTAGACTTACTACCAAACAAACAAAAATTGGGGTTTCCCCCTTTCTGTAGGTGGAATTCCTTCATTCCTTTGGAACATGCCTTCTTTGATAAAGGTTGTCGTTGGCATCAATCATTTAAATGGTAATTTGCCAGAAGAAATATGTCATCAACTCCCTTTACTTGAAGTCTTTGATGTTACTGCTAATCAATTAGAGGGAAGCATTCCAAAATCAATAAGCAACTGCACATCTTTGAGAGAATTATATTTGGGTGGTAACTCATTTACAGGTATGTTCTTTACTTGTGTGTTTTCTTTTCTTTTTAAATATTTTTCTCTAAAATTAAATTATGCTTTTTATCATTTCATTTATGTGAAATAACAAATAAAGTGAAGATCAAGAACCAATGGAACCTTATGATATTTGTAACATAGATAAGTGAAATTCTTATATACTATTCAATGACATCAAAACCTTAAACCATACAGAATGTCATACCCCTTGTAATTATGACATTTATAAGAGTAATATAGTGAAATTTAGTGAGCAATATAGGTATAGAATAGTACACTAATAATTATAAACATTATTGGTTATGTACAAGAATAATCTACAGAGTCCTCAATACATTGATCCACAAACATTAGTGCCAAAATATTATAGTTTCAAAATAAAAGTAATTGAAAAAAACTAATAGTTCTATAGCTCTGACTAATGATCAAACATCAGCCTTAGTAATTTACACTTGCTGCCTTTCCTTTAAAACCTTGGGCGCCACCATGACCATGTCCAATTCCTATGCCCTTAGAAACATCTGGGATTCAATTTGAACCCTAGAGTAATAATTAATCTCACAAATAGAGTATAAACAGTATATGAAAGTTAACCAGTATAAATAGTCCATACGGCATAAAGCATTCAAAACACGTAACACAGATTATATATAGCCAAACCAGCATGTACATATCACTTAACCACAGCACTAGGTACAACGAATTGGCATGTACCGGAAGTCCTCTTGTACGTTGGATTCTTAACCGAGACATCCGACTATAAGCAATCGACTAGGAACTACCAAAAGTCCTCATGTATGTCGGGTTCTTAATTAGAAGTACCCCAAGTCGTCTGAATGTAACTAGGTTAGCCACTTAAGAATTACCGTCCAATAGGTCTTACACCTAGTTCTAACCATCGGGAATGATCTCCATGGTCAACCCTTCCGCTCAATTGAGCCACGAGTGGTGCTTGCTCCACATGGGATGGGACAATTCCACTTATGATTCAAATAGACATACACAACTATATAGACTATGTGAGATTAGAGTTACTAACTGATTGTTTTATCCAAGTAGATTTCAAAACCTCGTGTGTTTCGAGTAATTATGAGTTCCTATAAGGACACATTATGGACAATGGTTAATATTCAACTTTAGACATTCCAAATGTCATCTAGTATAACATAGCTAAACATGAAGTTGCTAGACTTAGGCTATGTCCAAGATTCCATTGTTTCCCTCATTTTCACACATTTTCCCCGATTTTCCAGAATTTGTACTGAAACTTTGAAAAATCATATCTCTTAGCAAAAATGTCCGAATGAGGAGATTCCTAAGCCTATGGACTCCTTATTAAGTTTAGTTTCAAGGAAAAATAATTCCAACAGCTAAGCACACACATGATATTCCTAATTCAATGAAACAGTGACCTTAGTCCAGATTACATTTCAGGATTGTAGGTCATTTCCAAAAATTTATAACTCAGTGTACAAAAATCCAAATTAGACAAATGACTTATCAAATTAAAGTTCATTATGTCTACTTTAATCTTCTTGTAAGATTTCATTGCAAATGGACATCATTCACTACCCCAAAATATTTTTCGAAATGACTGTCCAGACTGAAATTTCCAAAAACAGTTTTATAGTTTCGGTACAATTCAATCACGGAGCTTCCAAAATCCCTACCAAACCTCTATCCTACACAATTTCACGTTTTGAACACAATGGAACCATCAAAATGGAAAAATTCCAACTCCCATGGTCTACCTTGCACCCAACTGAAACTAGGATTCAATGTGCTAAGATTCTTTTTGTCAATTTCAATTTGCAAACACCCTAATTTTTAGTTCCTATTCGCATTTTATCTTGTTATTTAGATTATACATGTATGATAACCCACTTTTAGAAAATCAAACAGACCCTCCCCATTAGGGTTTCATCTGACCAAAATCATAGAAAACCAGTAAAATCATCAGCGAACACCAATACACCACCAATAGGTTTGGAATCGCTTACCTTAATCATTGTTCGGTAAATTCCGCTAGATTTCTTCCTTCCTTGGCCCTCACACTTCGGCCAGATCACCAACAACACTAAATAAGAGAGGTTCTTATGATTAAGAAGTAGGAGAAGAGAAAGACTAGAGGTTACAAGTCCTTAACACGAGAAATTACCTCGATTTCGTGAGTTTTTTTGCTTCTTCTTCTTCTCCCTTAAGTTTCGACGTTTTTGGGGCTGCTGGAATGTTTGTGCTGATTTGGAATGAGGAATGGAAGAGTGAATGTGTTAACCGGGTCCCTAAGTCGATTTAGGAAGGGAAGTATCAATTTGCCCTTCATTTGTCACATATTTACCAATTGTGCCATTTTTCCAATTTCAACCAATTTCTTTTTTTCCCCTCTCCTTGGCCGAAATTTTTGGGCCTTTCTTATAAAAATTTTGACCCATTCTATTGACCTATAACTCATGCTCATATGCCCACAAATTTTAAATACTTATGAGACTTAGGCACAATTTCGTAGAAAAAATAGCAATTTCAACGTTCATTCAACTTGTCTCATAATTTTTAATAAAACTCATGCAATTTCTTTTCAATTTCATTACTTTTTAGTCAAATGTAATGCTCTAAAATTGAACATAAAAAGCATTAATTTTATATGTCCCATTAGTGCCAACAATTGTCTCAAAATTTTTGGTTTTGATGAAATCGGATATTTCGGTTAAAATTGACCATTTAGTCAAAATTGACCATTTCTTTTCGCCAATTACATAAACATCATTTAGGGAATTTATCATAGCAAATTTTGGAATATTACACAGAATGGCCACCATGTGTTATGCGAATAATTTTTTTTCAAAGATATTTTCTATCTCTTAATAACTCTAATTTTATGTTTTTTCTATCCCCTTAATATTAAGATAATTATAATAATATTAAAATACAGACAAGTTTAGAGTTGTTTTTTCTTATTCATCATATGTATAATTTGTAACAATTCTATATTGTTTAATTGAAATTTAAGTTATACTTACTATTTTCTTAAAAAAAATTAAAACTTAGAAATTAACAAATGTACAATAAACAAAAAAAAAATATTTAGATATGTATAAAACATCAAGGGAAAATGAAAATATATAAAAATTAAACCCAGGCCTACACTTTTAATAATTTTCTCATTATGACTTTTCTGAATATTGTTAAAAGGCCATAATACCCCTCTATAATTAAAAGAGAAAACTGAAAGTGGATGCAGGGCTTTATTTTAGTTTTAATTATTTCAATTAAATTAAATTTATATTTTTCTTTTGTTGGCAGTTTATTTGTTTGTGATTTGATTGTGATTGATTCTAAAAAGTAATTAGAAGACAAGTAAAGACGTAAAAACACAAAATGTAAATTATTATTGTAAATAAACAAAAACAAGCAACCAATGTGTTTATGCGAATGGTGCTTTTAGGAAATTCACTAACACTATCCATTGAGAATGTCATACCTCATTCTAGAGTTACTTATCAGAATTATTTGGCTATTTAAAAACCACATGTGACTCAATTAGTATCCTTATAAGGACGACTTATTTAAAACTTTTATAAAAGTTTGGGTACATGATATAACAAATTTTCCTAAAATTTTAAAAATTCATAAATAAATCGTTTCATATCCAAAAATAGTGGTTCAAAACTCTATTTTTAATTCTTGAAATTTTTTTATGATAAAATTAAGATGCAAGCTCAACAGCAACCCATTAGGTCCAGAACTTGCCTAAAACTTATACTGTACAAAGGAATTTTATGCGAAAATTCTAGAATTATGACCCAAATTAGAAAAATCACATCTTTTGATCTACATGTCTAAAAATTACAAATTAATGATTATTAAAAAACGTATTATGTGTATTCTCATGCCAAATTTCATGATTTAGATTACCCTGTATAAAGTCAATCACAAGAATGACGTTTCAACAAAAATATAAACTACATATAACTTGTAATTTTGACAGATTGAAATCCTGGCACGAACTCTCTTTGGATATCAAAGCTCGCCCACTACTCCTTATGGAATTATGTACAACCCAAAAAAAAAAAACTTTAAGCTTACATGAAAGAGTAATTATAATAAGCCACACTAATGCAAAATTAATGTAACAAAATATGCCATGCTTTCTTCCATCCACCTTACCTAAGCTTCCACCAGCTTCTCCTTTCCCAAGGATGTACTTGTTCCTGTGGTTAAAACATAGAGAGCGGTGAGATTGGGGAATCTTATTAGCCATAATCATATTTCAGTATATAATACATGGTAAATAATTGAGCATGTGAAATAAATCACAAAGAACAATACCTTATAATAACTGAATAACTGAATAAATGAAAATTTTATTATACATGGCCATGACAATAATAGAAGTAAGGAGCTTCCATGTTCTTATGTTTAACTATGGCAATAATGGCACAAACAAACCTGCAACCAAAATATAATCTACGAAATTAGTGATTAAATATACTTTTATCATGCTCTCTCACGTTTGCACTTCTTTTCTGATGGCCTCTTGGGGGATTAGGGCACAAATCAAATCCTAACATTTGTATGTACATGCAAGATAGTTAACATGTGTATCATTCATGTCATAGTTCAACTATTTCTCGTCTAAATGGTGCTATACAAATAGGGAATATAAATAAAGTTTACAAACTTATGCTATAATATTCCAATTGCCTATTTAATCAACCACAAGGTTAAGCCTCTATCATTCAACATGTAATTATTAATTTTAAGAATTGTTTTAGCTTTTAAACATCTCGGGTAGCATTTGAAATTTTTCTTTCAATAATTTCCAACTTGATATGAACATTAGCACCATCATTTTCCACCTTTCTCATATGCTAAACCACTTAATGTTATATTCTGGAAATTTCCCATATTTAAAACATAGACTAAATCAACATTTAAATGCCTCTAACTAAGGCTTAACCACCTAGAATAATTGTTTAGTATCTAGAGGCATTAACCAATAGACTTTCAATTAGTTTTTTTGTCTCCAAAATTGAACAATGACAGCCACAATAACTCATGTGAACACACACACACACTCACACTCTCACTTTCACTTACACACACTATCATACCTAATGAAATTTCCAGCATGTAAAGTAATATATGGAAAGATTTTTGCCGTGTCTTCCAAAATAAACCAAGTTCGAAAACAATTTGCAGAATTAGGGAACCTGGGTCGTTTCCCAACGAATTTGCAGCGGGCTTGTTCAATAACAATAGTGAAACAGAATGATAAAATGGGGGGTTTGGTTTAACAGAATAGAACAAAACGAAATAACATAATCAAAATGCAATAAACAGAGTCAAACAGAATCCAATAAACAGAGACAGATTAAAGATGATCAACCCAACGAATTGATTCCGAAACCTCCATCATTGAACGAAAATACAACTAACCCACGTTTGGTTCGGATGAATCGAAATCTCTGCATTCATCCGGAGATTCCCTCGCCTAGACGATCGCCTAGAATATGTCCGGACAGTGGCGTCTCACTGTGCAATCGCATAGCAACACTGTAACCTAGTCCGAACTAAGTCCTTGGGATGAACCAAACCGAATATTAAATCTAATATTCGAACTATTTCCAGAATCGAATCCGATAAGATGAAAACAGAATCGAGTAGTTACCGATTAGGCACGAGTTCTCTGGATGAATCATGGAATCCTCATCGTTGGGTTAATCACAAGAGTTTAGCCGATCATGGCTGGGAAAATCGAAGAACGAACGAAGAACACGAAGAACGCGCGAAGAACATGAAGAACGAGATGAGAGAAAATGAAAACTTGTATTTTGATCCACTCTAATGTTAAAAACGTGAATGAATATGTTTGTGGCAGCTGCCATACTTAAAAATAACCTAAAACGAAATGGGCTCTCATAGTTTTAGCCCAAAACAGAAATAAAATATAACTGGACTTAAATTACAAAATTCGGGTCCAAAATAAATCCAGAATTGTACATCCGACTTTGGCTCCAAAATTGACCTCCTTCTTGACCGAATTTGCTCTTGATGTCTTCATAACAATTGTAGCTCTCTGAATCATCTGAAATATGAGACAAAAATGAGGCAAATCCGATGTCTGGTTCAAGAGTTATGGTAGAAATAGTGAAGCAACACAAAACTGGAATTTTATTATTAAAAATAGCTAAAATGCAATAAAAGGCCCAAGGCCCAAATAAACATAAGAGCCATTATTTATTAGCTAAAGGGTCCTAAATTATTATTCAAGAGACAAAAATAAGTGTATAAAATATTCAATTATCAAATTCCCCACACTTATCTTTTGCACTCTGAGCAAAATTCAAAGAGAAAGACCTAAAGGAAAAACTCTTCTTTACTAATAATTGCTAACAATGCAAAAATTGAATCAAGGGACACAAAGCTTCAAAAGACCAATCATTCAAGACCAAAACCCCTTCATCTCAAATTACAATTCATGGTAGTGTCAATCAATGATGCTAATCACAAAAGATGATCTCTCAAATGATGCGCTCAATCAATCGATCTCTCAAGTGTTTAAGGTAAATAAGTGTATCGCTCAAATTCTACTCAAGAAATTTGTTCTACCATAAGCTTGCTCAACTTCTACGTCTCTACTACTCATAACACATACATGCACAAATCAAGAGAGCTTGTAATTAAAGGTTGTAACGGGGCTAGGGTGAAGGTAGGTAATAGTATGGAATAAGAGGCTAAGCACCAAAGAAATCAAAAGGAAGAGCACTGATTAACACAATCATTCTCTATGTATGAGACTTTATTCCATATATACATTCCTTTCTATGTATTTTCTTTTCTTTTCTCTTCTTTTGTTGTTTTTTTCTTTTTTTTTTTTTTTTTTTTTTTTTTTTTAATTTTTTTTATTTTTCTTTTACTTTTCTTTCTTTCTTTCCTTTCATTGTATACGTAATTACAATGTCAAAATCAAATATCCCCCCCACACTTAAGCCTTGCACTCTGAGCAACCCCACACTTAAACACAAAACAAGTTGAAACCAATGCTCAATAAATCTTCAAGGTGCGGAATAAAATGGTTTTACGCTTAGGCTTGTAATGTGGCTTAGAAAAGAATGGGTCAAAAGGCACAAAGGGGCTAGCAAAGGAATCATAATGTAAGGGAAAGCTATTTGGCCAAAGTGAGGAGAATAAAAGAAAGAAAACAAGCTTCCATCATACTTATGCACGTAAGTGAAAATGTAGTTTCAAAAGAAAAGGAGCAAGTTCTAGAGAACACAAATCATGAGAGATGCACACATGAAAGAAAGAATGGCAAAAGATGAATTCCATTCATGCAGGCCCAAAACCTCACAAGGTCAATACCAACTTAGGTAATCAACAACATCAAATCAACTACCAAGACTTGTAATCGAAGAGTCAAGAGTTCCGAGACTAAACAGAATGATCCATTAAAACCAAAATGTCCTAGTTCATAATATGTAGCAATCATTAGAAAGAAAGAATGTATTTATTTTCAAAAAGCAAAGTAGAAAAGGAAAACAAATAAAAGAGAAGGAGGGAGAAGAAAGAAGAATACTCCCCAAGGGTTTATGGAGGATAAGTGGCATCAATGAGGAGAATCTCTGCTTCCTCAGGCTGCTGTGGGGATCCCTCATGAAATGGCTTGAGGCGATGCCCATTGACCTTAAAGTCCGTCCGTGGGTGGATCACATAGCTCAACGGCACCAAATGGAAATATGTTAGTGATCACAAAGGGCCATCCCATCTAGATCGAAGCTTACCGGGCATAAACTTGAGACGGGAATTAAATAGAAGAACTTTCGGCCACAGAGAATTCTTTCCTCAGAATATGCTTATCATGGAATGCCTTAGTCTTTTCCTTATACAACCGTGAGCTTTCATAGGCATCCAATCTAAGCTCATCTAACTCTTGCATTGCAGCTTCCTCTCCATCCTGGACTTAGCCAAATCCATGTTGCATTGCTTAATAGCCCAATAGGCTTGATGCTCCAACTCAATCGGAAGATGACATGCCTTACCAAAGACAATCCGATAGGAGACATCCCAATCGGAGTCTTGTAGGCGGTGCGATATGCCCACAAAGCATCATCTAGTCGCTTACTCCAATCTTTAGGGTAGAGTTGACGGTCTTGAAGGATTTGCTTAATCTCTCTATTGGAGACTTCGACTTGACCATTGGTCGAGGATGGTAAGGCTGTGGAAACCTTGTGAAGCACTCCATACTTGCGTAGCAAGGCACCCATGCTTCGATTGCAAAAATGGGAACCACGATCACGATAATAGCTCTAGGAATGCCAAACCTGCAGAAAATGTTAGACCTAACAAAATCCACCACCTGAGAAGAATCATTTGTCCGAGTGGCTTTCGCCTCAACCCATTTCGAAACATAATCAACAGCCAGCAAGATGTAAGTGTAACCATATGAAGCAGGAAATGGACCCATAAAATCAATACCCCAAACATCAAAGATTTCACAAAACAATATAGGGTTTTGGGGCATCTCATGCCTACGGGAAATACTCCACGCCCTCGACGGTTATCACATGACTTGCAAAACAAATGGGCATCATGAAACAGGGAAGGCCAAAACAAACCACATTCTAACACCTTCCTAGCAGTTCTTTGGGGTCCAAAGTGACCACCACGAGTGAAGCATGAGCAAAATGCAATATAGATTGAAACTCACAATCGTGCACACATCTCCTAACTACTTGGTCACTACAAAATTTCCACGAGATAAGGGTCATCCCAAACATAATATTTAGACTCACTTTTCAATTTAAGGGTTTGGGCCTAGTGGACTCTACGGGAAAAACACCGGCTACCAAGTAGTTAACTAAATCAGCATACCATGGGGTCTTAACTTGCAGGTGTAGAAGGCTGCTCATCGAAATCATCCAGAATAGAAGAGGGTGAGAGGGAGAATGAGTGATACGACTCAAGTGGTCGGCTACCCGGTTTTGTGCTCCTTCTATCTCGAATCTCCACATCAAACTCTTGGAGCAACAACATCCACCGGATGAGTCGTGGCTTAGCATCTGCCTTTTCAAAAGAAACTTTAAAGTTTGCATGGTCGAGAAAACAATGACTCTACTAGCTAGCGAGATATGACCTAAACTTATCAAAGGCAAATACAATAGCCAACAACTCCTTCTCGGTAGTGGTGTAATTAGGCGAGCGAGAATCCAAAGTCTTTGAAGCATATGCAATGACATGGGAGGCTCTATCAACCCGCTGTGCTAAGATAGCACCAACCGCATAGTTGGAAGCATCGCACATTAACTCAAAAGGGAGGAGCCAATCAGGGGGCTGAATCATGGGGTGTAGTAAGGCAACGCTTCAAATGATCGAAGGCCGCCTTGCACGCATCATCAAAGACAAAGTCGGTGTCCTTATGCAGGGAGGTGGGACAAGGGTTGAGCGATCTTGCTGAAATCTCGAATGAAACGTCGATAGAAACCTGCATGACCAAGAAAAGAGCGAACTTCCCGCACGAAGCGGGGTAAGGCAAAACGGTAATAACATCGATCTTAGCGGGGTCTACCTCAATCCCTTTCCTAGACACTATGTGCCCCAAGACTATACGCGACTCAACCATAAAGTGACACTTTTCATAATTCGGCACAAGATTAGATTCAATGCACCTATGCAAGACTCTAGACAAATTAGCTAAGCATGTATCAAAATCAGACCCATATACAGTGAAATCATCCATGAAAACCTCCATGCAGTCCTCTAGGAACTCAGAGAAAATACTCACCATACAACGCGCATCCTTCGGTAAGCATATGTCCCAAAGGGGCATGTAAAGGTCGTCTTCTCCCGATCCTCGGGAGCAATATGGATCTGGAAGTATCCGGAGTAGCCATCCAGGAAGCAGTAATGAAACTTACCAGCCAATCGCTCTAACATCTGATCAATGAAGGGTAGAGGGTAATGATCTTTGCGAGTGGCTTGGTTGAGTCTTCTATAGTCAATGCAAACTCTCCAACTATTCTGAACTCGAGTAGGAATGAGCTCATTCTTTTGATTGGCTACCACAAGAACTCCGGACTTCTTGGGAACCACCGGTAGGCTAACCCAGCGGCTATCGAAATAGGATAGATGATGCCAGCTTGCAAAAGCTTAGTGACCTCCTTCTTCACCACATCAAGGATAAGAGGATTAAGGCGTCTCTGGGGTTGCCTCACCGGCTTAGAGTCCTCTTCCAACGAGAATCCGGTGCATGCACATAGAAGGGCTAATGCCAACTATGTCGGCCAATGTCCACCCAATAGCTTTCTTGTTCGCCCTCAATAAGCTTAGCGCCTTCTCTTCTTGATCCGGCATAAGATTATTTGCCACAATGGCCGGCAACCGCTCATTCACCTCCGTAAATGCATACTTCGATGGTGCGGAAGGGATTTCAACTCTAGTTTGGGCGGTTGCTCGGTGGAGGGAGAAGCTTGGGTGGTTGTTGCAACAACTCGATGTCATCACACCGGGAATACACGAAACCATATTCAAAGAAGCACAAGCGAAGGATTTGTGTCTATACGGACTCAAGGTTAACATCGTAATTCGGTTCATCAAAATCGAATGAAGCTCATCAAAATCGAAATCGGGATGCACGTTAGGATCGGGATGAAGCTCAAACTCGAATCAATATCGAGTCTACAAGTAATGTAGAATCATCAAGCAAATCAGAATCACCAAACAATGCGGTCTTAACCAAATTAGTGCAAACAGAGCACCATTCATTATCATCGCATGCACAAATGGGGGTATCACTCTCGGATGAAAAATAAGGATAATCGGGACACCAACCATTAAGAACATCATCCACAAAGATCATCAATCACATCAATACGTAAAATGAATGCTCTTCCCTAGGATATTTCATGGCATCAAAGATATTGAAATTCACGGATATATCACCAAACTCCATGGAAAGAGTACCGAGAATGCACATCTATCTTAGTCCTAGTTGTTTTCATGAAAGGTCTCCCTAGAATGATTGGTGACCTACTACTAGAGACTCACCTCCATATCCAAGATGTAAAAATCAGCGGGAATATCAATTCATTAACTTTGACTAATACATCTTCAACTAAACCGAAGGATGGGCATTACTCCTATTAGCTAACGAACAATGACACCGGTTGGACGCAAGGACCAAGACCAAGAGATCTATAAACAGATGCGAGCATGACATTAATAGAAGCACCTAAATCTAGCATGCAATCATCAAATCTATAGTTACCAATAAGGCAAGGGATAGAAAATGTCCACTGGATCTTTGCATTTACGAGGCATGGTAGGTTTGGATGAGTCTTTGAGACATTCTCGGTTCAAGCTCACTCGTTCATTTCCCTTGATCGCCTCTTGTTGGTGCACAACTCTTTCGAAACTTGGCATATTTAGGAATTTGTTTGACCGCATCTAAGAGAGGAATGTTGATCTCTACTCTTCGAATGTCTCAAGTATATCCTTCTCTTGTGCTTTATCGCCAACTTCTTGGACTGAATCGCTCTCGAGGGAAGGGAAGAGGGATAGGAATGTCTTCCTCTTCACCTTGCTGCCTTTGCTTTTTCTTTTCGAGTCAATCTTCACATTTCTGACTCGTTTTACGATGTGGAAGTCACATCTGCAGCTTGCTTAGGTTCCTCCAATTGCTTGCCGGGCAGTAGTGATATAGCACTCACATTTCCCTTAGGATTGGGAATTGTTTGTGAGGAAGGGAATTGGATCCCCGAGGTTGAAGCTGGTTCAATGATGTTGCCAATTGCCCAATCTGTGTTTGCAAACTATGAATGGAAGTGTCGGTTCTTTGTTGGAACCGCATATTGGGTGTGACAAATTGCTTCATCATATCTTCAAGTGAGGAACCACCACTACTGCTAGCCTCGCCGTTGTGCCGCTTTGTGGAGGTGGACATATGGGTCGGTCGAAGAGGTGGTGCTTGCAAGGGTAAAGGGGGTGCAGACTGTTGCTGGAAAGTACGTAGTCTCAGTACGGCCTCTGTTGGTAGTTCCTGCACTTCTGCGTCTTCCGGTTACTCGATTCGATTTTGGTATTGGTTACTCTGATTCCGATTTTGGTTCCAGCGAAAGTTGGGGTGATTTCTCCAACCAGGATTATAAGTGTTGGAGAAGGCATTATTCTGTTGGTATTGTGGCCTTCTGGGAAAAACACCCACTGCAGCTCTACCGACCGATCTTGGTAAGTAGGATCATGCAAGGTAGGGCAAGAGTCGAGTAGAATGATAAGGGTCGAACAAAACCCACAAGAGTACCCATGCTTGAGAAGGGGAAGACTGCACTGTAAGGTCACCGCCACCGCCTCACAAGGAGGTCGATCATCAAGTCTAGTCTCTAATCTCTCGAGAATCATGCCGGACTGGAGCTTGAATATGGTAAACAGAGTACTATTGGCCCGGTGCCAAACCTCTTTGAGAGTTATCTCGCCATAATGGATATCAAGTCTCGGGCTTCTTCGTGTCTTGTTACTCATAGCTCTACCGCTAGAAGCATCCACCAACCCTTTGTCTACCGGTGATAGACCATCATAGAAAGAGTTGATCAAGTCTTTTCGTATATCGATGGTGTGGACGGCTTGCACATAACCTTTTGAACCTCTCCCAATACTCATACATAGTCTCCCAGGACTTGTTTAATGTTGCCAATTTCCTTCTTGATTGCGCTTGCTCTTGAGGAAGGGAAATATTTCTCTAGAAATAACCTCGAATATCATCCCGGCTCCCAATAGATGAGGGTCAAGGTACAACAACCAATCCTTGGCTCCACCCTCCAATGAGAAAGGAAAAGCTCTCAACTTGATATGATCTTCATCAATGGCATGAGGTTTCATAGTGCCGCATACTACATGGAATTCCTTCAAATGCTTAATGGGGCACTCACCGCAAGACCATGAAACTTAGGCAACAAGTGTATTAGACCAGATTTCACTCAAAGTTAGCAAGAAGGTTAGGATATTGGATGCACAAGGGTTGATAATTAACATCGTGCACCCAATTCCTTCAAAGTATGATGATTTTCCCGCTCTCCCGCCATAATGTCCGAGCGAGCAAAGTTGCTACTAGAATCGTGAACACAACAAGACTATCGAAATACTATCGAAGCACAATCGTAAAGATCAACAGAATGGACACAATCGAATGGCCAATCGACTCTAATTGAGTATCCAAGGTGGTATTAATCTTATGACTTAGCCTAACAACTCTTCTAGCAGTAAGAATTGTTCTTTCTATTTCGAGATCAAATGGCAACAAATCTTCGGGATTAGTAGTATTCCCGGTACTCATGCAACATATACACAAAGCGAAATGAAAATACTCGAATGACAAAATGCCACCGTAAAATCAGAATTACGAAAATGCCACAAGAGGTGGTGAAAAGTGGAAAACACAAAGAGACACGAGAGACAAAACACACAAAAGCAAAAACCTATGCTAGAAATTGACCAAAACAAGTCCAGAAACAGTATCAAATGATTTTTAAAATTTTGGGACTTGGACAGGCAACTCCTAGACTATTGGGGGACTCAAAAATGGAATAAAAAACTTCAAAAATTGAAAAAGTGGCCTAAACGATGGAATTTGGCGAAACGGAGGATACCACATGGAAAATGGAACATTTTCATGTGGGTCTAACGATTAGCCATTTTCTATCACTGTACCAAATTTCAACTCAATCAGAGATACTAAAAAAAAATGGTCCTGTTGGAAATCAAAAAAGCAGAAACCTAAAACAAGTGAAAAAAATGGTCTAAACGTTGGAATTTGGGGAAAATGAGTGAGACCTCACTTCCTTCTAGGAAGTGACTTTTGCTTAAAACACCCAATTCCTTGTGAATAAGACCTGGTTTGAGTGATCGGAGTCAGAAAATTTTCTGTCCGGCCACCCGAACCACCTAAACTACCTAAACTAAGCTATTTACAATACATTACTAATCAAACCGATGCAAATTCCCGGCAAGCGCGCGCCATTTTGGAAAGATTTTTGCCGTGTCTTCCAAAATAAACCAAGTTCAAAACAATTTGCGAATTAGGGAACTCCGGGTCGTTTCCCAACGAATTTGCGGCGGGCTTGTTCAATAACAATAGTGAAACAGAATGATAAAATGGGGGTTTGGTTTAACAGAATAGAACAAAACGAAATAACATAATCAAAATGCAATAAAAAGAGTCAAACACATCCGGAGATTCCTCGCCTAGACGATCGCCTAGAATCTGTCCCGACAGTGGCGTCTCACTGTGCAATCGCACGGCAACACAGTAACCTAGTCCGAACTAAGTCCTTGGGATGAACCAAACCGAATATTAAATCTAATATTCGAACTATTTCCAGATCGAATCCGATAAGATGAAAACAGAATCGAGTAGTTACCGATTAGGCACGAGTTCTCTGGATGAATCATGGAATCCTCATCGTTGGGTTAATCACAAGAGTTTAGCCGATCATGGTGGGAAAATCGAAGAACGAACGAAGAACACGAAGAACGCGAAGAACATGAAGAACGAGATGAGAGAAAATGAAAACTTGTATTTTGATCCACTCTAATGTTAAAAACGTGAATGAATATGTTTGTGGCAGCTGCCATACTTAAAAATAACCTAAAACGAAATGGGCTCTCATAGTTTTAGCCCAAAACAGAAATAAAATATAACTGGACTTAAATTACAAAATTCGGGTCCAAAATAAATCCAGAATTGTACATCCGACTTTGGCTCCAAAATTGACCTCCTTCTTGACCGAGTTTGCTCTTGATGTCTTCATAACAATTGTAGCTCTCTGAATCATCTGAAATATGAGACAAAAATGAGGCAAATCCGATGTCTGGTTCAAGAGTTATGGTAGAAATAGTGAAGCAACACAAAACTGGAATTTTATTATTAAAAATAGCTAAAATGCAATAAAAGGCCCAAGGCCCAAATAAACATAAGAGCCATTATTTATTAGCTAAAGGGTCCTAAATTATTATTCAAGAGACAAAAATAAGTGTATAAAATATTCAATTATCAATATATACCACAACAAGAACAATAAGATTTTTGTCTTCCTTAACTTCATTACCTCATGTATAAGCACACACTCTTCATCTGGATAATGTTCCTGTAATACCCCTCGGTATACCAATATATGAGAGAATGTACACGCAGTTCGGCTGGCAAAACAAAAATAGCATTATTTACTGATATAAAAAATCTTGATTACAATACAAGAATACCTACAAGATCGATACAATGATTACAAATTCTAAAAATACTCCTTTTCACGAGTATAGTTATGTGACATAAAATCTTGGCCTAATCTAGAATCACCAATTGCCAATATCCGCTACCTTGCCCTAAGAGCCACGTCTAATTCTCTGTCGGTAATAATAGGAGCTAGATCCCGAAGGATCCCAGAGTAATAAATTAATTTCAAATACAAATTAAAGATAAACAATATATGAGAGTTAACCAAAATAAACAAACCTCGCAGCATAAAACATTCAGAACACATAACCATAGCTCTAGGTACAACAAATTGGCTTGTACCGGAAGTCCTCCTGTACATCAGGTTCTTAACTAGGACATACAACTAAAAACAATCGACTGGGAACTACCGAAATTCCTCCTGTACGTCAGGTTCTTAATTGGAAGTACCCCCAATCGCTTGAATGCAACTAGGTCAACCTTCTAAGGACTGTCGTCCAATAGGCCTTGCACCTAATTCTAACCACTGGGAAGGTACTCCATGGCCAGCCCTTCCACTCAATCGAGCCACAAGTGGTGTTGGTCACACACAGGACAGGATATACACATATAATTCAAACAATCATACACAGCTATACAGAGTATGTGAGATTATATTTACTACCTGAATGCTTTACCAATCCTCGCTTTGACTCCCAATCCTTGGGTCATCCGAGGCAATTGTTGGGTCCTATAAACATATATTTACAGATGACGGGTTATTATTTATCCAAACTCTTCACAATCTCTAATGCTATTGCACTAGACTCAATGAGAAGCTATTGAGCCTATATTAACTCTCTAAGAGTTCTTATTAACCCTTGAAAATTAAATCATTTACTTTTAACCTTAACTATTCATTTTCGTCCATTTTGACCAAACTGCCAGATTTTTCTTTCAAACTTTGAAAAATTATAATTAATTTCATAGAACTTCGATCGGGGTGATTCAAATTTATATTCAAATCTCTATTAAGTCTATTTTAAGGGAAAAATAATCATCAAACCAATATGCGGCTGTATCATTCCCAGAATTTCTCAAAGTGAACACTACTCAAATCTGGAAACATGATTTTCTAGAATTTTGTGATCAACTTTGATAATTTATAACTCGGGTTCTAGACCTCTGATTACCACATTCTATGACTCACTTTAAAGCTTATGAGGTCTATTATTTTCTGACAAAATTTCATATAAAAAAGGTCATTTTCTTGGTCAAATCCTCACAAGAAAAAAGGAACCCAAATCTGGGAATAGAAATTTCATAGTTTTCATGGTCTAACTTTGGAAAATCACAACTCCCTTTATACATGTCTAATTCATATGTTTTGAACTCATTTTCAAGCTTATCATGTGTCTATTTATTCACCAAACTTCATAGACAGAAAAGACCATTTGCCCAGTCAAAACTGTACATAAATATGGACTTCAATTTTGGAATATTAGAATTTCGTCTAGTTTTTCTGTCCAAGTTTGAAAATTCATATTTTGAGTTCTAGATATCCATTTATCATGATATAGGACTCTTTTTAAAGCTTGACATGTTTACTATATGTCCACAAAATCTCAGGATCACAAGAAGTCGTTTACTCTGGTTTTTCCTTGCTCAAAAATCAGTGCTCAGTTGCAAAAATTCAATTTTCAGACAATATGACAGCACCTCTTATGAAATTTACCTATTCTTCCTCTTAACTTTTCATTAGAGGAATCCATATAGACTTGAAAAAAACAGGGCTTAGGTTCAGTTATAACCAAGGCATGACCATAAACCACATACAATTATCCAAGACTTATGTTTATAGTGAGTCAATGCTTTTCTTTAAGGTTGTTGAACAACATTCCATTTCAATCTGGAATTTTTCTCGATTGATAAGCATCATCCCAACCATCATATAGTGTCTTAATTTATGTTTCAATGATCTCACATATGTGTTTAACATTTGGGGCATTAAAAAAGTTAAGTTCTAATCAATTCCCATACCCTAAATATCAGCTTTTAGCCTTTAGGAGGTTCAGACAACATGTTATGCTTCTGGAAAATATTCCCATTGCATAAAAATCATCATCCTCATAACCCAAACAATATGCAATCACTTGATAAATATCTGCACAACATTATAGCACTAATTTCATAGTTACTGAAAGTTTATACTATCCTAAACCTCTCATTGAACGAATCAGATGCCACACACACCAGAGATACCAAGCATAATCTTTGAAAATCCTGAACCAGCACCAATCGCACATACAACATATACATACTCAAACAGCAAGCCCTTGGTTCGGTCAATTCAGAACCAAAAAACCAAACCAACCGAAATGCCAAAAACAACAGCTTACAAGCACATTTCCTAACAGATTTTGATTCAAAAATCCCCAATCTACAACTATCTTTACTTAATCATTAATCCCCTTCCCTTAGCTTCAGTTTCAATTAGTCTCAATCATCCCAAAACTGCAACAATTGAAAAATCAGTGATGGGAAGGGAATGAAGAGGCTTACCTAGACCGAAATCCAAGCTTGCACGTGGATTTCTTCAACTCCTCCTTCCTCTTTTCCTTCTCCGTCTCACCTCTCAATCTTAGCTCTCTCAGACTCTCTCTCACTCTCACGCTCTATTTCTATTGAAGGCCGAAGGGAACAGATGAGAAATGGAGGTGTATGAAAGTTGTCGAAAATGATCTCTTCCTTCGAATAAAGGAGGTAGTATGTGTGTTGGACGGACATGATTAATTGAAGAAATGAGGGAGGGGTACGTGGCAGACTTAAGGTTGAGTGAGTGTGAGGTGTCATTCTTATAAGATTGAGAGAAGTGTTATAAATTAATCCTTAATTTTATATACGGATTTTTCTTTATTAATTAGCTTATCTAGGTCATAGAATATTAATTCTAAAAGTCCTAGATCAAAATGATTCATTTACTATTTCTTTTTGAATTTTCGGGAACCTAAGCTTTAAATTCCAAATAATAGCTTTAAAGCTATTTAGGCCACATTTTTCATAATTAACTCCTTCATAATATTTCTATATTCTCAAAATAATATTTCATAATTTTTCCCAAATTTTCAAGGTCCAAAATAATTTTAATAATTATCTTAAACTTTCCTTTATTATAAGTTTAAGACTTTCGGTTTCTACTGGTTTAGTAGCATTAGCATTCTTGTCTCAATTTTATTTCTAATCTTTTGGTCGGGATATTATAGTTCCAATTTTCTTGAAAATTCTCAAAGTTGGACAATACTCGTTCTTAATGAGAAAAATACAGCAAGTAACATATATATCAAATTTAATAACCTCTTTGAGATCCTTAATCAGGCTTTGATCCTTTGAGGCATTTATTCAACATGTAGAAACCTTAAAATAGCAACTCATAATTCAATTTCAAGCTTCAACAATTCAGTTCATCAACCATCATTTAAATGTCTTTAACCATGGTTTATATATAGGTAAGACACTTATTTATTCACAATGATTTATGACATTTGCTCCCTATTTCTTTATTTAAGAACTCTAAGTTTTCCTCATTTTTTATCCACAAAATTGAATCACATAGCGTTCAAGCAACTCGTATATACACATAATTTATATGCATTCGTGCGCGCGCGCGCGCGCACGCACACACACACACACACACACACACACACACACACACACACACACACACACACACACACACACACACACACATATTTCCTCTTTAGTTTCGGCGAACCAACAACGTCGTCATAAATCTTCAATTTGTAAATGACATACCCACATGATAGCACCTCTTTTACATTTATCAAATTGAACTTCCATATTAATTTTCTGGAACAAAAGTGGCATTTGTTTATTCAAATTTCGTCAAACTTTGGTTAGCCCCAAAACATTGATTTATGAACAATTTAACATTTTTTAAGTAATTAAGGTTCTCTTTTTCTCAAAATCATAATTTAAACTTTTCGCAATTCCTAAACGACAGCAATAGAAGATAATAAGACGAAAAGGGAGTTGGGTAACTCATCTTGGCCGGAATTTGTAATGGCATAAGGTATTTGAGCTTCCTTCCTCTTATCTGGCGATCTCTCATCCGTTTGCCCTCAAAATTTCTTAATCTCTTGGTTTGTCCCATTTCCTTTCGATATCTCTCTATCTATCTTTTTCTCACTGTCGATACTATCTCTCTTCTCTCTGCTCCTTCCTTTGCCCCAAAATTTTTCAATCCTAGCATTGCCCACGCAATACGGGGGAGGGGTTTTGTGGCAATCCCACTTTCGTGGTACTCCCTTTTCCAAACAATACAATTGGGCCTAGTCTTTGACCCAATCTTAGTTCCTACCCCCAGTGCTTCGTACCAAACAGGGCCTAAAGATTTTGAGAAAGAGAAGAGAGTGGGTCTCCATTTCTCTTACCTACCCGTTCCCTTCCCTTCTTGATTTCTATAGTGTGAGATTTAATATCATATAAAAATATTATTATAATATTAAATAACATAAATTTAAATAAATAAATTTAAATTATTTAAATTATTTTTTAACTTTTGCTTGATTACTTTTGGCCTTCATATATTTAATAATAATTTCTTTAATTATTTAATAATATTATTATTATTTAATAACATCCAAACAAAAGTAATAATATTTAATTAATTCCTTCAAGCCTCCTCGACACTCTATAAACTATTAATTCAAAACTTAAAAGTTTGGATGTTAGAGAGAAGAAGAGAATTGAAGAAGAATTGCAGATGTTCATTGACATAGTGATAGGTGTTTCCGTGACATAACTTACCTAAGATTCTTAAAATTAGCCACAATCTGATTCTGAAAAGTAATAGGCAAGCACAGATATATAAAAAAAAACATACACATAAAGCAAACAAATAAATATGTATAAAAAAACAAACAAACAAACAAGTTAAAAACAGAGAGAATTCTAATTAAATGTAGCTAAAATAATCAAAACCAAAATTAACTCCACCAAATCTCATTCCCTAGGCCTCTTAACTTTATTAGAACTTATTAAGAGTATAGGCTTGAATTTAGATTTTGTTATTAATAGAAAATGAATTTAAAATGAGATTTTGTTTTCCATCATTTCATTAATCATAGTTTTTAAATATAGCTACTAATTTTCAATTCCAAAATATCAAAAGATATCATTGATTGTTGGTAAAACTAAAATGACAGAAAGATAGGATCACACATGATATTTAAATCTTGGAATACAAATTTTAAGTACTCTGTACCATATCAATTATACCCTATTCAACCAAATAGCACAACGTCATATGTAATGTGCCCACTAGTTATACACGCATTTGGATATTCTATCAAGTAAAACTTTTTTCTTTTATCCGCCATCTTTTCTTGTTTAATTTTATTTTATCAATTTTTGTCGGTTGTTCCTAACTATTATGGTTTATAAATGTATTAGTTTTCTATTAAATAGTTATTCAAAAATTACAACATGGAAAAAAAAATTACATTTTCAAAAAAATCTTCAATAACCATGGCATCTCACGGGTACGTAGTTTATGATTTCTCTAACATTTTTGCTTTAAAAAGTTTACAAAGACTTCAAAAAAGCAATAGAAATAAGTTTATTTGTATATATTCTTTGTATTTGATAATCGTGGTTTCCTTCAACTTTTTTTTTTTTTTTGTTCAGGTTTTGTACCCAAAGGCATAGGCAAACTTGATAAACTTGATCTCTTAGACTTGAGCAGTAATCATTTGAAAGGACCTATTCCTTTCAACATATTCAACATTTCAACATTGACATCCTTGGACCTTGATAATAATTCCCTCTCTGGCGTTCTCCCATCATATTTAGGAATTGGCCTTCCCAACTTGAAGAAGTTATGGTTGGGGAGAAACAGACTAACTGGACAAATTCCAAGCAGCATATCAAATGCTTCTAAACTCATTACATTAAGTTTTTTATCAAATAAATTTAATGGAGCTATACCCAATCTACTTGGAAATTTAACAAACTTGATGGAACTAGATTTGGGTGAGAACCATTTGAGTGGCTTGATTCCTGATACAGTTAACAAATTACATAGCCTTCAACGTTTAAGTCTTAGCAACAATAGATTGCAAGGGTTCATTATAAATGAAATTTGCCAACTTAAAAGTCTAAGTGAGTTGCATCTTGATAACAACATGTTTTCAGGAGTGGTTCCAGAATGTCTCGGGAATACTTCTTTGCGAAAGTTGAATTTTAGCTCTAACAAATTGGTTGCTCAAATACCCTCTTCTATTTGGAGTCTTAAAGATATATTGATTTTAGACATATCCTCCAATGTATTGAATGGAATAATTTCACCAAAGGTATCAAACTTGAGGACAATTACACTGTTGAAATTGTCAAGAAATCAAATTTCAGGAAGCATCCCTACAACTATGGGTGGCTTGCAAACTTTGCAAACCCTATCTTTGGCTGAAAACAAATTAGAAGGGCCTATTCCTGAAACACTTAGTGGCATGCTAAGCATGGAGTCATTAGATCTTTCCTATAATTATTTGTCTGGCGTGATTCCAAAGTCCTTAGAGTCATTACTCTATCTTAAATACATCAATCTTTCTTACAATTTACTGCATGGAGAAATTCCAAATGGTGGCCCTTTTCAAAATTTTACTGCTCAATCTTTTATGATGAATAACGATCTTTGTGGGAAATCCCAACTACAAGTCCAACCATGTAGAAAAGGAAACAAGCAGATATCAAATAAAGTGATGTTGATGATAAAATGTTTATTGCCTACCATTGTTGCCATGTTGATTGTTTTAGCCATTGTGGTTCTAAAGAATAAGAGAGATGATGATAAAAATTCAACAAAGAGGGATTTAATAACTTTGGATACACCAACCAAGATATCCTATTATGAGCTTCTACGAGGAACAAATGGATTTGATGAGAGTAATCTTATTGGTTCCGGAAGTTTTGGATCAGTATACAAAGCAGTTCTTCCAAATGAAAAGATAGTTGCTGTCAAAGTGTTTAACTTAGATATGGAACAATCATCAAGAAGTTTTGATGTCGAGTGTTCTACCATGTGCCATTTACGCCATCGCAATCTCATTAAGAGCCTCAGTAGTTGCTCAAATGATCATTTCAAATCTCTAATAATGGAATTCATGGCAAATGGAAGTCTTGACAAATGGCTATACTCTCATAACTATTATTTAAATGTCTTGCAAAGATTGAGCATAATGATTGATGTAGCGGCTGCTTTGGAGTATCTTCACCATGGTTCTTCTACACTGGTTGTTCATTGTGATGTGAAACCAAGCAATGTTTTGTTGGACGAAGATATGGTGGCTCATCTTGGTGATTTTGGTATTGCTAAATTGTTTGGTGAAAAGGAGTTGGAAATTTATACGAAAACTTTGGCAACAATTGGCTATATGGCACCAGGTAATGATTTAATAATAAAATTTTGAATATATTTCTATATTATTTTGTTTGCTATGCTTTATAAAATAGTATAATTTTATATTATTCAACTTCTAGCAAATATTTGTCATGTTCATGTGTAAAGATTTGAATTGATGATACAAAAGAAGACTAGCTTACCTTATTCATATAATGAGTTTTCTACTAATAATTCCATATGACATATAGAGTTTGGATCGAAAGGAGTTGTTTCAGCCAAAGGAGATGTGTTTAGTTATGGGATTTTGCTAATGGAAGTATTTACAAGGAAAAAGCCAACGGATGAAATGTTTGTTCAAGGACTAAGTTTGAAAGATTGGGTGAGCAACTCCACACCACATTCCATCATGAATATTATGGATGTCAATTTGCTACACAGAGAAAATCAAAATACTGATAATATACTACCTTATATGTCATCAATTTTTGAGTTAGCATTACATTGCTCCACTGAATTATCAGAGGCACGACTTACTATGATTGATGTTGTAGCATCATTGAGAAAAATCAAGTCTATGTTTATAGAAAATGCTTGAGACACCACTAGTTGAATAATTGTTAAATAAGATTTAAGCTACTGTTTCTTTAACCTTTGTGATTTTTTCCAAGTAATCTTGTAAATTTGAGTGATTTTATAGATGATGTAATAATATATAAAGTATTTGAAATTTGAAATTTTTTGAGTTGATTTTATTGGTTGTGGATTTGTTTTTTTTATGGAAAATATATTTGCATGTCCTTATATTTTTCATTAGTTTTGAATTAGATCCCTAAGCTTTTATTTCCCTTTTTTAATGGGTCTCATGTTTCTGTAGTTAGATTTGTTAGTCGCTAAAGTTAAAAGCGACTAAATATTATTTTAATGGACTAACATGGTGAGCTAGAAAAGGGCTTTTACAATGTTTTTGTGGGAAGCAAGCATCTAATTAGATTAATCAAGTCAACCAAGGACTTGGTTGTCTAGTGAGGATTGCCCAAGGGCAATGCCATCATGTAGCCAGGTAAAACCCCTCGTTCGTGGGTTAAATGGTCGAAAGGTTGGACACTCTCACAAATGAAGAGGGTTCAATTCCTTTGATTGTTGCAGTGTTGGAGAAGGTACCCTAGAATTTGGCATGCAGGGGTAACCCAAGTTAAGATTGAAGCATATATATTCTCAGTCTTGAATTCCCTTACAGAGTAGGTTCAAGCGCTCTATTCTTGTACTGTGAGTCAGCCGAATCCCTTTCTTAAAATTTTTATATATAAAAAAATGTAGCCAAGTAAAAGTAAGCCAGAAAAATATAACTAGGAAGTCTAAGCGAATATAAATCATACAGAAATAGAAAAAAAATTAAATGTTGAAAGTTGAAACCGTTTGTATCCCAATGGTCATGCATGTATCTAATTAGCAATTGCAAAATCCAATAAACAATTAGTACTAATAATTTCTTTTTAACCCCCTAAAGAAAACCAACTCCATGCAACGTTTGCTACCCCTCTTCCTGTAATACCCTGAAAATCACACCTATGATAAGTATCATAATTTAGTAAATAATACCTATTGGAAATAGGTGAATATGTGGTCTCCAAGCTAGTGTAATATTTATCTTATTCTCTAAGGTAAATTCTATTAAAATTATGAAGAGAAAGGAGAGAGAGAATGTTGAATAAACTTGTGTGAGAAGTATGTGCAAGTGGATAGAAATAATAATAAAGAAAAGAAGATATTTGTGGAAAAAGCAAATAGGATAAATGAGAACCGATAGAAATTAAATCCTATCTTGAAATCCTTGGATTAAGTCGAAAACATATGGACATATTATGAATCAGTGGATTTTTATCCAGAAGTGGGTCATTCCGGAAGACATTTCCGTAACCGACGGGTTTATCCGAAAATGTTCGGCAGGCTTCGAAATACCCTGAATGGAATCGTAAATTTTGTTAATCCACATATTTCTCAAGAGTAAACAGAGACCTTCAAGGTGACATCGAGGGATTTTTGAGATTAGTTAAGATTACGCGATTAGAACACCGAACATGGAACTTTATCGGTAGAAGCTTATAAAGATCAAGGGATGACATCACTTGGATGACTTCATCTTGGGAGGGATGACATAGGGGGGGACGAATTTGTGGAGGAAAATGGAGAAGAAAACTTGCTAGCTAAGTTGTTCAAATGAAAGGCTAGAATTGAAGGATGGAAAGTTGGGAATAGTAGCAAGCTTTGCTTATAAATAGGCCTCTTTGTGCATTTGAAAACTCACCAATTCACAAAGACATTTTAGAGAGAAGTTATAGAGAGGAGCTCTGGAGAAGTGAGAG
Organism: Acacia pycnantha; assembly: GCA_025563575.1. NCBI lineage: Eukaryota > Viridiplantae > Streptophyta > Magnoliopsida > Fabales > Fabaceae > Acacia > Acacia pycnantha. Next base: position 70,588 of record JAMWYP010000367.1, on the reverse strand, counting down.
CAAGAAGGAAGAGGAGACTCTGCAAGGGTAAGTTCTTCGGTTCATAGTTTTAGTTCGGTAGTTCTTGAAGTTCTAGGGTAGATGTTGTTTTGATCTTTAATCTTCTAATATTTGTAGATATCATGTTTTAGGGTTAAATATGATATATATTTTGAAAAATATGTTGGAGAAAGAGATATGGCAAAATTTTGGAAGATTAAAGTCAAAGTAGCGAAGCTCTGGTGAAATTCCGCCGATTAGTAAGGGCAGGGGTAAAATGGTAATTTAGGACTAAAGTGTCCATTATAATGATTGATCATTAATGAATACGATGTTATCCCTATAGGATATCTATGATTGCATTCTGACCAACAGTCGTACCGAAGTTCCGTTAACGAAGGTACGTTCGCGTACTGTAACACTAACTCTGATGGTTATTGTATGCGTATATGTATTATGTGTATTGTATGCCTATTGTGGTAGCTGATAGCTCTGTGATATGTTTATGTACTGTTGTTATGATTATGTTTGCTGGGTATTGGGATACGCTTGTTAGTGGCCTAGGTGGCGTTGGACCTCAGCTCTTAACATAGCTTCAGGGTCAGGAGGACCGAGGACCGGGGAGAGAGGAAAGCAGCAAGCTTAGAGAACCGGCTGAAGACCTTCTTTTGTTTATGTAGTTCTGTTTAAGTTAAACACCCGGATCAATGTACTGTTACTGCAACTAGGCAGTTGGCATTTTGAATATAAGTATCAGTTACTCTCTTGCTCCGATGCTCTACTCTGATGTTTTAATGAGAAAAAATATATACTGCTTTTGAAATTGTGATGTTACACTTTGGTATCAGAGCAGTTGTCCTGTCATAGATCTAACTATATTATTCCAAATCCTTTTGGTGCCGAAGGCAAGGCTAGTCTATATGGGTGCGCCAATTAGTCGCCGTGAACTCGGTGAGGCCCCCATGATAGACACTTACCTGGTCAATTGGTTTGAGTAATGGAGTTAGGCTCTACACCTTTTGAAAGAGCATGTTTTAAAAATAAGTACTGATATAGCCCAAGGTCGGTGTACTACCTTACTTCGGTATACCAGTCTGAATCGTTATACCATCCTGAACCGATGTACCACATTCTGTCGGTGCATCACTCTAAACTGGAACCAGGGTATCCATTGTCTGTACCTATATCGTTATCAGTCTCTGATAACCCTGATATCAGTCTCTGATAATCCTGATATCAATCCCTGATAATCTTGATAACTCTGATAACCCTGATAGTTCACATCACTCATCGGTAGACGACAACTTCGACTACCCGGAGATCATAGATCTTGATATCAACTCCGACGCAGACTCTGATAATTCTGATAATCTCCAGTTTGTATTGGACGATGATTCTATCCTAACACAGAGCTCATATGTGGAGCTAGGCCACGCCGGACGAAACGCTAAGTCCAACAAAGATAAATACATGCGGTATTTGACCCATGTTGAGAACTTCTATCAGAGGAACTTCTGTTACGTATTTCCGTACCCGTTTTTGGGTGGAACGAATCAACAAAATTCTGAACGAGGGAAATATTGCGGGTGACTGTTCGTTTGTAGAGTAGATACTAGTGCGATGAAGTCTGTGATATACTAATCGTTGTCTTTTTTGTAAATGTCTAACGTTTTCTATGGGGTACAGTAAAGAAGGATGGAGAAGAACCCTTGGTGACTGGAGAAGACCTCTATGGTTCGAAGTCGATAATCATATGTTTCTACGAATATCCTTGGTGACCGGTGTCAGTAGAGTACTTTAAAGGTGAACATATAGTCCGTATTACGAAAGACCATTCGAGATTTTTGATAGTCTTACCGCCAAACTTGACCAAACCTACGTGACGCGTTCCATGTTTCTTAGTTATTACAATCCGACCGCGATCGTGTCATTGAGTAGGAGGTATCTTGTGTTGTCATGGTGTATGGGCGCCATGGAAACATTTATGATATCTTGTGTTGCCATGGTGTATGGGAACCATGGAGACATTTTGGTATTTGTGGTGTTGACCGCGGTGTGTGGGCGCCTCGGGAAACACTATATATCAAGGTACGATATGACAAGATCTTTGTAGTCGAACCTGAGATAGAGTAAAGATCCGAAGCTAATAATCCAAAGTTTAGATAGTGCGGAGTTTGGATGGTAAAGTGCAAATTTCGAGGACGAAATTTTGTTTAACGGAGGGGGAAATGTAATACCCTGAAAATCACACCTATGATAAGTATCATAATTTAGTAAATAATATCTATTGGAAATAGGTGAATATGTGGTCTCAAAGCTAGTGTAATATTTATCTTATTCTCTAAGGTAAATTCAATTAAAATTATGAAGAGAAAGGAGAGAGAGAATGTTGAATAAACTTGTGTGAGAAGTATGTGCAAGTGGATAGAAATAATAATAAAGAAAAGAAGATATTTGTGGAAAAAGCAAATAGGATAAATGAGAACCGATAGAAATTAAATCCTATCTTGAAATCCTTGGATTAAGTAGAAAACATCTGGACATATTATGAATCAGTGGATTTTTGTCCAGAAGTGGGTCATTCCGGAAGACATTTCCGTAACAGAGCGGGGTTTATCCGAAAATGTTCGGCGGAGCTTGAAATACTGAATGGAATCATAAATTTTGTTAATCCACATATTTCTCAAGAGTAAACAGAGACCTTCAAGGTGACATCGAGGGATTTTTGAGATTAGTTAAGATTACGCGATTAGAACACCGAACATGGAACTTTATCGGTAGAAGCTTATAATGATCAAGGGATGACATCACTTGGATGACTTCATCTTGGGAGGGATGACATAGGGGGACAAATTTGTGGAGGAAAATGGAGGAGAAAACTTGCTAGCTAAGTTGTTCAAATGAAAGGCTAGAATTGAAGGATGGAAAGTTGGGAATAGTAGCAAGCTTTGCTTATAAATAGGCCTCTTTGTGCATTTGAAAACTCACCAATTCACAAAGCCATTTTAGAGAGAAGTTAGAGAGAGGAGCTCTGGAGAAGTGAGAGCAAGAAGGAAGAGGAGGTTCTGCAATGGTAAGTTCTTCGGTTCATTGTTTTAGTTCGGTAGTTCTTGAAGTTTTAGGGTAGATGTTGTTTTGATCTTTAAAACCGAGAAGAGAGGAAAGCAGCAAGCTTAGAGAACCGGCTGAAGACCTTCTTTTGTTTATGTAATTCTGTTTAAGTTAAACACCCGGGTCAATGTACCGTTTCTGCAACTAGCCAGTTGACATTTTGAATATAAGTATCAGTTACTCTCTTGCTCCGATGCTCTACTATGATGTTTTAATGAAAAAAATATATACTGCTTTTGAAATTGGGATGTTACACTTCCAATGTTTATTTTTGTTCAGATTAATGCCCCTCTATACTCCATTATCCTTGCTATGTGCTGCATTTCTTTGTTTCAATTACGTACCGATAATTATTCAATCCCTGCTTGAGCGTTTTTTAATAAAAAGATAAATTATATTATAAATGATAAAAAAAAACTATACAAGCATTTTTGGTATCCAAGGGTCTAGGGAACAAGGAACTTAGAATTAATATGACATCAATTTTATAGCAAGAGGGACACAAAAAAAGATTGAAACAGTGAATAAATATTGTTTTCCAAGGTGTCATTTGAATAAATATAGCAATGGGTGCTTGCTTGTAATTTATTTCTCCTTTCTCACTTCATTTGTGGATACTCCTTATAGTCTATATTATAATATACTCCCTCCGGTCCTAATTATAGGAGCTATTTAACCGATTTTGAGAAAATTAAGGAGAAGAGTTAAATTAGTTAATTTTACTCATTTTCCTAAAATGTCCTTATATAAATTTAAAATGACACAAGTTGCCTTAATTATAAATGTTTCTAATTTGTCTTACGTTAGACATCCATGACATATTACTTTAATATATATGTATATTAGTTGCTTTTTATATAGCCATGTGTATATATATAGATCTAATTTCCTTTCCATACGCTTTCTAATTGAAATAATGGTCTTGCTATATAAACATATATGTGTGTATACATATAGATCTATCTACATACATAGAGACACACACCCATATATCTACACACACATACATACATACATACATACATATATATATATATATATATATATATATAGAGAGAGAGAGACACACACACACACACACACACACATATATATATATATATATATATATATATGTTTATGTGTGTGTGTGTTCCCACACACACACACACATATTGACACACATAAACACAAATATACATATATGTACACACACATATATATAAATGCTCGTAATAATAAGTATAAATAGGGGTATTATAGGAAATAATTGACGAAAGTTAAAACTTGCTCTTATAATTAGAACCAAAACAGACTCCAAAATTTGCTCTTATAATTAGGACCGGAGGGAATACCTAAAACAATTCAATAAAATCTGATTTTGTTTTAAAAAAAACAAATCCAAAATTATCCGTATTTAAAATTAAGAATTACATTTTTAGAAAAAACGCAAAAGGAGAAATAAATAGGAGTAAATTTAAAAGATGTAATCAATATCCCACTTATGATGGCGACTTAGGATGAGCATCTTTTAATTGGTCATATGAGTATATATAACATTTGAACATGACTAGCACAGTGAGCAACGTGGCACTATCTCCTTTGTCTCAACAATCAAACGGTAGAAATCTCTCACTTCAGCCAACTTTAGACATTCCATAGACCCTAACCGCCTCGTTCGGATTGGCACCATCAACGGCCTAAATTGCATCTTAAGAACCCCACATCACATCCCGCATGATATGCATCATGGGGGTCTATCCCACAGTCGCATCGTTATTAAGGGCGGCCGAAGAGAACCACAAGAGGTTTACATATACAAAGAATACACACACTGATTTAAAATTATTTGGAGAGAAAGTGACACATATGAATGTGGCTTGGCTTATTTGTGAAATCCACATCTCATTTTGGTTTAAAATAAATATTCAGCTTTAGTTCAATACTTTCCCTTGGTTCACCAGTCTAGCATGTGGGTTATATAAGATATATAGTTGTGCAGATTCATGGTTTATTTAGTATTCTTTTTTAGGGGAAAATATTTCTGCTTCTAAGGCAGATAAGTGATTCAGCAGCCATGTGAAACTGTGTCGTTTTTTCTCAAAAACTGTGGAAAATGGGCCCCACCATAAAAAAGAATTTATTAAAAAACCACAGTTCATCTTTTTGTGCTGCTTCTCCTTCTTCCTCCTCTTCTTCATCGTCTCCTCCGATCGCTTCTCCTTTCACTTTCGTCCCAATCTCTCTCCTTCTTCCTTGTCCCTTCATAGCTATGCCACTTACTCTGTTCTTCATTCTCTAAACTTCAACCAAACATTTCCCCACCTTCTCTTCAAACTCCAACACTGCATACACTTCCCCGATCACCTACTTCTCATCGTTGCTGGCGGTGAAATTCCCTGGAGCAACGAACTCGAGTGTGTTTATTACAGAGTAACGAAGACGATGAGGATGGAGAAGAAGAAGAAGAAGCACGAGCTCTGTGTCTGTACCATGGTGTGGAACCAAGCTTCTGCTCTAAAAGAATGGGTCATGTACCATTCATGGCTAGGAGTAGAACGATGGTTCATCTACGACAACAACAGCGACGATGACGTCAAAAATGTAATCTTAGAACTCAACCTCGGAGGCTACAACGTTAGCAGAACGACATGGCCATGGATTAAAACTCAGGAAGTTGTGAGAAAAAGAAGAAGACGACGATGAAGAAGAAGAAGGTGATGGGTTTGGAGAAAAAAAGGGTTAAATAAATCAAGAGATTATAAGGTGAAGTGAAGAAGGAATAGAGATTCTGTGGGATGACTGGAAGTGAAAGGGATTATAGTTGAGGGGTGGAAAAGTGACAGAAATTGTGTAGCAAACAAAAAGATGAACTGTGTGGTTTTTTAATAAATTCTTTTTTGATGGTGGGCCCACTTTCCACTTCAACTTTTAAGAAAAAACGACACAGTTTCACCTCGTTGCTGAATCCCTTATCTGCCTCAAAAGCAGAAATGTTTTCCCCTCTTTTTTATGTGCTAAAAGAGAAAAATGAACTTTTCATTTAATTTCTACCCACAACCTCATCTTATTATTACTGCCATTTGAGCCACCCTCTCACGTGGCTAACTTTCTAGTTTAAAATAGTAACTTTAAATTATTTTTTCTCGTTTTTCACTGTACCAAGCTTTACCCATAAAAAAATATTTTATTTCACTTAAATCCCATGAGTTTAGATTTGATATATTTTAAATATTAAATATTTAAAATCTCATATAATTGGGTTTCAAGATTTTTTTCAATGAAAAAAAAGTTCACTTTTCGTAATTAGGGATTGAGATATCGACATGTGATGAAAATGTTTTTTCCCCCCAAATACTCCTCCTCACGCTGTTTTAGTTTGGGCCTAGCTTGCTCTAGCCAGAGTTCCTTTTTTTTTTTTTTTTTTTTTGTGATTGGATGAGTTCCTTTCACTAACGGGCTATAATCGACTTTTGATGATCCGTGTAGAATTTAGCCCAATAATGCACTTTAAATATTCGAGTTATCCACCCCCACATTGTTCATTAATGTCAAAGAAATATCAGTTCATTATAAATTCTATACACATTGGTATTTTTATGTTAAAACTTATAATTTATCTTTAATTTTTTTAAAATTTTCAATTATAAAAATAGCTAAAAAAATTATTTCCTTTTTATTCTCTGTCACAGTTTTTCTTAATAACCTCCTCTGTCATAGATAATAGCATGAACGCAAAGTGTGCCCCCAAACAGGCACATATGTGTGCTTTTGCATTATAATATGTGTGTGAATACACTTTTTTTGGCCCACTTGTCAAACCGGCAATCAAGCATATGCAGGGGATGACTTTATTGTCTGGGGTCTGACTAGCGATGGGAGATTTTCTATTCGTAGTGCTTTTTTACATTGGAGCCTAATCCCTCTCACTTGCAGGATAAACTTTTCAAGGATGTGTGGGCTTGGAGAGGAGCAGAGAGAATTCGACTATTCCTTTGGAAAGTGGCTTTGAATAAGCTCCCCACGAATGTCTGGAGAAGTTAATGGTCACATGTTTCGGCAATTTGTAGTGGGTGTAATAGTGGTCCAGAAGATGTTATGCACATAGTAAGGGACTGCACATATGCTCGATTGATGTGGTGAAAACTTCTCAACCCAAGGTATGCCTTGTCCTTCTTTTATGCTCATAGAAGAGAGTGGTTGGCTATGAATCTTCATAGGAATTTAGGAAGGGTACATGGAATGAGTTGGAGTATAATTTTTGGTGTTGCTGTATGGAAGCTTTGGGAATGGAGGAATCTTTTTTATTTTTAAAGACAACTTCCATAAACCAGATAACCCGGCCATGGTGGTCTCGCATCTCTGGCCCTTGTACTCCACGGACCCTATGTATGCGGTTACTAGACAGATCTATGGGGCGGCTGTTGACCTTGTTTGGTCTAAACCTACGACTGGTTGGTTGAAAATAAATGTTGACGGTGCTTGTGCGATGCGTTCTGCTTTATCTGGCTGGGGGGGTATACTTAGAGATTTCAAAGGTGCTTGGGTGGCAGGGTTTGTGAAGGAAGTGGGTGTCTGCACACCTTGTGTTGCTGAGTTGTGGGCTATTTTGGTGGGCCTAGAGATGGCTTGGGATTTGGGTCTTAGGAAAATCCTCTTGGAATCCGATTGTCGGGAAGCAAGTTGATCTGATCAATACAAGAGGGGTCTCAGCCGATCTTCTTATTGAGAGGATCAGGGAGTTGCTTCGGAGGGAGTGGCTGGCAACGGTCAGAGTCATTCCTCATGCTATTAATAGAGTTGCAGATGCACTCGCGCGTGTGGGCATTACTTGCTCGGATACTTTAAGTGTGTGTCCAGGTTTTCTCCGGTCTTGGGTTGAGCTTGATGCTCTGGGATTAATTTCCCCATTGGGGTCTCTTTCTTGTAGTTCCTAGGCTTTTGCCTTCTTTTATATAAAAAAAAAATGTATTGACTAACTCTATTTCTTGATTATCTTAATTTTGGTAAGCTAATCTAGAACCATTTTCATTATAAAAAAACATCGGATTACCGACAGAAATTACTAACGGAATTTCGTCGGTTATTTGCTTTGCGACTGGAATTACCAATGGAATTCCATCATAATTCTTATCGCAAATGAAGTTACTGATGAAATTCTATTGGTAATTTCCGACGAAATTTTTTTCCCAACGATAATTCCGTCCCTGATCCAACATTTTTTTTTGGTAGTGCAAACTGTTCTGTCATAGAATATAAATCTCTAACCCTAAGGGGCTAGTATGTAGATATAGGATCGAATAGCTCTCCCCCAAGTATCCATGGATGGGATACCTATGAGGATTGGAGATCACAAAGCATAGGGACTTGACCTAGGTGCGATACCTAGGGCCTACGTACCCTGAAGAGGGATCAAAAGTCCACGTAGTTCGATGATACTGGAGGCGTTTAGCCAAGGGGGTGGTGTGTGTGCTCTGTGTGCAGTATATGCAATTGAGAGAGCTTAGAAGATGTGTACCTCTTTAGGTTAACCAACTATATATAGAGGCTACCTTAGGGTTAGGGTTTGGACTTGTTGGGCCCCTTGTGCCTCCAAGCCCAAATGTATTAGATGTCTCCTGTTGGGCCACACCTTGGATGAGCTTAATATTTTATTCCATAACAGTTGCCCCCAAGCTCGGTAGTTCAGGTCTCTGAGCTGCCGAGATTAATTGACTGCTTTCCGAGATCCTGCGAATCCGAAATTGCTTTCGTAGCAATTTCCCGGGCTAATTGTCTGGTTTATACTCCTGCATTTAATAACATGTAAGCAAATCACAATAACAGGAAAATACTTACTGTTTGTGCAAATCGTTCAACGTGCTCATTTCAGATACTTGTCCGAGCTTGCATTAAACTTTCTGGTTTGCATCAATGCCGGTTATTGATAACACGCTTTTCCACTTAACATATCGTTGTCCACTCTGTTGCCCCCTAGCCTGGTAGTTCAGGTTTCTGAGCTGCCAGGAAGGATGTGTTACTTTCCAAACCCGGACTAGGTGTAAGCGACTGTTGGGATTCCGTGCGTGTTGACCCGAGATTCCGAGTTTATATACTTTGAACCGAGATTCCAGGTTTACATACTTTAAACCGAGATTCTGGGTTAATATACTTTAACTTCGAGATTCCGAGTTATATATCTAGCACCGAGATTCCGGTTTAGATACTTTAACTCCGAGATTCCGGGTTATTTACTTAAACACCGAGATTCCTGGTTAATTCTTCCTAACACCGAGATTTCGAGTGTATTTACTTTAACAGCCGAGATTCCGGATGCTTGTCAAATTTGCACTAACCTCGGTTGTTGTTACCATGTTTTTCCATTAACAACTCGTAATCTAGTCTGTTGCCCCCCAGCCTGGTAGTTCAGGCCTCTGGGCTGCTAGGATGTACGTTTTAACCGTTATTTCTGCGGAGCCCGGATTTCAACCAGATTCAGTGAAGCCGGGGTCCGCCTTCATCCCTTTCGTAAGGACGGACTCCACAATCTATCCGGGATCCAATTAAGGAGCGCGATTTTAATCGTATAAAACAGACTTAACATGATTCCTGAAAGCGGGTTTGTGCACCTCGAATTCATGCATGTTTAAATTTGACATGATTTTCGAAAACAGGTTTCTTTACCTTGATTTCTACATGTTTAATTTGAACATGATTTTCGGAACCGGGTTTATGTACCTCGGATTCCTACATGTTTTAGTTGTACATGATTTTCGAAAACGAGTTTCTTTACTCAGAATTCATACATGTTTAATTTGAACATGATTTTTGGAACCGGGTTTATGTACCTCAGATTCCTACATGTTTAGCTTTGACATGATTTTCGAAGACTGGTTTCTTTACCATGACTTCATACATGTTTAACTAGCCATGATTTTGGAAAACGAGTTTCTTTACTCAGAATTCATACATGTTTAGATTGGACATGATTTTCGAAAACAAGTTTCTTTACTCAGAATTCATACATGTTTAATTTGAACATGATTTTTGGAACCTGGTTTATGTACCTCGGATTCCTACATGTTTTATTTGTACATGATTTTTGAAAACGAGTTTCTTTACTCAGAATTCATACATGTTTAATTTGAACATGATTTTCGGAACCGGGTTTATGTACCTCGGATTCCTACATGTTTTATTTGTACATGATTTTTGAAAACGAGTTTCTTTACTCAGAATTCATACATGTTTAATTTGAACATGATTTTAGGAACCGGGTTTATGTACCTCGGATTCCTACATGTTTTATTTGTACATGATTTTCGAAAACGAGTTTCTTTACTCAGAATTCATACATGTTTAATTTGAACATGATTTTCGGAACCGGGTTTATGTACCTCGGATTCCTACATGTTTATTTGTACATGATTTTCGAAAACGAGTTTCTTTACTCAGAATTCATACATGTTTAATTTGAACATGATTTTCGGAACCGGGTTTATGTACCTCGGATTCCTACATGTTTTATTTGTACATGATTTTCGAAGACGAGTTTCTTTACTCAGAATTCATACATGCTTAAAGAATGTCGCCTTTGTACGGGGCCAGGACTGTAACTAGATTTGGTGTAACCGGGGTTCGTATCCGGGGTCCAATTAAGGAGCGCGGATTTTAAAATAGACTTGCGTCCTTGTCGCTTTTATATGGAGCCCGTATTATGACTAGATTCAGTTTAAACCGGGATCGACACACGGGACTCAGATTTCAAAACTTGCAAACCACCTCAGCTCCATTTTTTTTTTGAAGCTCCAGCAAGATTTTATCATCCAAAATCATTGAAGATATTTCTTTTGGATTCATTCGGAAATGAATTTCAGATAATGGTGCACATTGAAGATGATTTCTGCCTTCAAATAATTTCTGGCCCAATCATTGAAAATATTTCTTTTGGATTCATTTGGAAATGAATTTTGGATAATGGTGCACATTGAAGATGATTTCCGCCTTCAAATAATTGCTGGCCCAATCATTGAAAATATTTCTTTTGGATTCATTTGACTTGAAATGCTATTCTCCTTCGAGACATCATTTGTCAGATTAACTGTTAAATTATCTGATATGCTTCCATAAATTGTCTTCAAAGACGGATTTGAATAACAACAATGTGAACAGAAATGAGACAGAACCCAACAAAAATGTTGATGTCCAACATTTTTCACTACTCTCTAAGTTTCCAAACACCCACAGCTTGAGAGCTTGATCAGCACAACAAATCAACAAAGAAATTGAATTTCAAGAAAAGGAAACCTGGGATGCCGAAGGAGAAAAAGTCCATTCTCAAGTAAATATCATAGAGAAAAATGCATTAGATTTGTATAATTCTGTTGCAAGAGAATAGATGAATCTTCCTCTCATTGAAAAGAAGCAAAGCCTTGCATATATAGCCACTTTGAGTGCCACTAGCAATTATAGCATTCCAGGAAACCAAATCTCTTTGCTCATATTACCAAACACAATAGAACTCCGATGCAATTTACCACATTAGGCATACATGGTCACAAAGGAGTTCTAAGCAGTGACATCTAAAGTCAATTCTTGCTTTAAGACATAACCATGGATTGAGGTTCCCAGATTAAAAGATCCCAATTGTGCACAAGCTGTAAACACACTTGCTATAGTAGAAGTGGATGGCCTGGCCCCAAATTTTAGCAGTTGGCAGAAGACAGCCAGCGCCTTATCTACAGACTCATTCCATTGATGCAGCCACAAACAATGATTTTCGATCTCAGAGAAGCATCAGAAAAAAAATTCATTGATCTCACAGAAACAATTTTTAAATGTTTCTCTAAAACAACATTTCCCGAGTTTACAAAACTCCTTCTCTTGTAGATAATAAAATCAAACCGTGCTATAAGTGAATGCCCAGTCTCAATTCTTGAGCACCCCTAAAGGTAATCATGGGTGCTTCCGGCAGTTTCATTATCAATAATAAATTTCCCTTTATTATATATCCTGACATGTGCCTTTCATTGATTCGAATACTCTGCCTGGCACCCATAACAACGGATAGAGCTACAAAAGTATCAATATTTAATAAATCATGCACTAACCTGTTCAACCTTGAATGATCAGATTTTAGCTTTAATATTGCAAAGCTTGCTTATTTCGTTCATTGTTCTGCCATTTGAACTTGACGAGTTGATCCTGCCTCCGAAATTCATCATTCATTTTTCCATTCAGTTCAGCCAGCTTCTACTCTTTCTTCTTATTTTCCATTTTGCGAATCACTGCTGTTCCAGGTTTGATGGATGCTTTCGCGAAGGCCTCTATCCCGGTGCCAAGTTCTGATGCCGACTTCATGAAAGAGTCCTTCTCGGCACTCTCTGGCGTACCTAGGCTACTGCCACGAGTCAGGAATTCCTGGGAATTTATCACTGGCTTATTACCAACCTCGGCCTATGACCATCTCAGCCACTTCCCAACTCCGGCATTCGACCCTCGACAATCATCCTTCTCCGAAGTCCACATCTCGGCCCCTCAGCCATATCGGCTTCTCAAGACCATATTTGAAGGATTGGAGTATAACGGATAAAGTGAATCACCTCGGCATTTACTGATTTTGTGCATCTCGGCATTTCTTCACTGGTTTTGGGCATCTCGGCAACTCAGGATTTCGGACCCCGACAACTCCACTCTCGACCAGTTCATGAGGAGGATACCAGCGCTTTCATGAAGGGGATCTTGGCCACTCCAATCTCGGCACTTCAAGCAGTAATCTCGGCATTTACATCCTCCTCTCGGAATTCATAACATTGATAGAATCCTCATCGGTCACGGCGTGAAAAGTACCTCGGCCTCAGGGGATCTCGGCAGGGAGAGTAGTTGTGGGTGTGGCCATCGCCGCCGATGAAGACTCTGATGGTTTCTCTCACTTGGATCCTGGTCTGCCGGCGGTGAAGTCTCCTGCTTTGAGCGAGTTGAAGGAATTGGAGCGACAATGAGAAATTATCCTCCCCAGCCCCCAAATGTCGATCACGAATTTAGGATTTTGGGCTTGGTCTTTTATTCTGAATCTTCCATTCCCACGCAATCACTCCCTGCCATCCCCTTTTTTGTCTTTTTTGAGAAATTTGGGCTTAGGTCTTTTGCACAGACCTTCACCGCGACGTGTTGTACTTTTTCCGTTAGAAATTTTTTTTTTCTGCACAACCCCATCTTCATAAAAAAATTTCTCCAGCAGATCCTAGATGGTTCATCTAGCAGCTGGGAATTTGAATCATTAACCTTCTTCGGTCATGGGAATTAGAAATTTACCGAGTCCCCATGGATGGCGCCAATGTTCTGTCATAGAACATAAATCTCTAACCCTAAGGGGCTAGTATATATGTAGATATAGGATCGAATAGCTCTCCCCCAAGTATCCATGGATGAGATACCTATGAGGATTGGAGATCACAAAGCATAGGGACTTGACCTAGGTGCGATACCTAGGGCCTACGTACCCTGAAGAGGGATCAAAGTCCACGTAGTTCAATGATACTGGAGGCGTTTAGCCAAGGGGGTGGTGTGTGTGCTCTGTGTGCAGTATATGCAATTGAGAGAGAGCTTAAAAGATGTGTACCTCTTTAGGTTAACCAACTATATATAGAGGCTACCTTAGGGTTAGGGTTTGGACTTGTTGGGCCCTTTGTACCTCCAAGCCCAAATGTATTAGATGTCTCCTGTTGGGCCACACCTTGGATGAGCCTAATATTTTATTCCATAACACAAACCTTACGATACCATTGGGAAAAGGCAAAGAAAATGAAATAAGCATGATCCCTACACTAAATGGAAGACACTAAAATTGCACCAATGTGTAACATTAGAGTTTACTTTAAGGGTTTCAGATTCCATGATGAGTTAATTAATTAATCAAAATAAACAGCAGGTAATAAAACAGAAAATATTTCAAAAATATTTAATAGAATAATTCATCAGCAGCTGCATATACAGAAATTGCACCAATGTGTATCCAATCGATGAAGACTGGTTGATGCTGGTTGAAAAATAAAAGTGAGACATGTGTGTGGTATCTTTTTCAATAGGCTAAAGTATATGTTTAATCTATTAAGTTTTAATTTTGTCCATTAAATTTATAAAGTGCATGCATTTTTATTAAAAATGCCATCAATTAATATAAGCAGTAATTGTTATTTTTCTTATACTATTGTTTCTACTACACCTAATATGTGGTAGAGAATATACATTTTTAACATACGCCAAAAATAATATTTTTCGTTAGTGAGTGATAGATGTTGATAAACATATCCTCTTCCTTTTTTGTCTCTTCTTTATTTTATTATCTTATCTCCACCCTTAGATCACAAGATGATGGATGATTCCGATTTTATAATCTTTTTTTTGGTTGCCCACCCGGTTTACCAGGACTTTGTCCCGACTAATCTGGATCCGACCCGTATCGCGCATCTGGCTTTGGTGGAAGAGTCTCCCAGCGGAGGTTTTTTGCATTCACAAGGCTCGAACCTGAAACCTTGCTTAAGTGATACAAGCCGCTTATCACTTGTATTAACCCCGTTGCTCCGATTTTATAATCTTTGATAACGCATATATCTCACATAAATATAATATCAAGTTCTTGCTCTTTAATGGCGCTGTATGTATGATATAGTCTATAAAAACAAATATTAAGAAAAATGTTTCCTGAAAAACGATAGTTTCATAAACAAAGAGAACTCAGACCATTATTTCTGAATTACTCTTATCAAATAATTACACACACATGTATTCGTACAGTTTCATCTCTATCCAAAATCTATAATATCTCCCACGTCATAACTAGCAGATACTGCGCGGGCATACACACTCAAATATAGACACAATCAGTACACATTTGCATGAATGTATATTATTCTCATTTTCTTTTATTATTTGATAGTATTAGTCATGGCATTTAGAATGACGTGAACAGAAACCCAATGAAAAATAAACAAACCAGAGATATATTAATTAAGATTTCAACTACTTTTAGCTTTTTAATGAAAAAAAGATGACATTAGGTGAGCTTAATTTATATATATTCTCATTTAGAAAATGGTGACAATATTTAAATTTAAATTAGTTGACAATGATTTTATAATATATATCTGGTGCAAGCTGCTGTTTGGAGTATGCAAAAACCGAAAAGTCAAAAAAAAATTGATGAGCCTTATGATCTAATTGATCCAACATTAACATCGTTAAAATTAAAATTAATTAATAATAAGAAAATTGATGAACATAACATTAACATTGTTAATTCTGGCCCAAAAGAATAAACATTATCATAGTTAAGCTGACTCACAAGAAAATTTCATGACTTCGTTGTTGCTTTCTCAAAGCAAAATCGATTTTATCACTTTCTCAAGAGGACAAAATCAATTCACTTTAACGCAAAAAGTCTCTTTCGTGAGGCCCACGTACGTTTTGCAAAACACAATTTTTGAGCTGAAAAAGAAGGGTCATGGTTTCCTAACTAAATTTAAATTCAAATTGGACAAATCACTTACAATTAGAAATCTTTTTAAGTATAGTTTTTAATGCAACATGATTCTCACAAAAACTTTATATGTTCTGAAAGATCTGTGATCGAAATAATGAACAAAGATCATAAACGTCTTTCTCACTAGATTTCTAAAATCATACAGTTTTTTTTTAGATACATATTATTGATTTTATTTTCTTATGAATCAAAGTTCACATCAAAAGTATTTATAACTTGTGAGATTTGATGTAATAATCAAGGTTATCATACCTGAACTAGCCTCTAAATCGGTCAAGGTAGTGGAAGAGTTAAGGATCAGTGGGTTAGCCTAGACTGGTGAGAAATACAAAATTTAAAAATAATTTAAATCATTATCATAGTATTCACTACGACAGAATTGCACATATGTGATGATTATTATTGGCCATATATGATGGTTTTGAACCCTCATATATGAAGGGGCTATATATACACAGCGCTTATATGTAACGGTTCCGAAATGTAATGTATTTAGGGCATATATAATGGTTCTTTATTAATATCAGTAATGTATTGGCTTTTTATTATATATAGTTATTTTTTAATATTTTTTATTCAACTTTATTGTTAATATTTATTATATAAGGCACAATATATCATTGGTAATAACAAAATAATAATATTAAAAAAATATTAATATATCCCAGGAAATCATTCTCATGCCACGAACATCTCGACTATAGCTTGGTACAGTCTGAATACTTTGCCATCCTCAAGACATACTCTGGACACTCTGGTTCAAAGTTACAATGCTAGCCAACAAACACAATGCTAGGCATATAGGTCTTACAGCCCAGGGACACCGCCCCATGCAATCTCGCACACCGGGTCTTACTACCTTGAGTCTCTTCTCATCTATTTCATGTTTGAGCTTCTTCAATTCAAGCTCTTAAACTATTTTCCTTTTGCTTAGCACTGTAGCTAGCAAATGCTATATGACCTAATCGGTTTAGATTTTTAGACCACTCTATCAGTTTATGTTCTTGTATCATCATAATTACCAACTGCATCGCTTTTCCAATTCAACACATTAGCAATGGCAATCACACCACTGCCTTTCGTTTCTCTATGTTGTCTCATATTCAACTTCTAATTTTCAAATATTCAAAATTTTTGTGGTCTCAATCCATTTTCATAATCACACAAACAGTATTTCCACATTTTCAATAAACTATAATCGCTACTAGCTTAATTATAAGAAAACACATTCATTACTAGCTCAAATTCAGGAAAACATATTTTCTGCCGGTTTAATTCACAAATGGGATAATTCATTTTCGCAAAATTTAACAGTTGAGAGGCATATGCTACCACTTCGCCTTGCCTTACCTGGGCATATCCCAATCCTTTCATGCACACACCACCAAAGTGATAACACACCTGTTGGCAGATGTGGGAGAGTTTTCGTCCCCCCATAAGGAACCTAATGTCCTCACTGGCACATCTAGTAATGGGCTACTCACCGGAATCTCATACCGAGAAAAGGACCACTGTCCACAGAGCCACTGCTCTAAACGCCTGCGTGGGCTCCAGCCATACCAGGTGAAATACATGCCCTTACAAGGAGAAACTACTTAGATTGGGAGTATTCACTATTGGTGCGAGTATCAACCTCTCATATCCCATTAAAACAATTTTTTATTTCAAATGAACTTTTATCAATGGCAAACGATTTTATAGACATTCTAAACACATATGACAAGATCTAGCAAACTGAGTATTTCTACAGCAATTTCTAGCATCTTCCAATTCCGTACTGCTTCCATTACAGACATGATTTACAATTCAACTTCAAATCTGGGTTCCATCAGGACCCTGTATATGAGACAACATAGTTCTAAAATGACCATTACAATCGGTCTCAAATTCTGTAGAAAACATTTTACTCAAAAATTTAGTTCAAAAAATTCATAAATACAGTAAGTGCATTGGTAAGTTTAAAATTAAATTTTCAAACATATCCGGGAACCAGACAACTGATATGGAAGATCATCAATTATAACACATTCCACATTCCAGGCTCTGGCTCTTACTACTCGAGCCATCCATATGATACATAGTCCATTCTATTTTAGCCTTCTAGCCATTCCAGGACAACAACTATAATTTTCAGGCATCACAATCTCTTTAGGACTTTGCCCGGTATTCATAGTATAACAACTGAAGGCTTCTGCCAGCCTATGGATACATTAGTCTCACAAGACTTAGGGCTTCTCATTGAGCACTTATCAAATTTAACAACATGAAGTCATATCAATCTAGTAGGTCTCACTGGCCACTGTATATTCATATCACAATTATACTCAATGATAACATACATAGCGCTGGAGCACCTTATGACAATACATCAAATCACATAGATCTCATCTAGGGTCATTTGATATGAACTTTCTACATTAATCCAGCTCCAAGCATAGTCACAAATTCAATTTTCTTTATCAGGTATTTATCCCACGCCTCAAGGAATCTATTAGCCACTAACACATCTATGGTTATTGGTCCTGGTCATGCGACTATAACTTGTGACTACCAAGGTTATAAATTTTTTTCAATTTAACGTATACTACTGCATGTGATGTATGTATATAGCTTAGTTTTTTCCTTGCTTAATATATTCATTATGCCTAGTTTTACTTCCATATCTCTCTGCTAATACCTCCTTTGTTATAGCTTTTATAAATAGAGGACTCACAAGCAAGACTTACTTCAAGCTATGCAAAGTTTTCTTCCTCACTTTTTATATATATAGCTTTTATATGTGCAGTGATAATTTGAGCATGCATTATATTATATATTAAACCAGAAGCTAATATGTGCAGCGAGGTTACTATGAGCATGCATTTCTTTCATTATAATATGTGCATAGTTTTCCCTTTCTCTTTTTACCTGAGCAACGATAATGTGTGTGTATATATATAATAAAACATCAAGCCGGACATTACGGGGATCCGCTGCAAACAAAGGATATGCCTCGTCAAATTTAAGCCAAGCTTTGACATCGGATGAATGCGTCACAAATTTTTTATCCCTGTGATGCTCTCAGTGCCATCTCATGTGAGTAGCTATTTGTTCTGATGAGTACAATCTCTGAAGTCTGGGCACAAGAGGAAAGTATCATATCTTGCTTAATGCTTGACGGGTCGTTTTCCTTCCATTCCTCACAACTTTGTATCTGTCATGTTCATAGAATTTACAATTGGTTATCTCAGCATCATCCTTTTAATACAACATGCATCCTCTAGGGCAACAATGGATTTTTTCACATCTAAGCCCAAGCTCTTTCAACTTTTTTTTTGCTTGGTAAAAATCCTTGGGCAAATTATTGTCTTTGGGAACAACCTTACTCATGATTTGCATCATTTCATTGTAATTCCTCTTACTCATAATGGTGATCAGTGTTCAAGCTTAGTGTTGCTAGGGTGGCCGATAGAGATAAATGTTCACTATCTTGGATGTGTTCGCAACCTTCCTATAACGAATGTTGCGCATCTTAAAGCATTTTATAGAACCCGTCGGCTTCCGGATTAGGATCCTCTCCCATGTATGATGGTTCAACATGAGTAACGGGATCAAAATATTGGCCGATTGACGGTCCTGTGGCATCCATAACCAGCTATTCATATTCATTAAGGTTGTCTCAATAACTACTGTCCCCGTAATAACCACTCGATGTCTATCGAACTTCCCTATGATATTCCCAACATTCATAATCTTGCATGAATCCCTTTTTACACAAATGGATTCTGACCGTGCTCTAATGTTGAAATTTTAAACACCTACATTTGACACACACGGACAACTGATCTAGGTACTTGAATTAGTTGCTTGCTCCAATGCAAATTGGATGAACTCTTTCAAACCCTCCAAGAATGCTCAGGTCAGTATATAATTAATTAATAGTATATAAGACTTAATCAAGTTTGTATAATTTACAAAATCCATTTTACCTTGTTTATTTATAATTACCTTTTAATTAAAACAATATTTATAATATACAATATCCATTTTACCTTGTTTATTTATAATTACCTTTTAATTAAAACAATATTTATAATTTATTTTTTCAAATTATCCATGCATATGTATAACTTGTTGAGGAATTTCTCACAAACAAGTAGTTTCAAATGAAAAAATTAAGTGAGATATTTTTAAAAAAAAAAATTAACATGCATTTCTATAAGAGACTAACTCAAGTAGCTAATTCCACTAATATTTTTAATACATAAAAATTTCATAAATCTTTGTGATTATTTTAGGGACCCTACCGTAAATAATCAAATACAAAAATGATGAAATCAAATTAATTAATAGTATATAAGACTTAATCAAGTTTGTATAATATACAAAATCCATTTTACCTTATTTATTTATAATTACCTTTTAATTAAAACAATATTTATAATGTACAATATCCATTTTACCTTGTTTATTTATAATTATATTTTAATTAAAAAAATATTTATAATATACAAAATCCATTTTACCTTGGTTATTTATAATTACCTTTTAATTAAAACAATATTTATAATTTATTTTTCCAAATTATCCATGCATTTGTATAACTTGTTGAGGAATTTCTCACAAACAAGTAGCTTCAAATGAAAAAAATAAATGAGATATTTTTTTAAAAAAATTAACATGCATTTTTATAAGAGACTCACTCAAGTAGCTAATTCTGGATCCATATTTTTAATACATACAAATTTCATTATTCCATAAACTCACACATTCCTCAGACTTTATGTTAAATAATTAATTCTCTTATATCTAAACATCACTTCTTCAACATTTCATGTCTTCCCTAATTATTTTTAGCAGCAAGATCTATTCCAAAAACTACTATACATTATCACATGAGAAGCTTGCACATATAAGAGTATTGCAACGAAATTTATACAGACAAATGGCAATGTATTTTCCACATACAATAAATTAGTTCATCAAGTTGTTTCATTGGCATGCATCATGTCTAACCTTAATGAGTTTGAAGAACAACATGAAAAGAGAAGGTGGCGACCAAAAAGCGGGAGGGAGGCGGCCTGAGGGTCGACTGGAGAGGGATTTGTCGCTGGAAACGGACCGTGGGCGTCAAGGGGAGGAGGAGAGGCGTCGGTGGCGAAGGGAGGAGGAGAGGCGTCGGACGGCGAGGGGAGGAGCAGAGGCGTGGGGGAGCAAGAACGTGAAATGAAAATGGAGGAGGGGTGGGTTTTTGAAATTTTTTTGCGACGGAACAAGATTCCCTCGCAAAATCAAGTGATTTTGCGACGGAACTCTTGTTCCATTGCAAATCAGGGGCAGACCGGCGAAAAAATTGCCACCGGTCTGGGACAGACAAATGTCCGTCGCAACCCCCAGCTGGGGTTGTGACGTAAATTAATTCCGCCGCAACCCCTAGTTGGGGGGTCGCCGCCCCCAGCTGGGGGTTGCGACGGATACTGAATCCGTCGCAACCCTAGTTGGACGTTGTGACGGATCCCCCTTTTGTCGTAAACTGGCGGCAATTTTTCCACCGGTCTCCTTATTTTTTGCAACAGAACATTATTTTCATTGCAAAATCACTTGATTTTGTGACAGAATTCTCTTTCCATCGCAAAAAATATTTGAAAAACAATTTTTCTTTTATTTTCTCCTCTGGGATTTGTGATGGCTTCATTGTCTATCGCAAAATCCATTATTTTGGTGACGGAATTTATTTTTCCGTCGCAATTTTTTTTTTTTTTTGCGACGGAAAATTTTCTTCTGTCGCAAATATTAAAATATTTACGATGGAATTTTTTCCGTCGCAAATTTTCTTTTTTCTAGTAGTGTTCGGAGATGCAATTCATGCTCCTTCAAAAGTATACAGGTTGTGAGATTTTAAAGTGGGAAGAAATTTGGATGAAATGTTTACCATTAGATCTAAATGGAGCAATAAAATAATTATTTTGATGGAGGTGGACAAATTTTTTTTATCAATTTAAGAGATGAGTTTGAGACCACATGAACTCTCTTTTCTACCATTCACTTTCGAAACTCTGCAGCCACAAGGAATTGAAGAGAAAAACGAAAGTGTGGAAAGAGAGAGAAGAGAGGGAAGGAGGAAGAGCAAGTGATAATAGATAAGAACTTGTTCCAAATTCATCATCTCTTCTAGTTTTTCCATCCAAGATATCTATATATGGTCTCTAAAACTTTTCTTTATGGTGTGGTTTTTAGCAAGAAGAAGTTGAAGCCTAGGGTTCAAGAGAGGAATTTCAAGACAATCAAGTTAAGGCTTAGGTAAGTGATGATTTTGGTTGTTGTAATGAGACTATGGATATTGTTGTTGATGATGGATTGCACTGTTCTTGGATTTTTGTAATTTTAGGAAGCAAGAAAATCAAGGGGAAATGTTGTCCAATCGTTTAGAATGAAAGACTTGGCTATCACCCAAGAGGGGGGGGGTGAATTGGGTGTTTGATTAAAAACTTAGAACTTTAAAAATCTTTTTGCAACTTATTGAAAGTAGTTTGAATGACAATAATAATTTATAAAGAGATGAACAATCATTCAAAACATATATGTTGGAATGTAAGAGATAAGGGAAGAGAATATGCAAACTGTGATTTATACTGGTTCAGCCCAATCCTTGATCTACATCCAGTCCTCAAGCTCCACTTGAGATTTTCAATCCACTATCTTCTTTCAACTTGATTACACATTTTGTACTTGAAGTAATCCTCTCACTAGGATTCACTCCCCCTTACGAACTGTAATCAATACACCCATTTGATTACACACTCTGTACTCGAAGTAATCCTCTCACTAGGATTCACTCCCCTTACAAGCTGTAATCACTATAATGGGTTTCCCACTCAAGATCACCCAATCTTGAGTAACTCTCAAATAGAAAGATAGGATGTTTACAATGAATCTTCTCTCTCTCAGAAGTGAATGGATAAACACTGAAGTACAACACAAAACATTTCACTCTCTATGATAAGCTATGTAGACATTGAAAAACAGAGAGTAAATGATGAAAATCATAGTAATAGCATGTTGAAGATGTAGGCTTGTGTCTCTGCGTTTTTCTGTCTTGAATCTGTCTTCTTTTATAGGTAGAGATCAACATATGACCGTTTGAAGATTCAATGACTGTTGGGTAAAGAAATATAGCCGTTAGACTCAGATAAAACTAGCCGTTAGAACTTTTGCACAACTTTTGATGTTCTGACACAAATCTGAGATTTTGAGATTTGCTTCTAATCCTTCGTTTTAATGTTTGTATCCGTTGAAGAACATCTTAGTCGAGCATTCAACTTCATTTGTTCAAGTTCTTCGTTGAAATCTGTCTTCTTTCCCATTTCTGAAAATGTGCAGCAAAGTTCATCTTCTAGATCTTGATTTCTGTCAAATTTGAAGTCATCTCAAGCTTTAATCATCTGAAACTCATTAACAAATTGATTAAACATAGTTAAGAATGGTAATGAGTGATGATATGAAGTTTCTAGATCATCTATGAAGATTTCGCAAAATCCAGAAAAACTGACTTTCAAACAGAGCGTCGAAAACTGGAGTTTCCAAATGAAAATTGGAGTTTTCACCTGTTCACTTAAGTGCAAACTCGAGTTTTGAAACACAAACTCGAGTTTTGGTCTTTCTCAGGTATATGTCGCGATTGAGATTCGAAGAACATTTTGAATTTGAAGCAAAACTCAAGTTATTAAGTGACCAACTCGAGTTTTGGAGTTCCTCGGCCCTTGGTTGCTCTCTGTCTGATGGAAACTCGAGTTTTGATTCCCAAACTCGAGTTTGCTTCATTTGATAGCAAACTGAGCAACATCTTGAACAGACATCCAACTTTAGAGGGCCATATCTCCCTGGTATGAACTCCGTTTTCATTGGGTCAACTCTTGTTGAAAATCCCTTTGAGTCTACTTTCAAATGCCACCAATTTCATCTCAATTGGATTTTTCGTTTGTTAGATACACCCAAATTATCGAAGCTTGGTCTGCTGTATGACGTTCATTTTCTCTGTCAACTTCTACAATTCATAGCTCCTTCATCTGAACTTCTTTTGGCTTGAATATTATGTCAAAATGACGCATTGGAAGTCTAGTTTCATATGCCACTAGTTTCACCTCAATCTGATCTCTAGTTTGGGAGATATCATCAAATTACCAGACCTCGCCCAAGTTGAACGTGAAACAGAGTTGCTGAAGAGAGCTGGAAACTCGAGTTTTGAAATGGAAACTCGAGTTTTCCTTGTCCAGAAACGCCAGAGATGCTGAAGACATTGCAAGCTCGAGTCAGTTAATGATTAACTCGAGTTTTGAGTTCCAAACTCGAGTTTTCTCATACCAGAGGAGCAAATCATTGTAGCGAAGTTGGAAACTCGAGTTTTCTCATCCTGGAACTGATTTTTTGCTGGTTTTCACCCTGAATTGACCCATTCCAACTTCCATATGATCTTGGAGATTTCTAGCATCAACATGAAAGCTTGAATAATGATTTTCTCAATCCATTAAACAAGTTCTCCTTCTTTCTTCTCTTTTCTTCATCATTCTTCATAATTCAATTCTTTCTTTCTAATATTCTCTTCTTCTCTTGATCATGTTTCACAATTCAATTCTTTCTTCTCTTCTCTTGATCATTCTTTATCATTTGACTTGGACTTATCATTCTCAACAAGTTCTATCTTCTTCAATATCTCATTTTCTTCTTGAACTTGACATTCTCAACCTTCTACCTTCTTCAATATCCCATCTTCTTCTTTCTTTAGTCTCCTTTCTTGATCATTCTTCATTATTAAACTTTGGGTTAAGGTGCATTTTTGCCAACAAACTATTACCCGAGGAGCGTCCAGCACAAATATTAATTAAGCGTATCTTAAATACCAACAAACAATTAAAAATGTGCAGATTAGTGATAAGTATATATTTTATGATTAAATAGGTGTATATTTTATGAGAATTAGTTGGATTTATTGATATTATATACCTATTTAATTATCTTTTATAAACTTTTCCATCACTGAATCAAACTTAGGATCAAGGAGTAAATCGACATGAAATCTACTCATATCCTACTTTTATTGTGCAGGAAATATTAGCTGATTTGGAAAGAAGTAGAAAAGGCAATTAAAAGGATATGCAATCAGCCAAACTCATTAAGAGGATATACAATCAGCCAAAACTCGGTGGTCCCACGCAAGAAAAGTAGAAACAAAATCAATTGCGTGATCTGATGGAGTTTATTACAAGATATACTATATCTTTTTAATAAGAAAAGAAGAATCAGTGACCCATGACCCAAGTTATATTTAGGCTATATATATGAAGAGAGGAAGAAGGAGCAGATCAAGAACGAGGAGCAGATTAGGAGAAACAGAGGAGCAGAGGAGTAGCGACTGAGCGTTTTGATTCTCTTCATCATCTCCACGGAAGGACTGTGGAGGCGATGAAGAAACTTTCTTTCATCTCTTTCCTTTATTCTTTCAATTTGAGTTTCATCCTTTTGTTATGGATTTTGTTATAGCCATTTGTGGCTAATTCTCTTTTCAACCTAGAGGACCTATGAACTTGTTTGGGTTCTAGAGATTATTCAGCGATTAGTTTTGCTTAATTTAATTCAGTTTATTTAATACTGTGTTTATTGTTATTGCTTAGTGAGTGGCCACCATTGAGCATGTTTTGGGGATTTAGGGTTGAACTTGGAAGAGGGAATCCTAAATTGACCTTGGGACTAAATAATGTGGAATTAGGTTTAAATTTAATGTGGAATTAGGTTTTAATCTAATTTGCGTCTAGGATAGGAATATACCTAGAAGCTCCGCATGGTCAAATTAGAGTGAGCCCGGTTTAAAACACATCTTATTTAGTTGTGTGAGACATTGCATAATTAATTAAGGTAGGTATATAAGTGGACTGGAAGGCATTTATAGATATTAATACTCTAGATTAGCTGATTAAGTTAAGTCAAAATTAGTTTAGTGGGGATAAAATCTAAGAACAAACAAGGGATTAGTGACTCTAGGTTGCTCGTTCGATTATTTTAGTAGTTTGTTATTTTGATTTTCTTTTCTTTTAATGAAATTCAATCTAGTTTTCTCAACTTAAACGAAATTGTGAAATTAATGCCTAACTGAATTTTGTGATACTAAGTCCTCGTGGGAACGATACTTTTCTTATCACTTTATTACTTGATACGACCCGTATACTTGCGGAGTTATAGGCTTTAAAGTTTTTCCCTATCAAAAAAGTTTTACTCAAGAGCTCCCAGCACAAAATTCTTAATTTCACTAAATTAAATCATTTTTTTCTATTATCATTATTCAAAACTACTTGTATAGATATCTATGGACAAAAATTACTCATTTGCCAAAATAAACAAAAGTTTTAATTAAAAATATAATTATATGATTTAAATAAAACTCAAGATGTTTTATAATTTATTATATATGTTAAACAAAAAAAAAATATGATCTATTTTTATTTTAGAAGAAATTTATGTGAGTTAATAAATTCATTTAATGTTAATAAAATTTAAAAAATCTATTATATCTAGAAAGAAAGGAAATGAGTTTAATTTTTATTTTTATAAAAAGAGTTTAATGGATATCAACATTGACACTTAATAATATAAATCCAACAACTTGATAATATTTTGGTTAATTAAATTAACTATTGATTATATCAATATGGGACTTGTTGAAAAAAAAAATTTGTCATTAATTAAGTATCTTGGAATAGCCTCAGCAAATTATTTATGGGACTTTAAAAAAAAAAAAAATTCAACAAGTCACATATTCATATAATGAATAGATAATTTAATTAACAAAAATATTATCGATCAAGTTGCCGGATTTATATTATTAAGTGTCAATGTTGATATCCATTAAACTCTTTTTATAAAAATAAAAATTAAACTCATTTCATTTCTTTCCGGATATAATAGATTTTTTCGATTTTTTAATTTTTATTAACATTAAATGAATTTATTAACTCACATAAATTTCTTTTAAAATAAAAATAAATCATATATATTTTTTTGTTTAACATATATAATAAATTATAAAACATCTTGAGTTTTATTTAAATCATATAATTATATTTTTAATTAAAACTTTTGTTTATTTTGGCAATTGAGTAATTTTTATCCATAGATATCTATACAAGTAGTTTTAAATAATGATAATAGACAAAAAAAATTATTTATTTTAGTGAAATTAAGAATTTTGTGCTGGGAGCTCCTGAGTAAAACTTTTTTGTGTTGGGTGCTCCTGGAATAAAAGTTCGTTGGCAATCTGCACCTTAGATAACGGACATTAACTTTTTTCTAACGGCGTTGTGCTGACTGCACCTTTTTAAAAGTTCGTTGGCTAATCTGCATATTTTTAATTGTTTGTTGGTATTTAAGATACGCTTAATTAATATTTTTGCTGGACGCTCCTTCAGTAATAGTTTGTTGGCAAAAATGTGTAATACCCGGATAAATAGAATGGTCATTTCTGATAAGTAAATTTATGGTCTCACTTTCTGTATTGAATTCATGGTATTTATGAGGGAAAAATTGTAATACCCTAAAATCTGAATTATGATAAATAGGTGAATATGTGGTCAAAACATTGTAGAATATTTATTCTAATTTCTAAGGAAATTTCTTATGAAATTGGAAGAAATAAAGGTCAGAAAATACATTTATGAGGCATAAAATAGCCTTAAAATATTATGATAAATTCTAAAGGGCAATGAAATAATTATTGGAAATTAGAAAGAATATTGTTCTTAATTTAGACAATTTAATAAATTATAAATTTAGAAAAATTAAAGAAGAAAAATTTAAAAGTATTGAAAGGACCAAAATGCCCCCAGGATTTTTAATATTTTGCTTGGAGCATAAAATACCAATGTAAGTAAAAAAGTTGTTAGATAATAATTATTTCTAATTAATAAAATTTTCAACAATTAGTAAGTGATTAAATAAGTAATTATTGGCTAATTGTGTAAGCATGATAAAATGAGATATTCAAAGATAATTATATACAACCCCTAAGTGGAGATTAATGACCAATGAAGGGTCAAGATTAGTATAAATAATTTTGCTAAGTAATTTGGCATAATTAAAAAGTATATTGGATGAGTTACACTTAATCCCTAAGGCTTAATTAACCAACAAAGGATTAAGAAATAAGATAATTACTAATCAAGATAATTAAGGCATAATCTAAGTGATTAAAGAGAGTTGAAAATCAACTAATGGGGGGCCATATTTTCGAAAAATAGGAAGAAAAGAAAGAAAAAGAATGTGTAGTGTGAACAGGGAAATGGTTTAAAGAATATTCCAAAAGAATATTCTGTGGACAAAAGAATATTCCAAACGAATATTCTGTGGACAAAAGAATATTCTGTGGAATATTCTGTTGAAAAGTGCAAAAATGCCCTTGGAAAAGTCTATAAATAGGCTTGCATCTCTTTAGTAAATCTCACACCAAAACCACTCTTAGAAAGTGTAGAGAGAAGTTAGAGAGAGGAGCTCTGAGGAAAGTTGTAGCGAAGTTCTTCAACGGGTAAGTTCTTCGGTTCTTAGTTTTAGTTCGGTAGTTCTTGGAGTTTTAGGGTAGATGTTGTTTTGATCTTTAATCTTCCAAGTATGATTAGATATCATGTTTTATGGGTAATTAAGGTATTAATTTTGAAAATAATGTTGGAGGAAGAGTTATGTCAAAATTTTGGAAGATTAGAGTCAAAGTAACGAAGTGCTGGCGAAATTCCGCCGATTAGGGGCTCAGGGGTAAAATGGTCATTTGGACTAAAAATGTCTGTCGTAATGATAGATCCTTAACAAGTACGTTGTTATATTGATAGGATATCTGAGATAAGGTTCTGACCCACTGTCGTACCGTATTCCGCTAGAAATACCGTTTACCGTCAACGAATGTACGTTCACGTACTGTAACACTAATCTGATGGATATAGTATGCATGTATGTGATGTGTGTGTGGTATGATGTGAGTATGGTATGTGTATATGTGGTGTGTTGTTGGAAGGCATATTATGTTAGAAAATAATTGTATGCATGCTGGGAGCGATACATCTGTAATGTTGGGAGCGATATATCTGCATGCTGGGAGCGATACATGTGCATTGGTTGGGTGTGATTTATATGTTGTGTTAATGTTGTTCTGTAACCCATATGTGTGTATGTATACATGAGGTTAACTGTTACCTGAGATTCGGTGCGGATCTCAGCTCTTAACATAGCATCAGGGTCGGAAGGACCGAGGAGAGAGGAAAGCAACAGGTTCAAGGATTCGGCTGAAGACTTTCTGTTGTTACTCTTTACTTTTGAAAACTCTCGGTCAGCATGCATGCACGTAATTAGCCAGTGGGCATTTTGAATATAAGTATCAGTTACACTCTTGCTCCGATGCTCTACTCTGATGAAAAAAATTTATACTGCTTTTGGAAAACGGGATGTTACAAAAACCTCTTAGGAAAAGTAGGGAAAAAGATTATGGAGTCAAAATGACCGAAATGCCCCTGGGATGCATAAATAGCCTAAGAAAATTATGAAAAATCCTAGGAGGCAGTAAAATATTTATTAAAATTAAGAGAGTATATTGTCTCTAATTTTGGTAATTTGATAAATTATCACCTTGGAAAAATTAGAGGAAGATAAGCAAAAAGTATTGAAATGACCAGAATACCCCCGTAAATTTTAAAATAATGCATGGGACATAAAATACTAATGTCAATATATAAGTTGTGAGATAATGAGTCATTATAATTAAGAAAATTAGCAACAAATATTAAGGAATTAATTAAGTAATTATTGGCTAAATTCTTAAGCATAAACTAAGAAAAATTCAAAGGTAATTATGTAAAACCCTAAAATTAGTGGTTAATGGCTAAAAATTAGCATAAATATATTTGCTAATTAATTGGAAAATATGAAGAAAATTGGTGAGATTAAGTAATTTTAAGCCTAAAAGCAAAAATGGACCAATAAGGGAATTTTGTAAATTTTTTGAAAATAAATAAATAAATAAATTAATAAATAAACATTCAAAAATCCCAAAAAGGCCAGCCGAAATTTTGCAAAAAAATGAGGATAAGAATGGATGAAAATATCATGATATTAATATGCAAGTTGTAATATTAATAATATAAGTAAAAAGCAAATAGGATAAATGACCACGGATAGAAATAAAATCCTATCTAGAAAACCATGAACAAGATTTCTAAAGTCAGAGAAGAATATAAATAAGTGATTTTTTATCTCGGACTGGACTGTCTCGGAAGTCATTTCCGAGATCGGAAGGATACTTAAGTAATAAGACGAAATAGGGTAATCTGTGAAAGAGGCAGATAGTCACCAGTTGGAATGTGAAGAAAATAAATTATAACTCAACATCTGGGAATGAGTTGATAATTCTCTGGACATATTTGGAATCAGTGAATTTTTGTCCAAAGATTGATAATTCTGGAAGTTCGTTCCGTAACCGGCACGTTTTTCTGTAAAACTTCAGCATGACCGGAGAATACCTGGAAGGGATCAAAACTTTATTTAGGCCAGACATTTTTGGTAAGTAAGAAAGGATCTTCAAAGTTGTGATTCCAAATTTCTGAAATTTTACGCGATTACGCGATTCGCACGCCGATCGGGAAATTCTACCGGCTTAGGCTTCTGGAACAAGCAACTGATGTCATGCATGACATCATATTTTGCCACCTAAGGGGGGGGGGGGAGGTCGGCCAAGATGGGTTGGAGGGCCAAGATCATGCCACTTCATTCGTGTGCAATCCGACGGTCGGTATTCGGTCTGGTAAAGCATGAATAGTAACCTCCAAACCCCTATAAATACCCCCTTCACTTTCATTTCATTCTTCACACCAAAATCACTTGAGATTTTCGAATTGGAGCAGCAAGGAGGAAGGGAAGAAGTCCATGGAATTTTGCAGCGAAGCTCTGAGTAAGTTTTTCGGTCCTTAGTCTTAAGTTCTTTCGGTAGTTTTAGTAGAAGTTCTGGGTAGATCTTTAGTTTTTCAAGTATGATTAGATATCATATGCTAGGGATATTTTGGTCTTAAATTTCTAAAATCATGGTGGGGTCGAAGTTCTGGCAAAATTTTGGGAAGACGGAGTCAAAGTAGCGAAGCGCTGGCGAAATTACGGCGATTAGGGGAATAGGGGCAAAATGATAATTTTTACCTAAAATGCCTGTTATGATGTCAAATCACTAATAAAGTGATATTACTCTTATAGGACATCAGTAACCTTGATCTGCTGTCGTTACGCTGTCCGACGTGCCGCTGTTGGACGTTTTCGTTGTTTTCGTCTAAAAGTACGATTTTCCGCCAGAAGTACCTACGCTCGTCAACGAAGGTACGGACGCGTACTGTAACACTAATCTTGCGCTGCTTAAGCACTTATATGTGATAGATACGTTCAGAGATTGATATACAAACAGTTTTTACATGGGTTATAGTCATAATAATGCCGTTATTTTTTCCTAGCGCTGAGGACACAAGTGGGTATCGTGGCACCGGTTTTTGTGCAAGCTATTGTTATTGTTTACCTTATGGGGCTTTACATACTGCTCTGTGCTTATGTTCTATCGTCATATTAATCATGCATCTGTTGTATGCTTATGTATTGATATACTGTTGTATTGTCTTGAAATCTGTTGTCTATATACTGTATTGTTTGAGCATAAGGTTAACCGTTACCTGAGATCCAATGCGGTAAATTGGATCTCAGCTGTAGCTTTAGGGTCCGGAGGACCAAGGATCGGGGAGCGGGGGAAACAACATGACTAGGCCAGTACCCGGAGATGTTTTGTTTATTTAAGTAATTACTTTTGAGAACAATAGGATGACTGTATCCATATAATATTACACTCTGGTTTATATTTTGAATATGTATCAGTTACTCTTTCGCTCCATTGCTCTACTCTGATTGAAAAAAAAAATCATTTTAAAAATGGGATGTTACATTTTTGGTATCAGAGCATTTATTCTGGCATGAACCTGGCTATGTTACTACGAACAGTTTGGTGCCGAAGGCAAGGCTAGTCTACGTGGGTGTGCCATAAGTCACCGTGAACTCGATGAGGCCCCCATGGTAGACACTTACCTGGCCATTATGTTCGGATAACGGAGTTAGGTTCTCAAGCCTTTTAACTTTGAGCACAGTTTTGAAAATGAGTACTTATATGACCACTGGTGTAATGTGTAGAGATGGACAAGGATGATAACCCGTATACCCTTTACATTGGAAGGTAGAGACGTACGGCACGAAGATCCGTAATACCAGAGATGGTGGGATTAAGGTTGAATCTTGACCCTGTCTACCCTCCACCCGAACCCGAACCCCCGGTTGTTATGGCCAACCCTATCCATGCATACTACGATGACCTTTTAAATGATCCTGACTTCTCTATTGAACATCTAGGTGATCCGGAGCCCGAATACCACCCTGCTTCGGAATACACTGATCCTGAAACCCCTAGTAATTACTGGGATGACTTGGAACCAGAAAATCCACCCGAACCAGGAAGCCTTGCTGGGTCAACCCACTCATCTGTAGGGGATAATTTCGATTACCCCGAAATTCAAAACATTGACAATGAGGAAGCCGACCCCGATGACTACCACTATATCCTGAACAGTAATAGGGCCCTGACACTACAGT
This sequence comes from Acacia pycnantha, assembly GCA_025563575.1. Lineage (NCBI taxonomy): Eukaryota > Viridiplantae > Streptophyta > Magnoliopsida > Fabales > Fabaceae > Acacia > Acacia pycnantha. Next base: position 38,325 of record JAMWYP010000367.1, on the reverse strand, counting down.
TAGAGTCATATTACTGGCAAGCCGAGAACCATACCGGAACTATTAGAGACAGATATTTGATGTTCCTTAGCCTAGTCAAAAGCTACCTTGCCGTCTGTGGCAATCATCCACCTGGGGATTGGATTAGATCCACCCTATATTACTTTTCTTGTACGCGCTTCTGGGCAAGGTTCATCAATGAGCTACTGGATGAAGGACCCATCATAGGCACCCTGATCTACCTTCGTTACCTGAAGTGTATGGTTCGCCAACACATGTAGCTGGGGATCAACAGTTGAAGAGAGCTGTGGAAGGACTAGTAGAAGCTATTATAATATAGTGTGTATCTAGAACCCGAGGGGTTGTAAAATACGTTTTGAATAACACATTGTAAAATATGACTTGTACTAGGTTGTGACTAACTACTAAGTCAATACATGATGTACAAATGTTATGTGATATATGAAAATATATATGTTTGGATGCCAATTGTTGAGTTACTTTTCTGATATTTATATCTGTTATGGTTAAATAAAGGAAAAGATAAAATATGGCAAACGTAAGAGGTGCCGGTGCACCTAGAGGAAGAGGCCGAGGTCGTGGTAGAAGAGGAGGCAGACAGCCTCAGGTTGGACGGAGCCAAATACCAAACCAACCGGATCATGACGAAATAGAAGAAATGAGAAGAACCCTAAGAGCAGAGAGCTCTGATCGATGCACTGTTAGAAAGACAAAACAGACAAGATCAGGAAGCCCTGAGACAGTTAGATGCACGACAACACAAGGAAGGGCGAAATGAGGAGAATGACGATGATAATGACGAAGAAGAAGAAGAAGAAGAAGAAGAAGAAGAAGAAGAAGATGAAGATGAGGATGATGATAATCAAAGTAATGAACATGCTGAGGAATCTGATAGATCCTAAACACCTCCACGACGAGGAAGAAGGGAAAGGACCACAGAAAGCTGGGTCAACCAGTTCTGCAAACTCAAGCCACCCTGTTTTCGGGGAAAAAATGAATTGGCTGAGGACTGGCTTCTAAGTCTAGAGAAGATTTTCGAAGTCATTGAATGCCCGGAGAATCGGAAGGCTCAGCTGGCAATCTACAAGCTTGAGGGCGATGCACACAGATGGTGGAAAAGTGTTTCCACAACTCTACAGAGCCCTGTTACTTGGGAGACGTTCTTGGAGAAATTCAACGAGCAATATTTCCCTTCCTCGATACAGGTGATTAAGGAGGAGGAATTTTTGCATATCCAGCAATGGCAAGAAGAATCATTTGATTACTACTTCGCCCGATTCACCAACCTATCTCGATATTTATCATATCTGAAGAGCAACGTCAATGAAAACTAGAAGGCTAACAGGTTGGTGTACGGACTGAAGTATGACATTAGGGCGAGGCTGGTATCTCAGCAGTTCCCTAACATGGCTTAAGTTGTGGAGTCTTGAAGACTGACCGATCGCAATTTGAAAGAACTGCGCAGATTCCGAAGCCAGGAGGGGAACAATGCTGGTCGCGGTGGGTCTAACCGCGGAGGTTCCTCACAGAAGAGGAAGGCGCCATGGAACAATAACCGAGGCGGGAACAAGAGGCCATATCAAGCTGGGCAGCAGAACAATCCCAGACAGCCAGGATCCCAGACGTGTCCAAAACGCAAGAAGTACCATCCGAGAGTCAACTGTGATGGGAAACAAATCTGCTTCAGATGTCATAAGCCTGAACACTTCAGCCGGGAATGTACTGAGAAGGCTGCAGAGGCAAGACCTCAGAGCACCGGACGAATCTTTGCACTAACAGATACAGAGGCCAGCAAGTCTCCGGAAATGGTCCAAGGTACAATTTACCTTAACGGGAATCTATTGCAAGCATTATATGACTCGGGTGCCAGTCATTCCTTTATTTCCTATGATTGTGCAAATCGTTTAGGAATGCATGCCTATAGATTACCATTTGATCTGGTAGTGTCTACACCGCTTGGTGTAAAATCTTTAGCTTCTGATGCATGTATGAATTGTATTGCAAATGTAGATGGACGAGTTTCTAAGGTGGACCTTATCCGTCTACCACTTCATGGCATCGATGTCATACTCGGTCTAAATTGGCTGACGGCCAACGGTGCGATGATCGATTGTGGCTGAAAGAAGATATCTTTTCCCGGAGACAAGGGTAAAGGAAGCCTGAATTTTCTCTCTGCTACAGAAGCTGATAGATGCATGCAGCAAGGATGCCACACATACATGGTATTCTTCTCAGTCAAGGCAGAAGTTGAACTTTCACTCCAGGATATTCCTGTGGTGAATGATTTTCCTGATGTGTTTCCGGAAGATCTCACTGAGCTACCTCCTATCCAAGAAGTGGAGTTCAATATTGAATTGATTCCTGGTACAGGATCAATATCAAAGGCACCGTATCGTATGGCTCCGAACGAGATGCAGGAGTTGAAGAAGCAACTAGAAGAATTACTATCTAAGGGGTTCATTCGACCCAGTGTATCACCATGGGGAGCCCCAGTATTGTTCGTAAAAAAGAAAGACGGGAGCTTCTGACTCTGTATCGACTACCGTGAACTCAACAAAGTAACAGTCAAAAACAAATAACCACTTCCTCGGATTGATGATCTTTTGGATCAACTATCTGGTTCCACTTTTTTCTCTAAGATTGATTTGCGTTTGGGATACCATCGGTATGTAGTTAAAGATGGTGATATTCCCAAGACAGCTTTCGAGAACCGATATGGGCATTATGAATTCCTTGTGATGCCTTTCGGATTAACAAATGCACTCCGCGGTATTCATGGACTACATGAACCGTATCTTCCGACAACACCTAGATCAATTTGTGGTGGTGTTCATCGACGACATTCTTATCTATTCTAAGAGCAAGGAAGAGCACGAAGAACATTTCTCGACAAGTATTAAGCATACTCGAGAAAAGTGACTCTACGCTAAGCTGAGCAAATGCGAATTTTGGCTGCCGGAAGTTAAATTTATGGGCCATGTTATTTCAAGCAGCGGAGTTGCTTGTAGATCCGAGCAAGCAAGTGGAAGCAGTTACGACCGGAAACGGCCAAGTGAAATGACGAGAAGATTCATACGGGATTTCTCGCGTCTAGCCTTACCATTAACGAAGCTTACAAGGAAGAATCAACCCTTTGTATGGGGAGACGACTGTGAGGAGAGCTTTCAGAGATTGAGGGAGAGGTTGGCTACTGCACCGGTGTTAATCATCCCAGATCTAGATGGGACTTATGTTGTCTATAGCGATGCCAGTGGGCAGGGGTTGGGATGTGTCCTAATGCAACAGGGAAGAGTGGTGGCTTATGCCTCTCATCAGCTAAAGCCTCACGAGTTGAATTACCCTACACACGATTTAGAGCTAGCGGCTATTGTGTTCGCTTTGAAGATATGGAGGCATTACCTGTACGGTGTAACCGTAGAATTGTACTGCGACCACAAAAGCCTAAAGTACCTTTTCGATAAACGAGAACTCAACATGAGACAGCGTCACTGGATGGAGCTGATTAAATATTACAACCTGGAGATCAAGTACCATCCAGGAAAAGCAAACGTCGTTGCTGATGCTCTTAGCAGAAAAACGGTGCAGGTGGCATACATGATGATTCAAGAGCAGAAATTACTTGAAGATTTCAGAGATCTGAATCTATCAAATCAAATCTGCATGGGTCTCCACGCACCAGCTGATGCCTATCTTGCAACTCTTCTTGTGAGTCAAGGGGAGTGTGATCTGAGAGACGAAGTTGACGAAGCTCAGAAGCAAGATGATTGGGCCATTGAGATACGTGAGAAGATCTCTCGAGGTGAGACCCAAGACCATGACCTATCACCTAGTGGTTTGGTCGTGTACAAGAAAGCAAATCTACATACCGCTAATTGATGAATTGAGGCGGAAGATATTGGATGAGGCTCATAAGAGTAAATATACTCTACATCCAGGCATGGTGAAGATGTAACGTAGTATGAAATCCGAACTTTGGTGGCCCGGGATGAAGAAAGATGTAGCCCAGTACGTGGCCAGATGCTTGACCTGTCAGAAAGTGAAGATTGAACATCGTCTACCCCCTGGTCTTTTGCAAGAACTAGAATTGCCAGAATGGAAATGGGAGAACATAGCCATGGATTTCGTGGTGGGTTTGCCCAAGATCAAAAATCATGATACGATTTGGGTAGTTGTTGACCGATTAACTAAGTCAGCAGACTTCATTCCCATCAGCATCCATTACTCTCCGAAACGATTGGCAGAGATTTATATCAAAGAGATCGTGAGGCTACATGGAGTCCCTAAGAGTATTATCTCTGATCGGGATGCGCGGTTCCAATCCCGTTTCTGGAAGGCAATACATGAAGGTATGGGTACCAAGCTGAGGTTCGCCCGCTTATCACCTCAAATGTACTGGCCAACTGAAGAACGATACAGATGCCGGAGGATATGTTGCGAGCTTGTGCACTTGATTTCAAAGGAAGTTGGGATCGACATCTTTCGCTAGCAGAGTTTGCATATAACAATAATTATCATGCAAGTATGCGA